>QRFJ01000525.1:274495-331634 GCA_006176705.1 Cocos nucifera | reverse complement strand
ATAGTCCATTTGTGTGTAATGGTGGTGTATGACAGGAACGCGATGTTGTCGTTAAGACACCGTGTTTATCAGTTTAATCCGACTTCTTAAAATCATTGAAAATGCGTAGATAGTAGTGAGTCAGATCGAATCCACAGGAAAGGTAGTATTTTTAGATTTGAAATCTTTGATTTTTGAAAAAAAAGAAAAAAAAGGATTTTTAGAATCAAAAGTGAAGTCGGAAAATTAAAAGCAAAAATTAAAAGGTGCAGAAATTTAAACTTGGTACTAAGATCTATTAGTTAGATCTTAGCATCTACTTGCAATAAAATAAAAAGTAATAATTAAAGTATGGAAATTAAATTATAATAAAAATAAAAAGTAAGAAATTAAAATGTAAAAATAAAATTTTTATTAATTAAAATTTTAGAATTTAAATACATAAAATTTTAAAAAAAAGATAATAAAATAAAATAGCCTGATCTCTGATCTTGGATCGGCATTGGTAGAAAGATGGTGTAGAAG
Organism: Cocos nucifera; assembly: GCA_006176705.1. NCBI lineage: Eukaryota > Viridiplantae > Streptophyta > Magnoliopsida > Arecales > Arecaceae > Cocos > Cocos nucifera. The sequence continues at coordinate 331,130 of QRFJ01000525.1, read as the reverse complement.
CTTGACTCTTCTTCTCGACACCCATTGCTTCGAAGCAGCCTTTAACCCATAGCCTGGCTTCGCCCTGTACCAAAGCTTCACCTTGATCAGAGATATTGATTTCTGGAGGCCTAGGGTCCTTTTTATAGTGCTAGGATGGCTGGATATTTTTTTCTAAAGGCAATGTGGGACTAATGGCCTTTGCAATCATCAAAATACAAAAGAATTTGAATAAAATTTGAATCAAAATAGATCTGATATGTCTCTGATAAATCTGATAAAATTCAGCCATTCAGTAGGAATCCAATGGTCCAAAAATCATTAAAATCGGATGCAGATCAACTCATATCGGGTCGGATTAAATTCTGGCCGTTGGATCGTGCTTCATGGAGGAAATCTGGCCGCAAATCATGCGCTTGAGAGTTTGATGGCCGTCGGGAGCTTTTTGGACCGTCGGATCATCGCTTGGATCAAGCGCTATTGTTCGATGGTGATCCGCATGATGTCTGTAGCTGAATAAAATTCGGAAGCAACCACAGTCATCCGATCCTGACCGCAAACAACCACATCCGTCCGATCGCGCAATCACTATTCCCATGGACCGCATAGACCGGCCGCACCACACGCCGCAATGAATCAGCACCTCTGTTGTCGAGCAAAAAAGACTAAATTACCCTTGTGAGCCGCGATAAATTTCTGTAGACCCTTTAGGGGTCTAGGTCCACCACGTGGCAAGCTTTGATTCGCCGGATTTTGCTGAGCTGGCGGTCCACGCCTGGATCGTGGACCGGCTGATGGCTTCAATGGCTGAGTCAGCTTTGATGGCTTGGCTTGGCTTGGTGGCTCGGCTTGGCTTGGTGGCTCAGCTTGCGGAGCCGACTGAGCCATTTTCTTTTTTATTTAATTTTTATTCATTTTATATTTTTTTAAAAATTCATATCTTTTCCATTTTAGCTTCGTTTTACTTAAAATTTATTTCGTTGTGATCAAAAAAATAAGCTCTTTCTATTGATAATAAAATTTTATTTTTTTTAATTTTTTTTAATTTTTATTATTTTTTAATTAATTTTTTAATTAATAAAAATATGAATTTTTTAAAATATATATATATAAATTGATTAATTAATTCTTAAAAATTAATATAAATAATTAAAAATTAATATTTTATTGATAAATTTATGATGCTTAATCACAACCCTCCAACTTAGCTTTGCTCGTCCTCGATAAAAAAGAATTTAGTTTTAAATACCTTTTAACTTTAGAGTTTCGAATTTTACCTAAAGCAATTTTCAAAAATGGCCATTGATATTCAGTAGAGCTTAAAGAACAATATCATTGGAGTATTAATTCTTATCAATAAAAAAATTAAGTAAAGAACAATTAAATTTTTTAGAAACTTTTCTAAATTATTCCACTTTTATCTTTGATTTATCTAAACTTTCATATAGGCAGTGTATTGCTACTTCCTCCTTCATTTATTGATTTTTTATTTTTATATTACCTACTTTTTGATGCGAATATCATTGCTTACTTAGGCAACGGGACCCAGTTACTCGTGGAAAACCAATGTTTTTTTTTTTTTTTTTTTTTTTTTTATGTTGTACACTATTGAGTGTCTTAACTCCTTAAGCTTTCTATTTGATCCATGTAGCGAGTCTTGGGCTAATGACTCCCAAACCAGTTGGCTTTAGGGCACTAGGTATAAGAATACCCCTCGGGCTTACTAGCTCGAATCCAAATAGGCTTACGAGTTTAAGACTAGCTTTACAACGAGCTTCTTTTTTCCTTCCCACCTTTTGATGCAAAACTCAATGCTTGCTTAGGCAAAGAGGCCCGATTACTCAATGAGAAGTACATGGAAACTATTTTATTAAAATAAATTTTTATATGAAGAAACGTATAGTTATCCTACACAAGCCTATAAAAAGTAGACTTTTCTTTGATGCTAGTAGAAATAATTAGAAATGCTCCAAAAGAAAAACTTTTTATATTCTAGACTTAACTCTTTATTGAATTTTTTTAATACTTATTCCTCAATATCTCATAGATTCTCTGATCTGTGTATCAATTTTTTTTAAAAAAATGCTTAGTCTAATTCAATTCTTAAGCATAATTAGGTGTCTAAATACTAAATACTAACTTTTTCGAGGACTTAAAATTTTAAAATTTTTTATTTTTCTCTCCCCCACTTTAATCGACATTTGTCCTCAATGGAGAAAAAAAATAAAGGGTGTAATAAAGAACATGAAAGAATATACCTAACTCAGTATATTTTTAGTCAGCACATATGCCTTTGAAAATTTGAGCTCTTCCTCCACTTATTCAAATTATCTTAAAAAAAAATAAACTAAAAATAAATTAGATAAAACTAAATATTGGGGTTGCCTTCCAAAAAGCGCTAAGTTTACCATCTTCACCAGACACAATGGCATTCACTATCTTATGTCGAATATTGTATTGACAAATTCCAATGGTTTTTGGATTGCAATCTCAGAAAGTTGATTTATATTCTGATTATTGATATATTCATTGTTAAGTTAGGATATAATTTATGATTCCATTCTCAGCCATGTTTTTATAAGATTTCTCTATTTGTTTTTCTAAAATGCTCATGAATGGAGTTTTAGGAGTTTAAGTTTTGATTTCAATGGTGCTGGAATGTGACTAAAGGCAGTTTTAATTCTGGAGGTAAATTAATGTGATCTTGCTTAAACAACTCCATTGGACATTTCATTACATGCTCTTGAATTATTTATAAAAGAACCAACTTCTAGGGTTGAAGAAAAATAGGACATTAGGTTTATAAGTCTCGGGTAAATCATCTATTCGCTTTTCCCCTTTTTCTATCTTATTAAAACTAGAACTAGCATCAGTACTAATTCTTGGCTCGGGTTCTTCTATGTGGTTAGTCTAGTACTAACTAGTTTCTCTAAATTTTCATTTTGGCTAGCATCAGTACTAGCTTCTCTCACCTGGTCTTGGTAATGGGTCCATAAGAATCCTATAGCTTTTAAGTTCAGGAATTACCTTTAGTATCTCTTAATTGGAGATTCTTAGATTGAAACATTAGATTGATACTTTAATCCAGGTGGTGGTTGGTTCATTAGGTGGGGTGGGTTGTTTGAAATTGGTAGGTTCGGTAGTTGATCTAGTTCTTCCTCATGTTAGACTAACTAATTATCCTATTTGAGCTTCTAGTCTGGCGATAGATTTGTGTTGAGTTAGAATTAATTGTTTGAAGTTGGTTAAATCTATCATCAGCTAGATTGGCTGTTGAGGAGGTGGGTATGAGGGCTGATCATAATATGATGGCTGGGTAAACTGACTAGGCTGGCCATTATTATAGGTATATTTGAAATTTTGCTCAAGTGAAATTTGGGCTGAGCTGAGTCTGTTGGATGTCCAAGAAAAATTAAAGTTACTCCAATCTGAATTATATCGAATTTGAAAATAGATCATTAATCATTTGGAGTATCCTTGAGTAGCTTGAAACTTGTTGGATAAATATGGAAACTGTGCAGTCATAGGACATTCACTTACATGATGGGTTGGATTAGTACAGATTGAATAATTCTCCTGATAATTAGAAGATGATGTGAATTGTTCAGGAGATTGTTGACCTAGGGTTAGGAGTTGATCTATTTTCTGAGCAAGAAGGTAACTTTACTAATTTTTGGACTATTAGGTTTAAGATTAGCCATTGATTATATGGTTGGGTTCAACTAGATCAGGTAAAGTAATTTTTACCATACATGTATTAATGCAACCCTAACGTATTGTTCAAAATAAAATTTTAGAATTTTTTCATATATATTTTTTATTATTATTTTATTATATAAAGATTAATTATATTTATTTATAATTAAGTTTAATTATTTTTTAAATATTTTTTTAGTTAGTTAAATTTAATTTTATTTTATTTTATTTTATTTTTTCAGAAGAGAAAGAAAAAGAAAAAAAGAAAAGTTCTAAAGAAGAGGTCCTAAGAGTCTTAGAACTAAAAGAGAGAGAAGAATTAAGTTATTAGGTTTTGATGTTGGTTAGCATCAAGTTGGTCAATCAATCCTGACTAAGGGTTATCCTAGATTCTAGACAGCTCCTAACTGCCAAGGTCACCTTCAAGCCCTCCAAGTATAGGATTAGCCAATTAACAGCCCAGGTAGTTAAGATCGGTGGGAGTCCCCCCGTTGCTTGCCTATAGACCCAATTATGCTTGCTAGGTAACGCGAACGGAACAATTAGAAAACCCACCTTTCCTTCGGGCCCAATAGTCCCTAAAAACCCTTTCCTAGACATCAAGTCAAAATTGAGACTTATCCTAAACCAGGTTAACTCTAGGATTCCTTTCCTATTGAGCTCACGAGTTCCTATGGTTTGATGTCCTAATTGATTTTAAAATTAAAGCTTAGGTCAATACAGGATGTTAGTGTTGTTGTTTGGGCTAAGGAAGGGTGATCAAATTCCCCACCTTATCTTGTATAATTGGTATTGCTGCCCGTTAATTTGATTTAATATGAATATGCTAGATGTCGACTTTCGATCATGCATATCAGACATAAAATCTAAGCCTGTATAACCCTAGACCTAGAGTTCTCCATTACCAAAAATCAAGAACATATTCTTTGTCCTTCTCAAGTACTTAAGGATACATTTCACAAAAGTTCAGTGTTCTTCACTTGGAATCGACTGATATCTACTCATGACACTCACAACATGGGTGATATCAGGTCATGTACATAGCATGGCGTACATGAGGCTCACTATTATCGAAGCATAAGGGATCTTGCTCATGCTTTCAATCTCCTCAAGTGTGTTGGGACACATCTTCTTGGAGAGATGAATGCCATGTCTGAAGGGCACCAATCCCCTCTTAGGATTTTTCATGCTAAACCTCTTTAGTACCTCCTCTATGTATTAGATATGTGTGCCCTAGAAGTCAGAATTGGCTGACACTTGTTGTACACTTCTAAGGGCAAAATTATAATTTTAATTATAAATAATAAAATAAATTATTTTCTATCATAATGTGTATTTAGCATCTGTGATACATCCCTTGAGTTAGTGGTAATTATAATTCTTATTTTTAAGAGTTGAAAATTTAAGATATGAATTTTCATTATTAACTCATAAAGTGCTCCTGATCATGGGATCACCATGAGGATGGTAATTGATCTGAAAGGTTGGTGTACAATCGCTTCTTTATAGTAGGTGAGTCTTGAGTCTATGGTGTAGAGACATCAAAGCAAGAGTATAGGTACTTATTAGAGAACAAGGGCACTGAGCATGATCACCTCGAGCAGTCATAAGGAAGTCTATCTTCTCGTCGATGACTGGCACGAAGCTACAGTGGTGTGTTTGGTTCTTTGACCTGAGGTGCATCGGTAGTTTACCTTGAGGGTGTTATAGTTTGACTACACCATGACTCGGTCTCCTAGCCATTCGAAATCCTGAGGTGTATGTTGTCTATAGCACGTTCGTTGTAGGAATTGGATTGCACCAAGAGAAAATCTATCTATCTTGGTAGATGAGGAGAAGCCCTATGATGATCATGAAAATCAAGTCCATAAGCCCATGGCCATGGAAGAGTGAAAAAATAGAAAGAGTTTCTATTAAGGTTTTTACATCAGACTTGAATCAAATGATTAAATCATTTGACAGAAATTAGGGTTTGACGAGTTCACCTTTACCCTAATCTGATCGGAGAGCAAGATAGAAGAACTTAATCACACATGTAACTACACCAAAAGGTTCATTTGAAGTTTTGATGGGTTGCCACCATATACTGTTAGGTGTAATCGATGGATTTTGGGAGCAATTAGAATGATTTGGATGATCGATCATTCTAGTTGTCTGAATCAGAAAAGTTCTAATCCATCAGGTGTTTCGATGATGTCGGTAATAGATATCACCACATATCCCATTATCATATAGAACTGAACCTAACTGGATCACACAAATAAGAGTTTGGATCTGGATATCATCAATTGAACTAACCCAGTTCAACTGATTTGAATTAGATTCAATTAGGTTCAAGGAAATCGTGCTAGCACACGATTGAGCCTAATGTTCTCCTTCTACAATCATTAAATATTATCTCGACTGAGCCAAATATATTTGGGCTCACTCAAGTACCTTTACTTGGTCTGACTGGAGCTTGTCTAGATCAGAAAAAGATTGTCTTAATTTATGAGATAAATTTGAGACAACAACTGCTATTTTCGGTCACCTGCTAATTCTTGTCTTTTGATTTTGGTCAAAAGTTGACCTATGATACTTGGACATCTGCCCATGTGTCATGCACCCATAGGAGAGTAGATAAGAGCTTTTCCCCTTGCTAGAAAGAAGATAGGGGGTGCATGCCTAGGGAGGCGTGCACCCAAGGATAGGGATGCCTGGAGTCCCATACAGATGGGACTCTAGGTTGCTTCTTGGAATCAAATTAGGTGGCACCAAGGGACTCCGCTTTGAAATATCTTGGCACCACCTAAGGGTGTTGGAGAGGGCTCTCATCTGATTAGATCAGGTGATGTCATCTCATCAATCAGATTTAGATCTGATTGCATGAAGAAATGTGATTGGTCGGGATGATGTGGCACTGCATGGCGCAGCAGGGTCTATATAAACCCTATCTGTGCCTAGCTTTTGAGAGGTTCACCCTTAGCCCATGCCATATTGCTCTCTCTCTCTCCTCTATGCCTACCTTAGATCCTCTCTCTCCACTCCATGTCCAAGGGGCTTTGGGCTCCAGTTTGGTGCGATCCAGGTGAAAGAAAGGCGATAAGAAAGAAAGAAGGCAGCACTGCTGCAAGAGACGGTGTCAAATCTTCAAAAGTTATTTTGAAGACCTTCAAGATCAGATCCAGATTTGATCTTTGGAGGATAGATCAAGAAGGAGGAGATATTCAGATCTTGTCCGAGTTGACACCGATAGAGGTCAGGCGATTGCGTGGCTACATCCAGAATCTCGGGTAATCAGTAGGATCATCATAGGGTAATTAGGTTATCCAAGAATAAGGTAAAAATTAAATCTAATTTAATTTATTTTTATTTTATTTTATTAAATTTATGAAATCAAATATAAAAAGTATCAAATTTAATTTAGATCCAAAATTTTTTTTTTGAAATATTCTTCTTGATCAAATCAGATCTGAATGAACCTAACCCGAGAAACATGTTTTTTCCTTCAAATGATATCAGAGCCAGGTTCCCATAAATTATTTAGATCTATTTTAATTTTTTTTTAATTTAATAATTAGGTGATTTTAGATATCACATGAGATGTGATTAGATCTAAAATTAAAAGAATTAAAATTAAATAATTTAGATCTAAGTTCTATAAGATGCATGATAAGTTGTAGAATAGAATTATTCTATGTATAGTCTTATATCATCATAATTTAATTTGATTAAGTTATAAATTTAAATTAATTTATTTACTATTTTTTGATATTATAATTATTATAATAATATGTAAAAAATAAAAAATATTTTTTTTTAATTTTTGGTTCATAAGAGATATGATGAATGCATGTTTAGACTAGTTGTAGAATAGTTCTACATAATTATCTAAAATAGAATTTATTTTGATGTGATCAATTTAAATTTAATTTTTTAGATAATTATGAGATAATTTAGATCTAAAAATATGCATGATATGATGCATAAGATATATGCAAAACTTGTTTATAGTTAGATCAATTTTTATATATGAGATATATGATGTAGATCTAACTAATTTTATAGTTTTTATATTTTTGATAAGGCATTCCCCTTGGCCATCCGGTCATAAGAACAAAGTTGGATTTAAATGTTCTCTCCTTTCATTTGATGGGGTGTTCTTATAATGTGTATGGGTGCTATGCATTTGACCTTAATCAGAAACCCAAGAACTTATTTTCTGCAAAATCCTAGATCTTGAAACCCTAGGATTTTATTTACATGTTTTATTTATGAACCCTAAACTTAATTATGAATTAAGATTATGAAATATGTTAGATCTAAAATTAAAAATTTAAGATCTAAGACATATTAATAAAATTAGATTCGGGCTTGGGTAGCTCAATTAGGTCTAAGTTATTGATCAAACAGAATCAAGAGTTGGTTAGATGGGATCAAGAGTGTTTAAATTGATCAGCTTAATAGGATTAAGTCTGGGTCAAGATCGAATCACATGAGTGATCGATCGAGCTAAAACTTAATTTGGCTCAGTGGTTAGAGTCTGGATTATAGGCTAATTCGATTGGTTCTGGCTCAATAATTTGGTGTCAAAGGTAAGTTTGGTAGATACGATCGACTGGTTTTTAATTGGGAGCTACTCGATTCGAATGCATTCTTTTCGAGTTAATGGCATATCGCTTCCACCGATCTCACTTACCTGGCCATATTTGTTGCTCAGTTCTGATCTGAGGTGGTCAATAATCCAAGCTAACCCATGCCACTAGGTTAGTCATAATTGTTATGACTATGTCAAGTCTAGTTTAATAAGACCTAAATCAAATCTCTCTAAGAAAAGATTAAGTCTAAGGTCTTCCATCATTGTAGATGTGTGGGCTCTTTCCAGGGTTGATTGTTCTCGGCTGGTTACAGTGGTTCAGTTGCACCGAAAAGATGCAACCATGTCTATTAGGCATTGGATGCTATGGGCTGGAGGATGGATTGGGCTCAATATTCTGGATATGGTGAGAGACTCAATTACGAATCCAATCTATGCAAATGGTGGGTTTGACTTAACTAAGAAGTGTATCAATATTTTGGGCACGGTGAGATTGATAAATTAGAGATCAAGTTTGGGTGCACCATGATTAGAGAATCATTGAACAAGAGTTGTTCACTCATTGGCTAATCCATCACCAATAACTATTAGGTGAGGTGATGAGTCAGTTGGTGGGATCGCATCACCCACTAGAAATCATTAATCATGGAGATTTTTGCATCTCTATAGAGAAAGTGTAGGGATCCGAGAAAATAGTAGGAGCTAATTTATTTAAAAATAAAACTCTTAAACAAATTGATCAAATCTTAATTATAATATCTAACTAAAAATTTTGACTCTCTACAAAAAAATATCTACGTCCAACCCACTAGCACGTATCCTGGACACGCATAGACTGACTGAATCCAATTATAAAGATTGGTTCTGGAACATCAAAATTATTTTGGATTCCAAGAAGTTAACTCATGTATTGGACCAGGATCCTCCCACCTTACCAGCTCGTCTGTTCATTGAATAGAGAGCGTCTCTTGATAAGTGGATGGATGAAGATAACAAGGTCAGATACTACATGTTGGGCTCGATGTCTGATGAGCTTCAGCGCGAAAATGAAGATATCAAGACTGTCCATCAAATGTTGGCTCACCTACAAGAGATGTTTGGTGAACAGAGTCGCGCAGCCAAGTATCAAGTCACTAAATGAGTATTCAAGGCTAAAATGCGTGATGGGCAGTTAGTCCAAGATCATTTTCTGATAATGATCAAGAACTTAGAAGAGCTTTAGAAGCTTGGACTGAAGCTGGATCTGGATCTACAGAATGATATAATTCTATAATCTTTGACTGATGCATATAGGCAGTTCATCATGAACTACCATATGCATAAACTTCAAAATTCTCTGGCCGAGCTTATGAACATGCTGGTTACTACTGAGCTTTCTATAAAAGGTTCTAAAGGCTCAGTGCTTGCTATGTAACGGACTTGCTCGAAGAGAAAGTTTTTTAGAAAGAAGAAGAAGTTAGTGAAAAAGCAAAAGATGGAAGGAGGAAAGAAGAAAAAGACAGAACTGAAGAAGAAGGCCGCTGACAAAGGAAAATATTTTTATTGCAATACTGATGGCCACTGGAAGCAAAACTGCCCTACTTACCTTGCCACCCTAAAAAATGAGAAAGAGGTAGGTCCTTCTTGAGGTATGCTCGTTATTGAGTCTAACCTTATGATTTCTTCTATATCTAGTTGGGTGCTTGACTCTATTTCTAGTGCTTATTTGTGCACTTCTATGTAGGGTCTTGAGGATAGCAGGAGGCTGACGGATAGTGAGATGATCCTGTGCGTCGAAAATGGAGCAAGAGTTGTTGATGTGATCGTGGGAACATACCCTCTTCGACTACCATCTGATTTAGACTTAGTATTAAAAGATTGTTATTATGTGCCTACAGCAAGCAGAAATTTAATTTATATTTCATGCCTAGCACTAGAAGGCTATGTAATTAGTTTTCTTAAGGACCATTGTAACATTCTTTATAAAAGAAATAAAATTGCACATGATTTTCTTATTAATGGTCTTTATCGGTTACATATTGATGTATCTATTTTTAATATCAAGCAAAATATGAATACCATGAAACAACCTAGGGATAGTCCAAATGATAGGTATCTATGGCACCTAAGACTAGATCATATAGCAGAAGATAGGGTTAACAAATTGAAGAAAATTGAGTTATTGAGTCCATTGACTTTCGAGTCATATCCAATTTATGAATTTTCTCTTCATGGTAAAATGACTAAGCTCTCTTTTGTAGGACATGGAGAAAGGGCCACGGATCTTCTTGCCCTAGTACATACTGATGTGTGCGGTCCATTTGATGTGCCCGCTAGAGACAACTTTGTCTACTTCATAACTTTTATCGATAATTTATCTATGTATGGATATGTATATCTTATGAGATATAAGTCTGAAGCTTTTGAAAAGTTTAAGAAATTTAGAGATGAAGTAGAAAAGCAAACTAGAAAATCCATTAAGGTTCTTTGATCAGTTCGAGGAGGTGAATACCTTAGTCGGGAATTTCTGATCTATCTCAAGGAGAATGGCATAGTCTCTCAATAGACTTCACCTGAAACACCTCAACTCAATGGGATTTCAGAACGAAGGAACCGAACCCTATTAGATATGGTTCAATCCATGATGAGCTTCACAGACCTTTCTGATTTTCTTTGAGGACACAGTTTATTAACTACAATATACTTACTGAATAGGGTTCCTTCTAAAATTGTTCCTACCACACCATATGAAATATGGCATGGTAAGAAACCAAGTTTGAGTCATCTCAGAATTGGGATTGTTTGGCTCATGTCAAAAGACAACAAGCGAACAAGTTAGACTTCAAGTTCTTTAGAGCTTGATTTATAGGATATCCTAAAGAGTCATTAGGATATTATTTCTACATTCCAGAAGATTATAATGTGACTGTAAGTCGATATGCCATCTTTCTTGAAAAATAGTTTATTCAAGATAGCGATATTGGAAAGCAGATCAAGCTCAAAAAGAAAGTCTCACAAGAGCAATGAGCTAAGGACCAAATGGAACCAAACCAAATTGAGCCAATTCAATCACTACCTCCTCCATCTCGTAGATCGAAAAGGATTTTTCATCCTCCTGAGAGGTACTTAGGTACCGGAGTTCATGGTGATGATCCCAAAACCTATGACGAGGTGATATCGGATATTGACTTCGAAAAATGGTTAGAGGTAATGAAGTCAGAAATTGACTTGATGCACTCAAACCAAGTCTGGACCTTGGTAGATCTACCAAAAAGTGTAGTACCTATTGGGTGTAAATGGATTTATAAGAAAAAGATTGGTGCAGATGAGAATGTGGGGACATTCAAAGCTAGATTAGTGGCAAAAGGGTATAGTCAATGCGAAGGCATTGACCATCAGGATACCTTTTTGTCAGTAGCTATGCTAAAATCCATCCGCACATTACTTGCTATTGTAGCCTATTTCGATTATAAAATATGGTAAATGGATGTGAAAATGATATTCTTAAATGGATACCTTGAGAAAGATATTTATATAGAATAGCTGCTAGGTTTCACATCCTGTGATGCTGATCATAAGGTATGCAAACTGCAAAGATCCATATATGGACTTAAGCAAGCATCTCAAAGTTAGAATATACATTTTAATAATGTAATCAAATTGTTTGGTTTCATCAAAAATGAGAAAAAATCATGTCTTCAAAATGATCAGTGGGAGCACTATTGTCTTTCGTGTATTGTACGTGAATGATATCCTCCTTATTGGGAATGATATTCCCATATTGACCATAGTTAAAATATGGTTATCAAAAGAATTCTATATGAAAGACCTAGGAGAAGCTTCCTATGTTCTAAGAATTAAGATCTATAGAGATAGACCGAATAGGATGCTAGGACTTTCATAGAAGATGTACATAGAGGAAGTGCTAAAGTGGTTTAGCATGGAAAACTCTAAGAGGAGTTCGGTACTCATCAGACATGGCATTCATCTCTCCCAGAAGATGTGCCCTCGCATACTTAAGGAGATAGAATGCATGAGCAAGATCCCTTGTGCTTCAGCAATAGGGAGCCTCATGTATGCCATGTTATGTACGTGACCTGATATAGCCCATGCTGTAAGTGTCACGAGCAGATATCAGTTGAATCCAGATGAAGAACACTAGACTTCTGTGAAATGTATCCTTAAGTACTTGAGAAGAACTAAGGATATGTTATTGGTTTTTGGTAATGGAGAACACCAAGTCCAGGGGTATACAGACTCGGATTTTATATCCGATGTAGATGATCGAAAGTTGACATATGAGAGTTTGTTTGTGTGTAATAGTGGTGCTATCAATTGAAAAAATTCCAAGCAGATAGTGATAGTACATTCCACCATGAAAGTAGAATACATTGCTGCATCAAAAGCTATGAAGGAGGCATTCTGATACAAAAAATTTGCTGCAGAGATCAAAGTAATACCATCAGATGCCATTCCTCTATACTACGATAATAATGGTGCCATAACCCTTGCTAAGGAGTCGAGGTCTCATAAAAAATCCAAGCACATCGAACGGTGATACCTCCTCATTCGCGATTACCTCGAGAAGGGTTACGTCAAGGTTAAGAGAGTCGGCTCCGCAGACAATGCGGTAGACCCAATTACAAAGCTGTTGGGCCAGTAGAAGATCAAAGCCCATCTTGAGAAGATGGGACCCAGATTTATAGTCAATTGATTTTAGGTCAAGTGAGAGTTTGTTAGATATGTGTGCCTTAGAAGCCAAAATTGGATGACACTTGTTGTACACTTCTAAGTGAAGGGTAAATCCTGAATTTCTCAGGTCAGGTTCATTCAGATCTGATTGGATTGAAAGGCATATTTCAAAAATTTTTTCTTAGATTCTAATCAGATTTGTCAGTTTTCAGATGTAATTTTATGATCTGATAAATAAGAAAATTAAATTAAATCTAATTAATTTTACCTTGATTCTGGGTAATCTGATTATCCATTGATGATCTTGCTGAAGCCCTGAGGTTTTGGATCTAGCCACGCAAGCGCTTGGCCTCTACCAATATCCACTCAGACTGGATCTGGAGATCTTCTTCTTCTCTTTCTTTTCTTTAAAAATTAGATCTAGATCTGATTTGGAGGATCTTCAAAACTTCTTCTGAAGATCATCCATCATCTCTACAGTAGTGCTGCCTTCTTCCTTTTCCGTCAGTCTTTTTTTGCCTGACTCACACCAATTTGCAGCCCAACTGCCGTGGGCATCGAGAGGAGAGAGAGGATTAGAAAGGTGGTATGGAGAAGGGAGAGGAGTAGCATTGGGGCATGGTCTAAGAGGAACTCTTGAAAAAGTGGTCGCAGATAGGTCTTTATATAGACTCTACTGCGCCATGCAGTGCCACATCACCCTGGCCAATCACGTTGCATCATGCAATCAGATCTAAATCTGATTGATGGGATGACATCACCTGATCCAATCAGATGAGAGACCCACAGTTTCATCCTAAGGTGGCATCTAAGACTGGTCAAAGTCTATAGGTGAGGGTCACCTAGTTTGAATCCAAGAAGCAACCTAGAGTCCCATCCGTTTGGGACTCCAGGCGTCCCTATCCATGGGCGCACGCCATCCTAGGCATGTGCCCCCTACTTTCTAATTTCCAGAGAGGGGACAAGCCCCTATCTACTCTCCAATAAGTGTATGACACATGGGCAGATGTCCAAGGGTCAAAGGTCAATGTTTGACCAAGTCAAAGTATAAGAATTAGCAGGTGATGGAAAATGGCAGGTATTGTCTCAAATTTATCTCATAAATTAAGATAACCTTTTCTAACTTTGACATGCTCCAATCAGATTAGGTAAAGGTACCTGAGTGAGCACAAACTCATTTGGCTCAGTCAGAGATAACTATTTATGAAAGATTACAAAAGGAGAACGTTAGGCTTCAATCGTGTGCTAGCACGATTTTCTTGAACCTAATTGAATCTCATTCAGAATCAATTAAACTGGATTAGTTCAATTGATGATCATCCAGATTCAAACCCTTGTTTGTGTGACCTAGTTAGGTTCAGTTCTGTATGGTAATGGGATATGTCATGATCTCTATCATCGACATCATTCGAAACTACCTTTCGATGGATCAGAACTCTTCTGATTCATACAATTAGAATGATCGATCATCTAAATCATTCTAATTGCTCCCAAAATCCACCAGTGACACCTAGCAGTATATGGTGGCAACCCATCAAAACTGAAAATGAACCTCTTGGTGTAGCTACCTGTGTGATTAAGTTCTTCTATCTTGAGCCCCGATCAGATTAGGGTTAAGGTGAACTCGTCAAACCCTAGCATTTCTATCATATGATTTAATCATTCGATTCAAGTCCGATGTAAAATCCTTAATAGAAACTCTTTCTATTATTTCACTCTGCCATGGCCATGGGACTTCTGGACTTGATTCTCATGATTCATCATAGGGCTGCTCCTCTTCTACCGAGGTAGATAGATTCCATCTTGGTGCAATCCAATTTCCTATAATGAACATGCTATAGCCAACATACACCTCAGGATTTCGAATGGCTAGGAGATCGAGTTATGGTGTAGTCAAACTATAACACCCTCAAGGTGAAACTGCCAATGCACCTCAGGTCAAAGAACCAGACACACCACTGCAGCATTCGAGTCAGTCATCGACGAGAAGGTAGACTTCCCTTATGACTACTCGAGGTGGTCACGCTTCAGTGCCCTCGTTCTCTAACGAGTACCTGTACTCTCACTCTAGTGTCTCTCATACACCGTAGACTCAAGACTCATCTATCCTATAAGAGAAGTGATTGTACACCAATCTTCTGGATCAATCACCATCCTCATGATGATCCTATGGTCAGGAGCATTTTATGAGTTAATAATGATTATTCATGTCTTAAATTTTCAACTCTTGAAAATATGAATTATCATTACCATTAACTCAAAGGATGTATCACAGACACTTTAAATACACATATGTGATAGAAAATAACCATTTTATTAATTTATAGTCAAAATTATAAATTTTGCCTCTTAGAAGTGTATTATAAGTGTCAGCCAATTCTGGCTTCTAGGGCACACATATATCTAACAAACTCCCACTTGATCTAAAGCCAATTGGCTAACAAATCTAAGTCCCATCTTATCAAGGTTGGGCTTCAATCTTTAATTGCTGGCCAATGGCTTTGTCAAGTGGGTCAGTTGCATTATCTGTGGAGTTGTTGACTCTCTTGACCTCGAATGTATACCCTTCTGGAGATAATCATGAATGAGATGATATCGCCACTCAATGTGCGAAGATTTTTGGTGAGACCTCGGCTCCTTATCTTGGGCTATGGCACCATTTTTGTTGCAGTACATAGGGATGGCATTTGATGGCATCACTCCAAGCTCTGCAGCAAACTTTTTATACCAGAATGCCTTCTTTGCAGCCTCCGATGTAGCAATGTACTCTACTTCCATGTTGGAGTTTGCTATCACCATCTACTTGGAACTCTTCCAACTGACAGCTCTACCATTACAAATAAACAGACTTTCAGATGTCGACTTTCATTCATCTATGTCAGACATAAAATTTAAGTTCTGTATACCCCCTGGACTTGGAGTTCTCCATTACCAAAGACCAGACAATATATCCTTAGTTCTTCTCAAGTACTTAAGGATACATTTCATAGAAGTTCCAGTGTTCTTCACCTGGATTCGATTGATATCTGCTTGTGACACTCACAGCATGGGCTATATCAGGTCATGTACATAGCATGGCATACATGAGGTTTCCCTATTGCTGAAGCATAAGGGATCTTGCTCATGCGTTCTATTTCCTCAGGTGTGCTAGGGCACATCTTCTTGGAGAAGATGAATCCCATGTCTGAAGGGATACTAATCCCCTCTTAGAGTTTTCCATGCTAAACCTTCTTTAGCACTTTCCTCTATGTACATCTTCTATGAAAGTCCTAGCATCCTATTCGGTCTATCCCTATAGACCTTAATTTCTAGAATAAAGGATGCTTCTCCTAGGTCTTTCATGGAGAATTCCTTAGACAACCACATTTTGACTGTAGTCAACATGGGAATATCATTTCCCAATAAGGAGGATGTCATCCACGTACAATACGAGGAAGACAATAGCGCTTCCCACTGACCTTTTTGAAGACACATAGGACTCCTCCTCATTTCTTGATGAAATCAAATGATTTTGATCACATCATTGAAATGAGTATTCCAGCTCCGAGATGCTTGCTTAAGTCCATATATGGACCTTTGCAGCTTGCAATACCTTGTGATCAGTATCACTGGATGTGAAACCTAGCGCAGCTGTTCCATATAGATATCTTCCTCAAGATATCCATTTAAGAATGCCATTTTTCACGTCCATTTGCCATATTTCATAATCAAAATAGGCTGCAACAGCAAGCAATGTGCGGATGGATTTTAGCATAGCTACTGATGAAAAAGGTATCCTGATAGTCAATGCCTTCATGTTGACTATAACCTTTTGCCACTAGTCTAGCCTTGAATGTCTCCACATTTCCATCTGCACCAATCTTTCTCTTGAAGATCCATTTACACCCAATAGGTACTATACCTTCTGGTGGATCTACCAAGGTCCAAGACTTGGTTTGAGTGCATCGAGTCAATTTCTGACTTCATTGCCTCTAACCATTTCTCTGGAGTCGATATCTGATATCGCCTCATTATAGGTTTTGGGATCATCACCATGAACCCCATTTTCTATGAGGAACATTTTCTCTACATTCCTCTAAAATAGTACCTAAGTACCTTCTCAGGGGGACGAAAAACTCTTTCCAATCTATGAGGTGGAGGAGGTAGTGTATGGATTGGCTCAACCTGATTTGGTTCCATTTGGTCCTTAGCTCGTTGCTCTTGTGAGACTTTCTCTTCGAGCTTAATCTGCTTTCCAATGCCGCCATCTTGAATAAACTATTTTTCAAGAAAGATGGCATGTCGACTCACAATCACATTGTGATCTTCTGGAATATAGAAATAATATCCTAATGACTCTTTAGGATATCCTATGAATCGAGCTCTAAAGGACCTAAACTCTAACTTGTCCGCTTGTTGTCTTTTGACATGAGCCGGACAACCCCAAATTCTGAGATGACTCAGACTTGATTTCTTACCATGCCATATCTCATACGGTGTGGTAGGAACGGTTTTAGAAGGAACCCTATTCAGTAAGTATATTGCAAGTTAACAAACAAGTATCCCCAAAGAAAATTTAGGAAGGTCTGTGAAGCTCATCATGGATCGGACCATATCTAATAGGGTCCGATTTCTCCATTCTGAAACCCCATTGAGTTGAGGTGTTCCAGGTGGAGTCCATTGAGAGACTATGCCATTTTCCTTGAGATAGTCTAGAAATTTTTGACTAAGGTATTCACCTCCTCGATCTGATCGAAGAACCTTAATGGATTTTTCTAGTTTGTTTTTCTACTTCATGTCTGAATTCTTTGAACTTTTCAAAAGCTTCAGACTTGTGTCTCATAAGATACACATACCCATACCTAGATAAATCATCGGTAAAGGTTATGAAGTAGACAAAAGTTGCCTCTAGCCGGTACATCAAATGGGCCTGCACACATCAGTATGTACTAGGGCAAGAAGATCCGTGGCCCTTTCCCCATGTCCTACAAAAGGGAGTTTAGTCATTTTGCCATGAAGATAAGATTCACAAATTGGATATGACTCAGAAGTCAACGAACTCAATAGTCCATTTTTCTCCAATTTGTTAATCCTATCTTCTGCTATATGACCTAATCTTAGGTGCCATAGATATCTATCATTAGGACTATCCCTAGGACATTTTGATTTTATGGCATTCATATTTTGCTCGAAATTAAAAATAGATACATCAACATGTAACTGATAAAAACCGTTAATAAGAAAACCACTTGCAATTTTATTTCTTTCATAAAGAATGTTACAATGGTCCTTAAGAAAACTAATTACATAGCCTTCTACTATAAGGCAAGAAATAGAAATCAAATTCCTGCTTGCTGCAGGCACATAATAATAGTCTTTTAATACTAAGTCTAAACCAGATGGTAGTCGAAGAAGGTATGTTCCTATGGCCATGGCAGCAACTCTTTCTCCATTTTTGACGTGCAGGATCAACTCACCATCTCTCAACCTCCTGCTATCCTCAAGACCCTGCATAGAAGTGCACAAATGAGCACTAGAATCAGAGTCAAGCACCCAACTGGATGCAGAAGAAATCGTAAGGTTAGACTCAATAATGAGCATACCTCCAGAAGGACCTGCCTCCTTCTTCTTTAGGGTGGCCAGGTAAGTAGGGCAGTTCTGTTTCCAATGGCTGTCATTGTTGCAATAGAAATACTTTTCTTTGACAACGGCCTTCTTCTTCAGCTCTACCTTTTTCTTCTTTCCTCCTTCCACCTTCTACTTTTTCACAGACTTCTTCTTCTTTCCAAAAGACTTTCTCTTGGAAGAAGTCCATTCCATAGCAAGCACTGAGCCTTTAGAACCTTTCATAGAAAGCTCAGCGGTAACCAGCATGTTCATATTAAGTTCGGCCAAGGAATTTTGAAGTTTATGCATATGGTAAGTTCATGATGAACTGCCCATACATGCATCAGTCAAGGATTGCAGAATTATATCATTCTATGCAGATCCAAGTCTAACTTCACACCGAGCTTCTCAAGCTCTTTCAATGTCCTTGATCATCATCAGACAATGATCTTGGACTGACTGCCCATCATGCATCTTAGCCTTAAAAAGTCGTTTAGTGACTTGATACTTGGCTGCGACTCTGTTCACCAAACATCTCCTGTAGGTGAGCCAACATTTGGCGAGCAGTCCTGATATCTTCATGTTGGCGCTGGAAGCTCATCAGACATCGAGCCCAACATGTAATATCTGGCCTTATTATCTTCGTCTATCCATTTTTTCCAGAGATGCTCTCTGTTCAGTGGATGGATGGGCTGGTAAGGTGGGAGGGATCCTGGTCCAATACATGAGTTAACTTCTCAGAACCCAAAATGATTTTGTAGTTCTGAGCCAATTCTTGTAATTTGGTCCGGTCAGTCTATGTGTGTCCAGGATACGTGCTAATGTGGTTGGATGCAGACATTTTTCCTATAGAGAGTCAAAGATTCTAGTTAGATATTGTAATTATGACTTGACCAATTTGTTTAGGGATTTTATTTTTAAATAAATTAGCTTTCACTATTTTCTCGGATCCCTACACTCCCTCTGTAGAGATGCGAAAATCTTCACGATTAATGATTTCTAGTGGGTGGTGCGGTCTCACCAACTGACTCATCACCTCACCTAACAGTTATTGGTGATGGGTTAGCCAATGAGTGAACAACTCTTGTTCAATGATTTTCTAATCATGGTGCACCCAAACTTGGATCTCTAATTCATGAATCTCACCGTATCCGAAATATTGATCCACTCCTTAGTTAAGTCAGACCCACCATTTGCATAGACTGGATTCCTAATTGAGTCTCTCACCGTATCCAGAATATTGAGCCCAACTCATCCTCCAGCCCATAGCATCCAATGCCTAATAGACATGGTTGCATCTTCCCGGTGCAACTGAGCCACTGTATCCAGATCGAGAACAATCAACCCCGAGAAGGGCCCGCACATCTACAATGGTGGAAGACCTTAGACTTAATCTTTTCTTAGGAAGAATTTGATTTAGGTCTCATTAAACTAGACTTGACATAGTCATAACCATTATGACTAACCTAGTGGCATGGGTTAGCTCAGATTATTGACCACCTCAGATCAGAACTGAGTCAACAAACGTGGCCAGGTAAGTGAGACCGATGGAAGGGATATGCCATTAACTCGACAAGAATGCATTCGAGTCGAGTAGTTCCCAATTAAAAATCAGTCGATCGTATCTGCCAGACTTACCTTAGACACCAAATTATTGAGCCAAAACCAATCGGATTAGCCTACAATTCAGATTCTAACCACTGAGTCTAATTAGATCTTAGCTTGATCGATCACTCACGTGACTCGATCTTGACCCAGACTTAATCCTATTAGGCTGGTCAATATAAGCATTGTTGATCCCATCTAACCAACTCTTGATTCGATTTGATCAACCGCTAGACTTAATTAAGCTACCTAAGCCCAAACCCAATTTTATGAGCATGTCTTAGATCTAAAAATTCTTAATTTTGGATCTAATATATTTCATATTCTTAATTCATAATTAAGTTTAGGATTCAAAGATAAAACATGCAAATAAGATCCTAGGGATTCAGGATCTAGGATTTTGGAGAAAGTAAGTTTTCAATTTTTGATTAAGGACGAATGCGCAGCGCCCCTACACATCATAAGAACACCCCATTGAATGAGAGGAGAGGGTCTTTAAACCCTACTTTGTTCTTATGATCAGATGGCCGAGGGAAACACCTTAATCAGAAATACAACTAATCTACAAAAACTAATTAGATCTAAGCATATATGTCATATAAGAAAATTGATCTAATTAAAACATGTTTTGTATACATCTCATGTATCATGCATGCATGTTTATCAGATGTAAATTATCTCATAATCATCTAAAAAATTAAATTTAAATTTGATCTTATCAAATAAAATTTAATCTAGACCTATTTATAGAACTATTCTACAACTAGTCTAAACATGCAACTATCATATCTCATATAAACAAATTAAATTTAATTTATTTTCTATTTTTACATCTGATTATAACATTTATAATATCAAAAAATAAAAAATAAATAGATCAAAAAATTATATTTAATAAAATTAAAATTATGATTATACTAGACTATACATAGAACAATTCTATTCCTAGTCTAGTTATGTATCTCATACATTCTAGATCTAAATTTGTTAATTTTAATTTTTAAATTTTTTGATTTCAATTCTAATCACATCTCATGTAATATCTAAAATTACTAATTTATCAGATTAAATTAGATCTAAATAAATTTAATAAGAACCTAGCTCTGATACCATTTAAAGGATAAATCCTAAATTTTTTGGGTCAGGTTCGTTCAGATCTGATTGGATCGAGAGGCATATTTCAAAAATTTTCTCTTAGATCCTAATCAGATCTAACACTTTTTAGATCTAATTTTATGATTTGATAAATAAAAAAATTAAATTAAATCTAATTAATTTTACCTTGATTCTGGGTAATCTGATTATCCATTGATGATCTTGCTGAAGCCCTGAAGTTCTGGATCTAGCCACGCAAGCACCTGGCCTCTACCGGTATCCACTTAGACTGGATCTGGAGATCTTCTCCTTCTCTTTCTTTTCTTCAAAAATTACATTTAGATCTAATTTGGAGGATCTTCAAAACTACTTCTGAAGATCACCCGTCGTCTCTGCAATAGTGCTGCCTTCTTCCTTTTTCGTTAGTGTTTTTTTGCCTGACTCGCACTAATCTGAAGCCCAACTACCTTGGGCACGGAGAGAAGAGAGAGAATCGAAAAGGTAGCATGGAGGAGAGAGAGAAGCAGCCTTGGGGCATGGGCTAAGAGGAACTCTTGAAAAAGTGGGCGCAGACAAGTCTTTATATAGACTCTGCTGCACCATGCAGTGCCACATCACCCTAGCCAATCATGTTGCTTCATGCAATCAGATCTAAATCTGATAGGTGGGATGACATCACCTAATCCAATCAGATGAGAGATCCACAGATTCATCCTAACGAGGCACCTAAGACTGGTCAAAGTGTATAGGTGAGGGTCACCTAGTTTGAATCCAAGAAGCAACCTAGAGTCCCATCCGTATGGGACTCCAGGCGTCCCTATCCATGGGTGCATGCCATCCTAGGCATGTGCCCCCTTCTTTCCAATTTCTAGAGAGGGGACAAGCCTCTATTTGCTCTCCAATAAGTGTATGACACATGGGCAGATGTCCAAGGGTTAAAGGTCAACGTTTGACCAAGCCAAAGTACAAGAATTAGTAGATGATGGAAAATGGTAGGTGTTGTCTCAAATTTATCTCATAAATTAAGACAATCCTTTTATAACTTGGACATGCTCCAATCAGATCAGGTAAAGGTACCTGAGGGAGCACAAACTCATTTCGCTCAGTCGAGAGAACTTTTATGATAAGAAAAATGAGAATGTTAGGCTTAATCGTGTGCTAGCACGATTTCCTTGAACCTAATTGAATCTTATTCAAATCAACTAAACTAGGTTAGTCTAATTGATGATATCTAGATCCAAATCCTTGTTTGTGTTACCTAATTAGGTTCAGTTTTGTATGATAATAGGATATGTACTGATCTCTATCATCAACATCATTGAAACTCCTTTCGATGGATCAGAACTCTTCTGATTTAGACAACTTAGAATGATCGATCATCTAAATTATTCTAGTTGCTCCCAAAATCCACCAGTAACACCTATCAGTATATGGTGGCAACCCATCAAAATTGAAAATGAACCTCTTGGTGCAGCTACTTGTGTGATTAAGTTCTTCTATCTTGAGCTCCGATCAAATTAGGAATAAGGTGAACTCGTCAAACCCTAATTTCTATCATATGATTTAATCATTCGATTCAAGTTTGATGTGAAAATCTTAATAGAAACTCTTTCTATTATTTCACACTCTGCCTTGGCCATGGACTTATGGACTTGATTCTCATGATCATCATAGGGCTGCTCCTCTTCTACCGAGGTGGATAGATTCCATCTTGGTGCAATCCAATTCCTATAATGAACATGCTATAGCCAACATACACCTCAGGATTCCGAATGGCTAGGAGATTGAGTCATGGTGTTATCAAACTATAACACCCTCAAGGTGAACTACCGATGCACCTTAGGTCAAGGAACCAGACACGCCACTGCAGCTTCGAGTCAGTCATCGACAACAAGGTGACTTCCTTATGACTACTTGAGGTGGTCATGCTCAGTGCCCTCGTTCTCTAATGAGTACCTGTATTCTCACTCTGGTGTCTCTACACCGTAGACTCAAGACTCATCTATTATAAAGAAGCAATTATACACTAACCTTTCGGATCAATCACCATCCTCATGATGATCCTACGATCAGGAGTATTTTATAAGTTAATAATGAAAATTCTTGTCTTAAATTTTCAATGCTTGAAAATAAGAATTATTATTACCATTAAGTCAAAGGATGTATCATAGACACTAAATACACATATATGATAGAAAATAACCTATTTTATTATTTATAGTCAAAATTATAATTTTGCCTCCTAGAAGTGTATTATAAGTGTCAGCCAATTCTGGCTTCTAAGGCACACATATATCATACACTAAGTGCAAAATTATAATTTTGATTATAAATAATAAGATAGATTATTTTCTATCACAATGTGTATTTAGTGTCTGTGATTCATCCCTTGAGTTAGTGATAATGATAATTCTTATTTTCAAGAGTTGAAAATTTAAGACATTAATTTTCATTATTTGCTCATAAAATGCTCCTAACCGTGGCATGAGGATGGTGATTGATCTAGAAGGTTGGTGTACAATCGCTTCTTTATAGTAGATGAGTCTTGAGTCTATGGTGTAGAGACATCGAAGTGAGAGTACAGATACTCATTAGAGAATGAGGACACTGAGCGTGACCACCTCGAGTAGTCATAAGAAAGTCTACCTTTTCATCGATGACTAGCTCGAAGCTGCAGTGGTGTGTCTAGTTCTTTGACCTGAGGTGCATCGGTAGTTCACCTTGAGGGTGTTATAGTTTGACTACACCATGACTCGATCTCCTAGCCATTCGAAATCCTGAGGTGTATGTTAGCTATAGCATGTTCATTATAGGAATTGAATTGCACCAAGAGAGAATTTGTCTACCTCAGTAGATGAGGAGATGCCCTATGATGATCGTGAGAATCAAGTCCATAAGCCCATGGCCATGGCAAAGTAAAATAATAGAAAGAGTTTCTATTAAGATTTTCACATTGGACTTGAATCAAATGATTAAATCATTTGACAGAAATTAGGGTTTGACGAGTTTACCTTAACCCTAATTTGATCGGAGCTCAAGATAGAAGATGTTAATCACACATGTAACTACACCAAGAGATTCATTTTTAGTTTTGATGGGTTGCCACCATATACTACTAGGTTTCACTGATGGATTTTGGGAGCAATTAGAATGATTTGGATGATCGATCATTCTAGTTTTCTGAATCAGAAAAGTTTTGATCCATCGGAAGGTGTTTCAATGATGTCGATGATAGAGATCATGACATATACCATTAGCATACAGAACTGAATCTAATTAGATCACATAAACAAGGGTTTGGATTTGGATATCATCAATTGAACTAACCCAGTTCAATTGATTTGAATTGGATTCAATTAGGTTCAAGGAAATTATGCTAATACACGATTGAGCCTAATGTTCTCCTTCTACAATTATTAAATGTTGTCTCGACTGAGCCAAATATATTTGGACTCACTCAAGTACCTTTACTTGGTCTGATTGGAGCTTGTCCAGGTCAGAAAAGGGTTGTCTTAATTTATGAGATAAATTTGAGACAACACCTACCATTTTTCATCACCTGCTAATTCTTGTCTTTTGACTTTGGTCAAACATTGACCTTTGACACTTAGACATCTGCTCATGTATCTTGTACCCATAGGAGAGTAGATAGGGGCTTGTCCCCTTCCTAGAAAGAGAAAAGCAGGGGGTGCATGCCTAGGAAGCCATGCGCCCAAGGATAGGGATGCTTGGAGTCCCATACAGATGGGACTCTAGGTTCCTTCTTGGAATCAATCTAAGTGGTGCCAAGGGACTTTGCTTTGAATAGTCTTGGTGCCACCTAAGGGTGTTAGAGAGAGGCTCTCATCTAATTGGATCAGATGATGTCATCCCACTAATCAGATTTAGATCTGATTGCATAAAGAAATGTGATTGACCGAGATAATGTGGCACTGCATGGCGTAGTAGGGTCTATATAAATCTTGTCTGCGCCTAGCTTGATCATCATAGGGTAATTAGGTTACCCAAGAACAAGGTATAAATTAAATTTGATTTATTTTTTTTATTTTATTTCATTAGATCTATCAAATTAGATTTGAAATGTATCGAATTTGATTTAGATCTAAGAGAAATTTTTTTTGAAATATTTTTCTTGATCAAATTAGATCTGAATAAATCTGACCCGGGAAATAGATTTTCTCCTTCACTATGTACATCTTCTATGAGAGACCTAGCATCTTATTCAGTCTACCTCTATAGACCTTAATTTCTAAAATAAAGGATGCCCCTCCCAGGTCATTCATAGCGAACTTTTTTGATAACCATATTTTAACTATGGTCAACATGGGAATATCATTCCCAATAAGAAAGATGTCATCCACGTACAGTACGAGGAAGACAATTGTGCTCTCACTAACCTTTTTGAATACACACGATTTTTTCTCATTCTTTATGAATCCAAATAATTTGAACACATCATTGAAATGAGCATTCCAGCTCTGAGATGCATGCTTAAGTCCATAAATGGATCTTTGCAGCTTGCAGACCTTGTGATCAGCATCTCTAGATGTGAAATCTAGCAGTTGTTCCATATAGATATCTTCCTCAAGATATCCATTTAAGAAGACTATTTTAACATTTATCTACCATATTTCATAATCAAAATAGACTGCAATAGCAAGCAATGTGCAGATGGATTTTAGCATGGCTACTAGCGAGAAGGTATCCTGATAGTCAATGCCTTCGTGCTGACTATACCGTTTCACCACTAACCTAGCCTTGAATGTCTCCACATTTTTATCTACACCTATCTTTCTTTAGTAGATCCATTTACATCCAATAGGTACTATACCTTCAGGTGGATCTACCAAGGTCTAGACTTAGTTTGAGCACATTGAGTCAATCTCTGACTTCATTGCCTCGAACCATTTCTCAGAGTCGATATCTAATATTGCCTCATCATAGGTTTTAGGATCATCACCATGAACCCCATTTTCTATGAGGAACATTTTCTCTACATCCTCTAAAATAGTACCTAAGTACCTTTCAGGAGGATAGAAAATCCTTTCTGATCTATAAGGTGAAGGAGGTAGTGATTGGACTAGCTCAATCTGATTGGGTTTCATAGGATCCTTAGCTCGTTGCTCTTGCGAGACTTTCTCCTTGAGCCTAATCTGCCTTTCGATGCCACCATCTTGAATATACTATTTTTCAAGAAAGATGGCATGTCGACTCACAATCACATTGTAATCTTTTAGGAGATAGAAAAAATATCCTAATGACTGTTTAGAATATCCAATAAATTAAGCTCTAAAGGACCCATACTCTAACTTATCTGCCTATTATCTCTTGACATTAGCCGGACAATCCCAAATTCTGAGGTGACTCAGATTTGGTTTCTTACCATGCCATATCTCATACGGTGTGGTAGGAACAATTTTAGAGGAAACCTTATTCAGTAAATATATAGCGGTCATTAGACTATGTCCGTAAAGAAACTCAGGGAGGTCCGTGAAGCTCATCATAGATTAGACCATATCTAATAAGGTTCGATTTCTCCATTCTAAAATTTCATTGAGTTGAGGTATTTCAGATGGAGTCCATTGAGAGACTATGCCATTTTGCTTAAGATAGTCTAGAAATTTTCGACTAAGGTATTCACCTCCTCGATCCGATCGAAGAACCTTAATGGATTTTTTGGTTTATTTTTCTACTTCATGTTTGAATTCTTTGAACTTTTTAAAAGCTTTGAATTTATGTCGCATCAAATATAGATACCCATACCAAGACAAATCATCGATAAAGGTGATGAACTAGACATAGTTGCCTCTAGAAGGAACATCAAATGGTCCGTACACATCAGTATGTACTAGGATAAGTAGGTCTATGGCCCTTTCCCCATGTCCTACAAAAGGGAACTTGATCATTTTGCCTTGAAGGCATGATTCACAAATATGATATGACTCGAAAGTTAATAGACTCAATAGCCTAAATTTCTCTAATTTGTTAACCTTGTCTTCCGCTATATGACCTAGCCTAAGATGCCACAGATACTTATCATTTAGACTATCCCTAGGTCATTTTGATCTTAAGGCATTCATATTTTGTTCAATATTGAAAACAGAAACATCAATATGTAACTGATAGAAACCATTTATAAGCTAACTACTTGCAATTTTATTTTTTTCATAAAGAATATTATAATGGCCCTTAAGAAAACTAATTACATAGCCTTTCTATGCTAAACATGAAATAGAAATCAAATTCCTGCTTGCTGTTGGCACATAAAAATAGTCTCTAAGAACCAAATCTAATCCTAACGGTAATCGTAGAGGATAGGTTTCCACAGCCACTGTAGTAACTCTTGCTTCATGTTCAATGCATAGGATCATCTCACTATCCCTCAGCCTCCTGCTATCCATAAGATCCTACATAGAAGTGCATAAGTGAGTACTAGAACCAGAGTCAAGCACCTAACTGGATGTAGAAGAAATCATTAGGTTAGATTCTATAACGAGCATACCTCTAGTAGGACCTGTCTCCTTCTTGTTCCTCAGGCTGGCCAGGTACAAGGGGTAGTTTTGCTTTCAATGACCATCTGTGTTGCAATGAAAATATTTTTCTTTGTCAGCGGCATTCTTCTTCGACTCTACCTTCTTCTTCCCACCATCTATCTTCTACTTCTTTATGGACTTCTTCTTCTTTCCAAAAGACTTTTTCTTGAAAGAAGTTTGCTCCACAGTAAGTACTGAGCCTTTAGAACCTTTCATAAAAAGCTCAGCAGTAACCAACATATTCATAAGTTCTGCCAAAGTACTTTGTAGTTTATGCATATAGTAGTTCATGATGAACTGCCCATACGCATCAGTCAGGGATTGCAGAATTATATCAATCTATAAATCCTTGTCCAACTTGGCACTGAGCTTCTCAAGCTCTTCTAAGTCCTTGATCATTATTAGATAATGATCTTGGACCGACTTTCCATCATGCATTTGAGCCTTAAAAAGTCTTCTAGTAACTTGATATTTGGCTATGCAACTTGGTTCATCAAACAACTCTTGCAGGTGAGCCAACATTTGGCCGCTAGTCTTAATGTCTTCATGTTGGCGCTGGAGCTCATCAGACATCGAGCCCAACATGTAATACCTAGCTTTATTATCATCATCCATCCACTTCTCTAGAGATGCTCTCTGATCAGTGGATGGATGGACTGGTAAACTAGGAGGATTCTATTCCAACATTTGAGTCAACTTCTTGAAACCTAAAATAATTTTGAAGTTTCAAAGCCAATCCTTGAAGTTGGGTCTGATCAGTCTATGGGTGTCCAAGATACGGGCTAGTGGGTTGGACATAGAAATTTTTCTATTGAGAGTCAAAATTTCTAGTTAGATTTTATAATTAGACTTAATCAATTTATTTAAAAATTTTATTTTTAAATAAATTAGGCTCTCACTATTTTTTTGGATCCCTAAACTCCCTGGGTAGAGATGCAAAAATCTTTGTGATCAATTGATTTCTAGCGGGAGGTGTGGTCCCACCGACTGGCTCACCACCTCACCTAATAGTTATTGATGATGGGTCAATCGATGAGTGAACAACTCTTATCCAATGATTCTCTAATCATGGTGCACCTAATCCTGATCTCTAATCCATGAATCTCACCATATCCAAAATATTGATCTACTCTATAGTTAAGTCAGACCCACCATTTGCATGAATTAAAATCTTGATTGGATCCCTCATCGTATCCGAAATATTGAGCCCAACCCATCCACCAACCCATAGCATCCAATGCCTAATAGAGGTGGTTGCATCTTTTTGGTGCAATTGAGCCACTATAACTAGCCAAGAACAATCAACCTCGAAAAGAACCCGCACATCTATAATGGTGGAAGATCAATTGACTTAATCTTTTCTTACGAAGATTCAATTTAAGTCTCTTAGACTTGACTCAGTCATAATGGTTATGACAAGCCTAGTGGCATGGGTTAGCTCGAATTGTTAGCCACCTCAAATCAGAACTGGGTTGACACAAATGGCCAAGTGAGATCGGTGGAAGGGATATGCCACTAACTCGACAACAATGCATTCAGGTCGAGTAGCTTCCAATTAAAAACCAATCGATCGTATATGCCAAACTTACCTTAGATACTAAATTATCAAATCAGAACTAATCGAGTTAGCCTACAATTCAGGCTCGAACCATGGAGCCAAATTAGGTTTTAATTGGATTGATCACATATGATTGTGAGTCGACTTTAACCCAGACTTACAACTATTGGGCTGGTTAATTCTAAGCACTCTTGATCCCACCTAACCTACTCTTGATTCAGTTTCATCAACCACTAGACCTAATTGAGCTACCCAAGCCCGAATCCAATTTTATGAAAATATCTTACATCTGAAAATTCTTAATTTTAGATCTAATTAATTTCATAATCTTTATTCTTAATTATGTTTGGATTCATAAATTAAAAAAAATATGTATCAAAATCCTAGGATTTTAGGATCTAGGATTTTGCAGAAAAATAAGTTCTGATTTTTGATTAAGGACGAACGCACAGCACCCCTACATGCCATAAGAATATCCCATTGAATGGAAGGAGAGGGCCTTTAAATCTTACTTTATTCTTATGACTGAATGGCCAAGAAAAATGCCTTAATTAGAAATATAATTGAAACTATAGAACTAATTAGATCTAGATCATATATCACATATATAATTAATGATCTAACTAATACATACTTTGCATACATCTCATGTATCATCACTAAATTAAACATGAATATTTTTTAGTTCTAAAATATCATATATAACATCTAAAAAATAGATTTAAATTTAATCATATCAAAATAAAATTATTCTAGATAATTTATAAAATTATTCTACAACTAGTCTAAACATGCATCTTTTCATATCACATATGAATAAATCAAAAATTAAAAACTTTATTTTCTATTTTTTAGATCTGATTACAATAATTATAATATAAAAAAATAAAAATTAAATAGATCTAAAATTATATTTAATCAAATTAATAATATGATTATGCTAGACTACACATAGAACTATTCTTTTTCCAGTCTAGTCATGCATCTCAAACATATTAGATCTAAATGATTTAATTTTAATTTTTTGATTTAAGATATAAT
Source organism: Cocos nucifera (assembly GCA_006176705.1). Lineage (NCBI taxonomy): Eukaryota > Viridiplantae > Streptophyta > Magnoliopsida > Arecales > Arecaceae > Cocos > Cocos nucifera. Next base: position 300,790 of record QRFJ01000525.1, on the reverse strand, counting down.
CACATCTGATGTGACATCTAAACCTTTTTAATATCGAATCAAAAATAAAAATAAAATTAGATATAAAATAGATCTGTAGAACTACAACCTGGGTCTGATACCAGTTGAAGGAAAAATCTATTTTTTCGGCATAGGATCCTTCAGATTTGATTGGATCTGAAGGAATATTTCAGCCATAATGTACTGCTAAGTATCAAAGTTGGATTTTGGGAGAAATTAGAATGATCTTGATGATTGATTATTCTAATTGTATGAATCAAAAATATCTTGATCCATCGAAAGTTGTTTCAATGATGTCGATGATAGAGATCGTGATGAAGGAAAATCTCATTTTCCACCATAGGATCGTATAGATTTGATCAGATCTGAGGTAGTTTTTTTAAAAATATTTAAATAATCTAGTTAGATCTAAAAGTTTTTAGATCTAATCATGGTGATCTGATATTAAAAATTAAAGTAAAATTAAATCAGATTTAATTTCTTACCTTGTTTGGATAATTTGAATACCTTGTGATGATCCTGATCTTTTCTGAGGTTCTGGAAGAAGCCACGCATGTGCCTGGACTCTACCGATATCCACTTAGATAGGATCTAGACGTCTTCTCCTCATGAATTTTTTCTTCAAAGATTAGATCTGAATTAGATCTGAAAAACCTTCGAAACAACTTCTGAAGGCAGCTTGTCCATCTCATGAACACCATCGCGTAGACGCTGAACTCTTCATAAATTTGATTAGATCTTCTTCTCTGATTTATGCTCAACTTTTGAAATATAGAAGAAGGAGAGAGAGAGGATTAGAGGGGCATGGAAGATGGAAGGGGTTGTAGAATATGGACATGGCAATTAGAATCCTTCTAAATGCCTTATGCATAAGAGTTTTTATAGAAGTCCCTTACACCATCTAGACTCTTTAGTGATCAAGCAACTTATTTGCTTGATTACATAAGACTACAATCTGATAGCCCATGTTGCCAACTCTAATCTTATCAGGTTTTTGGTCACCCAAAACTCCTCCCATGTTGGTGAGAAGAAAGGATAAGGAGGAGTCCATGGTGCATGGGACTCTCTTCAAGAGTTTGATCCAAATCAAATGCTATTAGAAACCCAATCTAGGAACCACAAAAAATCATAAAATTGGGCTGACCGAAAGTATGACTCAAGCTCAATCACATATCCAAAAATCAAAGCAAAAAATTCTCCAAAAAAATTTTAAGAAGCCTCTGATTTCAGGTGACCCTCATTTCTCCCAATTAGGTCAACTTTTGAACACTAGTCAACTGCCCTAACGAAATGGATTATTTTAATAATTATCTAATCTAAATAGATGCAAGTTAGATGAAAATAAACCTATCCAAAATATATGAATGAGTTAAATCAAATTTGGCCTTGATTGCAATAAAATCAGAAAGATACAACAAAAGAGAAAGTCAGGGCTTAATTGTGTGCTAGCACTGATTAATTTTGAACCTGATTTGGATCTATATCCAGAAATAATCAAAACAGGATAGCTCAAGTTAAATGACATCCAGACTCAAACCTTATTTGTGTGATCTAGTTAGATTAGTTTCATATGGTAATGAGAATATGTCATAAATTTCCTAATCGACATCATTGAAATACCTTTCGGTGACCAAACTTTTTTTGATTCAATACATTAGAATGATCCATCATTAAAATCATTCTAATTTGCTTCCAAAATCCACCATGACACACTAGCAATATATAGTGGCAGCCCATTCAAAACCAAAAAGTGAACTCTCGAGTAGTAACCTGAATGTATTAGGTACTTCTATTTGTTGAAGCCGACAGGATTAGGATTTAAGGTAACTCATCAAAACCCAGCATCTATATATGAATTATTCATTCATTTGACTCCAATGGTAAAACCCTAATTAGAAAATCTTTTTCTAATCATCCTTTCAACTCTGCCATGGCCATGCCTTTAAGAACTCAATCTCATAGATATCATAGGGCTTACTCACTTCATTCTACCGAGGTAAGATAGATCTCTTTTGGTGCAATCCAATTTCTATACTGACATGCTATAGCTAAACATTAACACCTCAGGATTTTCGAATGGCTTAGGAGATATTATATGGTATAACTAAACCAAAAACAACCTCAAGGTAAACGCCAATGCACCCCAGGTAAGAATTAGACACACTGCTGCTAGCATAGCCAGTCATCGATGAGAAGGTAGGATTCCCTATGACTGCTCGGGGAGGTCAAGCTTAGTGTCCTCGTTCTCTAACAAGTTACTGTACTCTCACCTCTAGTCATTTCATACTATATGACTTAAGACACATCTTCCTATAAAGGTGATCGTACACCAATCTTCTAGTTTGATTACCATCCTCATGATAATTCTACGATCGAGAGCAGTTTATGAGTTAATTATAAGAATTCATGTCTTAAAATTTTCAACTCTTGAAAATATGAACTATCATTATTGTTAAACAAAGATGTATCACAAGGCACTAGAATACAATACTATGATAGAAAATATACTCTTTTTATTAATTTATAGTCAAGAATTATAAAATTGCCTTGAAAGTGTATTATAAGTGTTAGCCCAATCTCACTTCTAGGACACACATTAACAAACTCCACTTGATCTAAAGCCAATGGCTAAAATCTATGTCCCATCTTATCAAGGTTGGCTTCAATACTTCTAATGGCTCAATGCTTTTATCAATGGTCAGTTTGCATTAATCCAGTGTGACTTCTCTTGACCTGAATGATATACCTTCTGGAGAATAATATGAATGAGAATGATATCGACCACTCAATGTGGCGAAGATTTTTGGTGAGAACCTCGGCTCCTTATCTTGGCTATGGCACCATTTTTTGTGTGGAGTACAAGGATGCCATTTGAGGCATCACTCCAACTCATTGCAGCAAAACCTTTTTATACCAGAAATGCCTTCTTTTGGCAGCCTCCGATGTAGTCAATGTCTCTACTTCCATGTGGAGTTTGCTATCAACACATCTCACTTGGAACTCTTCCAACTGGACAGCTCTACCATTACAAATAAACAGACTTCAGATGTCGATTTTCATTCATCGTATGTCAGTACCATAAAATTAAGTTTGTATACCCCACGGACTTGCAGTTCTCCATTACCAAAGCAGAAAAATCCTTAGTCCTTCTCAGGACTTTAAAATATATTTCATAGAAGTTCAGTGCTCTTCGCCTAGATTCGATTGATACCTGCTCATTGACACTCACAGCGATGGTAAATCAGGTCATGTGCCATAGTATGTATATATGAAAGGTTTCCTATGCTGAAACATAAAGAACTTGCTCATGCGTTCAATCCTGCTCAGGATGTGCTAGGTAACATCTCTTAAGAGAGATAGAATCCAATTCTAAAGGATACTAATCCCCTCTTAGAGTTTTTCCGTGCTAAAATCTTTTTTTAGCACCTCCTCTATGTACAATCTTCTATGAGAGACCTAGGCATCCTACTCGATCTATCCCTTATAGACCTTAATTTTAAGAATAAATGATGCCTCTCTCTAGATTTTCATAGAGAACTCCATAGACAGCCACATTTTGACTGTAGTCAACATGGGAATATCATTTTCAATTAGGAGGATGTCATCCACATACAGTACAAAAAAAATAATAGCACTTCCACTAACCTTTTTAAAAACATAGGACTCCTCCTCATTCTTGATGAATCTAAATGATTTGATTACATCATTGAAATGAGAATTCCAGCTTCGAGATGCTTGCTTAAGTCCATATATGGACCTTTGTAGCTTGCGTACCTTATGATCACTATTACTGGATGTGAAACCTAGCACTATTACATATGGAATTTTGTTCAAGATATCTATTTAAGAATGCCATTTTTGAGTCCATCTACCATATTTCGTAATCAAAATAGACTGTAACAGCAAGCAATGTGTGGATGGATTTGAGCATAGCTACTGATGAAAAAGTATCCTGATAGTCAATGCTTTCATGCTGACTATACCCTTTCACGATGAGCGTTGCTTTGAATGTCTCTACATTTCCATCAGCACCTATTTGCTCTTAAAGATCAATTTACACCCAATAGATACTTTACCTTTTGGTGGATCTACCAAAGTCAAGACTTGGTTCGAATGCATTGAGTTAATCTCTGACCTCATTGTCTCTAACCATTTCTCAGAGTCGATATCTAATATCGTCTTATGATAGATTTTGGGATCATCACCATGAACCCCTTTTCTTATGAGGAACATTTTCTCTACGTCTTTTGATATAGTACCTTAGTACCTTTCAGAAGGATGAAAAATTCTACTTAATCTATGAGGTGGAGGAGGTAGTGTCTGGGTTGGCTCAATCTGATTCCATTCCATAAGTTTCTTAGCTCATTTCTCATCGAAGATTTTCTCCTCGAGTCTAATCTATCTTTCGATGCCACCATCTGGAATAAACTATTTTTCAAGGAAGATGGTGTATCGACTCGCAATCACATTATGATCTTCTGGGAGATAAAAATAATATCCTAATGACTCTTAAGGATATCCAATAAACTGAGCTCTAAAGGACCTAGACTTTAATTTGCCCACCTATTGTCTGTTAACATGGATCGGACAACCTCAAATTCTATGATGACTCAGACTTGATTTTTTACCATGCCATATCTCATATGATGTGGTAGAAACAATCTTAGAGAAAATCCTATTTAGTAAATATATAGCAATCATCAGACTATGTCTCCAAAGAAACTGAGGAAGATCCTTGAAACTCATCATGGATTGGACCAAATCTAATAGGATCCGATTTCTTCATTCTGAAATCCTGTTGAGTTAAGGCATTCTAGGTAGAGTCCATTGAGAAACTATGCCATTATCCTTAAGATAGTCTAAGAATTTTTGACTAAGATATTCACTTCCTCGATCTGATTGAAAAATCTTAATAGATTTTTTTAATTATTTTTCTACTTCAAGTCTGAATTTTTTCAACTTTTCAAAGGCTTCAGACTTATGTCGCATCAAATACACTTACCTGTACTGAGATAGATCATCAGTAAAGGTGATGAAGTTGATATAATTATCCCTGGCCGGCATAATAAATGGGCGGCATACATCAGTATGTACTACAATAAGTAGATCTGTGGCCCTTTCCCCATGTCCTACAAAAGGAAGCTTCATCATTTTGCCATGAAGGCATGATTCATAAATTAGATATGACTTGGAAGTGAATGAACTCAATAGTTCTCATTTCTCCAATTTGTTAATCCTGTCTTCAGCTATATGACTTAATCTAAGATGCCAAAGATATCGATCATCTAGACTATCCATAGGTTGCTTTGATCCTATGGCATTTATATTTTGCTTGATATTAAAAATAGAAACATTAATATGTAACTGATAGAGATAATTTATAAAAAAACCACTTGCAATTTTATTTCTTTCAAAAAGAATATTACAATGGTCCTTAAAAAAACTAGTTACATAGCCTTCCTATGCTAAACATGAAACAGAAATCAAATTCCTGCTTGCTGCAGGCACATAAAAATAGTCCCTAGGAATTAAATCTAATCCAGATGGTAATCAAATAGGATAGATTTCCACGGCCATAGCAGTAATCTTGCTTCTTTCTCAATGCGTAAGACCATCTCACCATCACTCAATCTCCTGCTCTCTCCAAGATCCTGCATAGAAGTGCATAAGTGAGCACTAGAACTAGAGTCAAGCACCCAATTGGATGCAGAAGAAATCATAAGGTTAGATTTTATAATGAGCATACCTCTAGAAGGACCTGCCTCTTTCTTGTTCTTCAGGCTGGCCAGCTACAAGGGGTAGTTCCGCTTTCAATGATCGTCTGTGTTGCAATGAAAATATTTTCCTATATCACCGGCCTTCTTCTTCAGCTCTGCCTTCTTCTTCTTCCCACCATCCATATTCTACTTCTTTATGAACTTCTTCTTCTTTCCAAAAGACTTTCTCTTGAAAGAAGTCCACTCCATAGCAAGTACTAAGCCTTTAGAACTTTTCATAGAAAGCTCAATAGTAACCAGCATGTTCATAAGTTCAGCCAAGGTATTCTGAAGTTTATGCATATGGTAGTTCATGATGAACTGCCCATACGCATCAATCAAGAACTATAGAATTATATCAATCTATAGATCCTGATCTAACTTGACACCAAGCTTCTAAAGCTCTTCTAAGTTCTTGATTATCATTAGACAATGATCTTGAACCGACTGCCCATCATGCATTTGAGCCTTAAATAGTCTCTTAGTGACTTGATGTTTGGCTGCACGACTTTGTTCACAAAACAACTCTTGTAGGTGAGCCAACATTTGGTGGCTAGTCTTAATGTCTTCATGTTAGCACTGAAGCTCATCAGACGTTGAGCCCAACATGTAATACCTGGCATTATTATCTTCATCCATCCATTTTTTAAGAGATGCTCTTTGATCAATGGATGGACGTGCTGGTAAAGTGGAAGGATCATGTTCCAACACATGAGTCAACTTCTCAGAACCCAAAATAATTTTGAAGTTTTAGAGCCAATCCTTGTAATTGGGTCCGATCAATCTATGGGTGTCCAGGATATGGGCTAGTGGGTTGGATGCAGATATTTTTCTATAGAAAGTAAAAGTTTTTAGTTAGATTTTATAATTAGACTTAATCAATTTATTTAGGAGTTTTATTCTTGTTGGTCCAAAAATTGGTTGTCGCCAGAGGTCAGTGGAGTCGAGGCCGCTGAGGTCACCACCGGGGACCTGCAAAATAAAGTCCCATCCGGAGCCGATGGGGGGTGGCTCCGGTAGGACCCTTCGATACTCAAGTCAGCTCTGGCCAACAGGAATGGAGTGCTCGGAATGAGTTCCGGAGCTTAGAGAGGAAAAAGGAGAGCTTAGAGATTAGAGAGAGATTAGAGTTAGAGGAGTCCTTTTTATAGCGGAGCTTGATGATGATAGCTGTAGCCGCGTGCTGGCAGGCTGCTCGAGGTTCGATGGAGCCAGTCTCATGGGAAGGTGCCATGTGCGGTAGGTTGATGGTGACAGCTGCAGCCGTGTGCTGGCAGGCCGCTCGAGGTTCGACGGAGCCAGTCTCACAGGATGGTGACATCCATCGCTGCCCCGTAGCAGGTCGCTATCACCTGGTGGATCGATGGTGATGCTGCAGAGCTTGCGGCGGATGAAGGATTGGCCTTCGCCGTGTGCCCATTTCGGAGGAGCTCGGGCTCTTAGCTTGGAGGGAGTTCAGCTCCCATGGGCGGAGGTATGCAGCTAAGGCCCGTCCGCTGAGGAGTCCAATAGTTGGAAATCCAAAGCTCGATCATTGAAGAGTTCGATCGGATGTTGGACTTTGACTTTGGCTCGTCAGCTGAGGAATTCGAGGAGCTCGATCGCTAAGCAGTTCGACCATCTGAACGCATCCATAGAAGCTCCGATGCTAGGAGTTCGGGGAGCTCGGTCGGGTGAAGTTTGGCCGATGGATGTCCACTGAGGAGTTTGGCCGCTTGGAATTGAAGGAGCAGGGTCGGCTAGAGGTGTTCGGTAGGAGCTCGGTCGAGCGAAGTTTGACCGATGGACATTCGCTGAGGAGTTCGATCGCTAAGAGGCCCGAAGAAGCTCGGCTGAGGCTCGGTTGAAGGACTTCGGTTGCTAAGTGGTTCGGCTAACGCTCATCTGCTGAGGAGTTCGACCGCTGGAAATTCGAAGCTCGGCCGATGGAGAGTTCGACCGCTAAGTAGCTCAGCCGGCTGAATAGATTAGTAGAAGCTCGGCCGCTGGGAGTTCGACTGAAGCCCGTTTGCCGAAGCTCTTCCGTGGCTACTGGTTGCATTAGGCTGAGCATCGACCTAGACTTCGGCTAGAGCGGGATTTATCCCCAACACTAGCCCCCACACTCCCGAGTTCGAAAATCGAAGGAAGGGAGTGCAGGAAAAAAGGCAACTGCCGAAGTCTTCCTCTAAGCTCTGTGCTGGTCTAGGTCGAAGCTCAGGGGAGATCTCATCTCTGACTTGAAGTTGACATCGAAGTTGAAGCCCGGGGAAGATCCCATTTTCAGTCGGGGTTGACACGATTGCTTTCTCTAGCCAAGGTCGATGTTGAAGCTCTCTGACCGAGGTCGTCGCGGGTCTTACCTCTAGCCGGAGTTGATAAGGGTGCTCTGGCTGAGGTTGATGCGGGCGCTCGGGGGACATCTCATCTCCTACTACCGAAGTTGGCCCAGTCCCTCGGGGGAGATCTGATCCATAGCCAAAGTTGTCCACGATCGCTCGAGAGAGATCTTATCTCTGGCCAAGGTTGATGGAGATTCTCTTTTCTATGGACTTCAGAGCTCGGACTTGAACTTTGCTCGCATTAGGATGAGATTCTCCTCCTATTCCAAATGGGCCATGGGGGCACATAAGGGCCATTGTCAGGGCCTCTCCCCCCATCTCGTCTTTTGTGAATGAGGCCTTCACTCGGGAGAGATCTTATCTCTGGCCGAAGTTGTCACTCGAGAGAGATCTTATCTCTGGTTGAGGTTGCTTTTCGGGAGAGATCTTATCTCTGGCCGACGTCGCTTTTCGGGAGAGATCTTATCTCTGGCCGAACTGCTCAGGAGAGATCTTATCTCTAGCCGAGGTGATTTTTCGGGAGAGATCTTATCTCTGACCGACGTCCCTTTTTAGGAGAGATCTTATCTCTCGCCGAACTGCTCAGGAGAGATCTTATCTCTGGCTGGCGTTGCTTTTTGGGAGAGATCTTATCTCTGGCTGAACTGCTCAAAAGAGATCTTATCACTGGCCGGCATTGCTTTTTGGGAGAGATCTTATCTCTGGCCGAACTGCTCGGGAGAGATCTTATCTCTAGCCGAGGTGATTTTTTGGGAGAGATCTTATCTCTGGCCGACGTTGCTTTTCGGAAGAGATCTTATCTCTTGTCGAACTGTTCAGAAGAGATCTTATCTTTGGCCGGCGTTGCTTTTTGGAAGAGATCTTATCTCTGGCCGAACTGCTCTGGAGAGATCTTATCTCTGGCCGGCGTTGCTTTTCGGGAGAGATCTTATCTCTGGCCGAACAGCTCGAGAGAGATCTTAACTCTAGCCGAGGTAGTTTTTCGGGAGAGATCTTATCTCTGGCCGACGTTACTTTTCAGGAGAGATCTTATCTCTGGCCGAGCTGCTCGGGAGAGATCTTATCTCCGACCGACGTTGCTTTTCGGGAGAGATCTTATCTCTGGCCGAACTGCTCGGGAGAGATCTTATCTCTGGCCGACGTTGTTTTTTGGGAGCGATCTTATCTCTGGCAAAACTGCTCTTTGACCTACTTGTGTTAGGACGAGGTCTTCCTTCCTAACACGGCGACTGTTGATTGCTTCTTCACTGTCATCGCACAGTTTTTGCATCTAGGAACAATATTATCGAAAGGAAAGAATTTTACCAAAGGGAAGTTACGGGTAGCACATCCCCGTTTCAGGGTCATCAGGGCGTTGTTCCTCTGAGTTCCCTCGGGCAGCAAGTCCCATCCAGATGACCTCCTCCATCCCACACTGGCGTCCTTAATTTGGAGCATGCTTCTGCTTTGTCGCTGGGAGATGATGAATCATCGATGTACCAAGCTCCTCCCTGGGGTGGCATTGATGACGCCATGAGGTGGCCGACCTTGTAGTTTGTGGTTATGGCAGCGCCCTTAGCCGATCTTCTCCTGCTGAAGGAATTTACCCAGTCGCTCCTTCCTGACGAGCTCCTCAATTTCGTCTGGCAGCTGGATGCATTCCTTGGTGTCGTGGCTGTGGTCGCGATGGTAGATGCAGTACTTGCTTCGATCGCATTTGTTTGTGGGAGACCATAACCCTTCTGGTCTTGGCAGCTGGCTCTTAACTTCCATGAGAAATTGAGTTCGAGGAGCGTTGAGGGGGCGTAGTCGCAGAACCTATGGGAGAACTTTATGAGGGGGAGTTCGGCCTCGCCTGCGCTGAACTTCACTCCGCTTTCCTGCAAAATCTTCCGTGGGAGAACTTCATGCTTCTTCGTCCTTACCTCCTTGGAGTCGTACGAAGTTCGACCTCGGTTGCCCTCAGGCGGTCGTGAGCACGGTCGAACTTCATCTCACCCTCTGTGAAATCTTTGTAGTGGTTTCCTTGGTGGTGAGCTCGAGGTGGAGTTCGGCCTTGCTTGCGCCGAACTCCAATTCGATGATGAGCTTCGAGGTGGAGTTCGGCCTCACTTGCGCCGAACTTCGTTCCGCTCTCCTGCAAAAGCCTCCGCAGGAGAACTTCATGCTTCTTTTGTCCGAGCTTCCTTGCTTGCAGAGAGAGGCTCGACTCTGCTTGCCCGGACTTCATTCCATGGGAGAACTTCATTCCGCCCTTGCTTGCATCGAACTTCACTCGGATGAGGAGCCTCGAAGGGAAGTTCGGCTTTGTTTTGAGATGGAGTTCGGCTTTCCTTGCGCTGCCGAACTTCATTCCATTTTCCTACGAAACCTTCCACGAGAGAAGTTCGACTCTCCGTTTCTCCTTTCCAAATGCGATTGGTGTGCCCAAGCGCTCTCCCTCAAGGCCGATTCCTCGGATCCTCATGGCGGGCTTGCCGGTAAAGTCTCCGCCCGAGGTTGTCATATGGCCTGTATCATCTCAGTGGGGCCGTGAATCCATCCAGAATTGCTCTGCATCTGCGGTGGCTTCGGGTGGGGCCTGGGCTGCCGGGGCCGCAACTGAAGTCGGTCGCGGAGTCGAAGCTCTCAAGGCATTTTCTCTTTGGGCGAGAAGGAAGAATGGATCTCCGGAGAGAGAGAAATCGTTGCTGAGCACTCCTTTAAGAACAAGGGAACCCCGGAGGTTTGGAGCCCTCCTTCTAGCGCCAATCTGTTGGTGCAGAAATTGATCGTCGCTGGAGGTCACTGGAGTCGAGACCGCTGAGGTCACCGTCGGGGACCTGTAAAACAAAGTCCCATCCAGAGTCGGTGGGGGGTGGCTCCAGCAGGACCCTCCGATGCTCAAGTCAGCTCTGGCCAATAGGAATGGAGTGCTCAGAATGAGTTCCGGAGCTTAGAGAGGAAAAAGGAGAGCTTAGAGATCAGAGAGAGATTAGAGTTAGAGGGGTCCTTTTTATAGCGGAGCTTGATGATGACAGCTGCAACCACATGCTGGCGGACTGCTCGAGGTTCGACGGAGCCAGTCTCACGGGAAGGTGTCGTGTGCGGTGGATTGATGGTGACAGCTGCAGCCGCGTGCTGGCGGGCCGCTCGAGGTTCGATGGAGCCAGTCTCATGGGATGGTGATAGCCATCGCCGCCCCATAGTGGGTCGCTATCACTTGGTGGACCGATGGTGATGCTGCAGAGCTTACGGCGGATGAAGGGTTGGCCTTCGCCGTGTGCCCATTTTGGAGGAGCTCGGGCTCTTAGCTTGGAGGGAGTTCGGCTCCCATGGGCGGAGGTATGCAGCTAAGGCCCGTCCGCTGAGGAGTACGACAGCTGGGAATCCGAAGCTTGGTCGTTGAAGAGTTCGACCGAATGATGGACTTCGGCTGAGGCTCGTCAGCTGAGGAATTCGAGGAGCTCGACCGCTAAGCAGTTCGGTCATCTGAACGCATTCGTAGAAGCTCGGATGCTAGGAGTTCGGGGAGCTCGACTGGGCGAAGTTTGGCTGATGGACGTCCGTTGAGGAGTTCGGCTGCTTGGAATTGAAGGAGCACGATCGGCTGGAGGGGTTCGGCAGGAGCTCGGTCGGGCGAAGTTCGGCCGATGGACATTCGCTGAGGAGTTCGGCCGCTGAGAGGCCCGAAGAAGCTCGCCTGAGGCCCGGTTGAAGGACTTCGGTTGCTAAGTGGTTCGGCTAACGCTCATCCGCTGAGGAGTTCGATCATTGGAAATCCGAAGCTCAACTGATGGAGAGTTTGGCCGCTAAGTAGCTCGACCGGCTGAACGGGTTGGTAGAAGCTCGGCCGCTGGGAGTTCGGCTGAAACTCGTCTGCCGAAGCTCTTCCACGGCTACTGGTTGCATTAGGCTGAGCATCGACCTAGACTTCGACTGGAGTGAAATTTATCCCCAACAATTCTTAAATAAATTAGGCTCCCACTATTTACTCGAATCTCTACACTACCTTGGTAGAGATACGAAAATCTCCATGATTATAGATTTTTAGTGGATTGTGCTATCCCACCGATTAGCTCATCATCTCACTTAATAGTTATTGGTGATGGATCAATCGATGAGTGGACAACTCTTATCCAATGATTCTTTAATCATGATGCATCCAAACCTGATCTCTAATATTGATGAATCTCATCATGTCTGAAATATTGATCTACTCCTTAGTTAAGTCAGACGCACCATATGCTTGAATTGAATTCCTAATTAGGTTCTTTACCATATCTGAAATATTGAGCCCAACCCATCCTCCAATCCATAGCATCCAATGCCTAATAAATGTGGTTGCATCTTTCCTATGTAACTGAGCCACTATAACCAGCTGAGAACAATCAACCCCTGAAAGGGCCGGCACATATACTTTGGTGGAAGACTACAGACTTAATATTTTCTAAGAAAGATTTAATTTAGAACTCTTTAAACTTGACTTGACTTAGTCATAACAATTATGACTGACATAGTGGCATGGATTGGCTCGAATTATTAGCCACCTCAAATCAGAATTGGATTAACACAAATGGCCAGGTAAGTAAGACTAGTAGAAGGGATATGCCATTAACTCGATAAGAATGCATTTAGGTTGAATAGCTATCAATTAGAAACTAGTCGATCGTATCTGCCAGACTTATCTTAAACATCAAATTATCAAATCAGAACCAATTAGGTTAGCCTACAATCCAAACTCGAACCACGAAGCCAAATTAGGTCTTTAACTTGGTTGAGTCACATCTCAATGTGATTCGATCTTGACCCAGACTTAATTCTATTAGGCTGGTTAAATCTAAGCTCTTTGATCCTACCTAATCAACTCTTGATTCGGTTTGATCAACTGCTAGATCTAATTGAGCTACCTAAGCCCGAACCCAATTTTATGAAGATATCTTAGATCTAAAAATTCATAATTTTTAGACCTAATTAATTTTATAATCTTAATTTTTATTTAAGTTTTGGATTCATGAACAAAATATATAACAAAATCCTAGGATTTCAAAATCTAAGATTTTACAGAAAAATAAGTTTTGATTTCTGATTGAGGATTAATGCATAGCACCCCTACACATCATAAGAACATCTCATCAAATGGAAGGAGAGGGCCTTTAAATCCTACTTTATTCTTATGATCAGACGGCCAAGGAGAATTTCTTAATCAAAAATATAATATCTTCTACAAAACTAGTTAGATCTAATATATCACATGTACAATTAATGATCTAAATTATACATGTTTTGCAAACATCTCATGTATCATAACTTAATTAAACATGTATGCTTTCAGATCTAACATATCATATATAATATCTAAAAAATAAAATTTAAATTTGATCTCATCAAAATAAAACTATTCTAGATATTTTATAGAACTATTCTATAACTAGTCAAAGCATGCATCTTTCATATCTCATATGAAAAAATTAAAACTCCATTTTCTATTTTCATATCTGGTTACAATAATTATAACTTTAAAAAAATAAAAATAAAATAGATCTAAAATTATTTTTAATCATATTAAAAATGTGATTATACTAGACTACACGTAGAACTATTCTATACCTAGTCTAGTCATGCATCTCATACATTATAGATCTAAATTATTTAATTCTAATTTTTTAATTTTAGATCTAATCATATTTGATATGACATATAAAATTATTTAATATTATATTTTTAAAAAAATTAAATCAAATCTAAAATAGATCTGAAAAACTACAAACCTGGCTCTGATACTATTTGAAGAAAAATCTCATTTTCCACCGCAGGATCATCCAGATCTGATCAAATCTGGGGCATATTTTTCTAAAAATTTATAAATATTCCAATTAGATCTAATAGTTCTTTGATTTTACCATGATAATCTAATATTAAAAATTAAAATAAAATAAAATTGAATTTAATTTCTTATCTTGTTTGGATAATCTGAATATCCTACGATGATACTAATCTTTCCTGAGGTTCTGGAAGGAGCCACGAATGCACCTAGCCTCTACCAGTATCCACTTTGATAGAATTTGGACATCCTCTCCTCATGAATCTTTTCTCCAAAGGTCAGATTTGAATTTGATCTGAAGAACCTTCAAAATAACTTTTGAAGGCAGCCTATTTGTCTCATGAATATTGTCGTATAGATGTTGAACTCCTCACAAATTTGATTAGATCTTCTTCTCTGATTTGCACTCAACTTTTGGCATGTAGAAGAAGGGGAGAGAATGGATCAGAGGAGCATGGAAGATGGAAGGGGAAATCGAATATGGATGTGGCAATCAGAATCCTTCTAAAAGCCTTATGCGCAGGAGTTTTTATAGAAGTCCCTTGCGCAATCTAGACTCCTAAGTGATCAAGCAACTTATTTGCTTGATTACCTAGGACTCCAATCTAATAGCCCACATTGCCAACCTAATCCTTATCAGGTTTGGTTGCCCAAAAATCCTCCCAAGTTGGCGAGAAGAAAGGATATGGAGGCCATGGTGCATGGGACTCCTCCCTTCAAGTGTTTGATCCAAAACAAACTCTATTAGAAATCCAATCTAGGAACCACAAAAAATCATATAATTTAGTTGACCCAAAGTATGACTTGAGCCCAATCACATATCCAAAAATTAGATAAAAATGATTTCTAGAATATTTTCTAGAAGCCTCTGATCAGGTGACCCTCAATTCTCTCAATTAGGTCAAATTTTGACCCTAGTCTAAGTGCACTATGAATGGATTTAATTTCTATAATTAATCTGACCTGGATAGATTCTAGTCATATAAAAATAAATTCATCCAAAATACATGAATTAGTCAAATCAAATTTGGCTCGATGGTGATAAATTAGAAAGATTACAAAAGGACGAAAGTTAGGCTCAACCGTGTGCTAGCATGATTACCTTGAACCTGATTAGATCTAATCCAAATCAATCGAACTAGGCTAGCTCAATTGATGACATTCAAACTCAAATTCTTATTTGTGTGACCCAGTTAGATTTAATTCCATATGGTAATGAGATATGTCATGATCTCTATCATCGATAACATCGAAATACCTTTTGATGGACTAGAACTTTTTTGATTCATGTAATTAGAATGATTGATCATCAAAATCATTCTAATTGCTTTCAAAATCCATCAGTGATACCTAGCAATATAAGGTGGCAATCCATCAGAATTGAATGCGAACCTCTCGGTGCAGTTATCTTTATAATTAGATTCTTCTATCTTGAGCCCTAATAGGATTAGGGTTAAGGTAAACTCATCAAACCCAACATCTATCATATGAATCAATCATTTGATTTGAGTCCAATGTGAAACCTTAATAGAAACTCTTTCTATCATCTTCACTCTGCCATGGCAATGGGCTTAAGGACTCAATCTCATGATTATCAAAGGACTACTCCTCATCTACCGAGATAGATATATCCCTTATTGGTGCAATCCAATTCCTATAATGAAGATGCTACAGCCAACATACACCTCAAGATTTTGAATGGCTAGGAGATCGAGTTATTATGTAGTTAAACTATAACACCCTCAAGGTGAACTATCGATGCACCTCAGGTAAAGAATCAGACACACTATTGCAGCATCGAGCTAGTCATCGATGAGAAGGTAGACTTTCTTATGACTGCTTGAGGTTGTCACACTCAGTACCCTTATTCTCTAACGAGTATATGTACTCTCACTTTGGTGTCTTCACACCATAGACTCAAGATACATCTATCCTAAGAAAGCAATTATATACCAACTTTCTAGATCGATCACCATTCTCATGATGATCCTATAGTCGGGAGTAGTTTATGAGTTAATTTTGAGAATTCATGTCTTAAATTTTTCAACTCTTGAAAATATGAACTATCATTACCATTAACTCAAAGAATATATCATAGATGCTTTAAATACACACTATGATAGAAAATAATTCTTTTATTAATTTATAGTTAAAACTATAAAATTATCCTTAGAAGTGTATTATAAGTGTTTTGCCAATTTGGCTTCTAGGGCACACATCTAATACGGACATGTCTCATTACTATACATAACTAAACCTAACTGGATCATACAAATAAGGATTTGGGTCTAGATGTCATCAACTGAGCTAACCTAGTTTGATTGATTTGGATTAGATTCAATTAGGTTCATGAAAATCATGCTAGCACACGGTTAAGCCTAACTTTCTCCTTCTGTAGTCTTTCTAGCTCGTCTTGGCTGAGCCAAATTGGTTTGGGCTCACTCAGGAACCCTATATGACATCTGATTGGAGCTTGTCTAGGTCAGAAAAGTATTATCCTAATCTATTATATGAATTA
Organism: Cocos nucifera; assembly: GCA_006176705.1. Lineage (NCBI taxonomy): Eukaryota > Viridiplantae > Streptophyta > Magnoliopsida > Arecales > Arecaceae > Cocos > Cocos nucifera. The sequence continues at coordinate 284,413 of QRFJ01000525.1, read as the reverse complement.
ATGATTCAATTCCTGCCAATTCTTATATTCGATGGGATGGACCTGCCAATTCTTATCACTATTGGGACATGGGATGACCCAAAGTAGGAAGAAAGGATAGGGGCATGTGCCCCTAGAGAATTTCTATGGGTGTGTGCCACCTTGGTTTTCATGCACAAAAATGTGCACACGCCCCATGTTGGTATGCACACAACGAAAAAGGGAGAGAGTCCCATGAGAATGGGACTCTAGCATTTTTTATTGGATCAAACACCCTAGCGCCAAAGGCCTTGTGCATATCCTTTGTTGGCACCATCTATGGAGGATTTTAGGGGATTCTAACTTTATTGGATCAAGTGACATCACATGGTCGATCAGATTTAGATCTGATTAAATCAACTAATATGATTGGTTGATGCTATGTGGCACTGCATGGGGTAAGAAAGTCTATTTAAGACCTTCCTACGCCTAGGGTTTTGGTGTGCACAAATTACCATGCCACAAGGCTGTTGCCCCATCTATTATTCCATGCCCTCTCATCCTCCTCTCACTCTTCTCCATGCCCAAAAGTTGGGCACAAACAATGAGGAAAATCCAAGGACATTGGCGTGAAGATTAGGCTGAACGCAATGGTGTTAAGGAGATGAATGTGCTGCCTTCAATAGTTATTTTGAAGGCCCTATAGATCAGATCCAGATCTGATTTTGGAGATTAGATTTAATAGGAGAAGACCTCTAGAACCAGCTTGAGTGGATATCGATAGAGGCCAGGCATGTGTGTAGCTCGATCTAGAACTTCGGGTGTAGCAGATCATCGAAAGGGTAATCAGATTATCCAATCAAGGTACAAAATTTATATCTGATTTAATTTTAATTTTAGATTTAATATTAGATCATTCAAAACAAATCTAAGAACTCTCAAATCTAATCAAAATTTGTTAGAAAATTTTAAAATTTTTCTATAGATTAGATCAGATCAAATCGATCCAATGGTAGAAAAACTAGTTTTCTCCTTTAGAAAGAAGACCCTTCTTTCTTCCTTTTTCTCAAAACTAATGCCTGACAAGAGGAGACCCTCTCCTCAATTTTTTTTCATGCCAATAAGAAAGTAACCCGCACCCCAAATATCTATTTTTTTTTGATGATTATTAGCCTTCTCATGCCCAAAAATAATCACTTCAAAGGTGGCGTCCAAGGTGTTTAAGATTAGGTCAAAGACCTAATCGGATAAGGACTTGGGATGGCGTCCAACTCTTGGACACCTCCCAATAGAGATTCCATGCAAATAATGCAAGGGACGGGTGGTGTGGGCTAGGGATTAGCATGAGAAACCTCATTTTAAATCATAGGAAATGGTGCTTGGGCATTGGGCCTATGTGGTGAAAGAGATAGATGAGTCCCAGTCCAACTAGGACTTTCTTGAATTTTTGTTCAATCTCTAACCAACTCTTGGACTAATCCTAACTAACTTAGAAATTAGTTATAACCAAATAACTAATTAGGTCCTAGCCTAATTATGAAATCAATTAGGCCCTAATCTAATTAAGAAATTAGATAGATTAAACGCTATCAAACTAGGGATTGATTTCTTGGACAATTGGGTTAACTCATAATCCAATTAGGCTTGATCTAATTAAATCTAAATAAAAAAAATTGAATCTAATTCAATTGGACTTGATTTTAGTCCTAATGCTTAATAAATTGAACCAATTAGCAATCCAATTACTAATTAATCCTCTTATAATTCACTAACCCTTAGTAAAGTATTCTTTCATAACTTTTGCATTAGATCAATCATCAATCTCATTGATAATTAGATCCATGCATGATTCATAATTGCGAATCAACCATCTGATCACTCAAGAACCTCGTTTGTATTTGACCACATAGTTCAATTTTAACTGGTAGTGGGATACGTTGTGATCTCCATCAATAATGTCATCAAAATTTCTTTCAATGGATTAGAACTCTCCCCAATTCAGCCAATCAATAATTTTTATTGATCCCATAATCTATCAGTAACACCTAGCAATATGTAGTAGCAACCTAGAAGAACTAAAAATGAACCTCTAGATGAAGTTATCATGTAGTTTGGTTCTTCTATCGTGAGTCCCGATGAGATACAGGTCAAGAATAACTCATCAAATCCATTCATATGCCATATGCCAGATAAAGAAAAATCAGCATTTTCAATCACAGGACCGCTCAGATCCGATCAGATTTGTAGGAATATTTCAAAAATTTCTTTAATAAATTTTAATCAAATCTAAAAGTTCTCAAATCTAAATCCTATTAATTTAATATTAAAAATAATATTAAAATAAAAATAAAAACATTAGATGTTACCTTTATGGTAAACTGCTTTTACCCTATCGACGATCTATCATTGCCCGGGATTCTATATCTAGCCATGCAAGCGCATGGTCTTTACCAAAGTCCACTCAGATAGAACCTGGACATGTTGTCCTTCTAAATTTGATCTCCAAAAATTAGATTTGGATTAGATTCGTAGAGACATCAAAACAATGTTGAAGGAAGCGTGCTCGTCTCATGAACATGTCATCTCTTTCGTTTGGAACCTTGCACCAATTACCTTGGATCTTCTTCTAGAATTTTGCCCAACCTATTGGGCATGGAGAAGAGAGAGAGGAGGAGGAAGAAGGGGTGTGGGGATACAGGGGGCAGCAACACTTTTGTGTGGTGGAAAAAATTCTAAACTCTTTAACCCTAGGCGCTGGAGGGGTTTAAATAAACCTCCATGCACCATGCATCCTTAACAAATTAGATTCATTGATTTCATCAAATCTTAATCTGATTGGCTGAGTGATGTCACCTAATCCAATCAGATTAGAGACCCCTCAAACCCTCCATATGTTGTGCCACAGATGGATAAACACAAAAGGGTGGGCACCAGGTATTTGATCCTATCAAAACCCTAGAGTCCCATGTTCATGGGACTCTCTCCTTTATGCGCATGCCCCATAGGGGCCAACCCCTCCTTTTCTTTGTTAGAAGACCATAGGGATGTGTGTCCGAGATAAAACATCGGGGGTGCATGCCTCCTCTCTTTTCTTTCCTGCATATGGGTCAATGTTTGACCCACATGAAGGAAATCCTGATTTCCCTGACCAGGTTCGTTCAGATCTGATCAGATCAAGAGATATATTTCAAAATTTTTCTCTTAGATCTCAATCAGATCTTGATATGTTTCAGATCTGATTCTTATTTATTTTAATAAATAAAATAAAATAAGATAAATTAAATCAAATTTCAATTTACCTGAATAGGGTAATCCTATTACCCTGTTGATGATCCTGTTTGCAGCGGAAGGTTCTGGATCAAGCCACGCAAGCGCCTGGCCTCTACCGGTATCCACTCGGGCTGGATCTGGAGATCCTCTTCTTCTCTATCACACCTCCAAAAATCAGATCTGGATCTGATCTGGAGGATCTTCAAAACTCTTTTGAAGATCTGCAGTCGTCCTTTTGCAGCAGCGCAGCCTTCTTGCTTTTGATCGCCTTTCCTTGATCTGAATCGCACCAAACTAAATCCAAAACACTTTTGGACGTGGAGAGCAAGGGGAGAAGAGAGTATGGCGTGGAGAAGGAGGGGAGAGGCAGCCTTGGGGCGTGGGAAATTCTTATTGAATTCATTTTGGAATTAGGGTTGGGCGCAGGGTCTTATTTATAGACCTCTTGTGATCCAACTCCTCTTCCTCTCAACCAATCACAACCCTTTGTGAAATCAGATCTAAATCTGATTGGTTGGAATAGAGACCCCTGGATTCCTCCTTAGAGGGCGCCTAAGACCAGTCAAACTGGATTCTTAGTAGAACTCTGATTGGAATCCAAAAGGGAGGTGGAGTCCTTGTCCAACAAGGACTCCTAGGCGCCTCCTACTTGGGCTCACGCCACCCTTGGCGTGCGCCCTTCTCCTTGCCAGGTTCTGGCAGGGGGACAAGGCCCCCACCAGCTCTCCAATAGGTGCATGACATGTGGTCAAAAGTCAAAGGGTCAATGGTCAACGTTTGACCAGTCAAAGGTAGACTTTTGACCAAAGTCAAAGAACAAGAAATGGCAGGTGACCAAAAATGGCAGGTAATGTCTTACAAATAAGACAACCTATTCTGACTTGGACAACCTCCAGTCAGACCATATGAAGGCCTCTGATTGAGCACAAACTCCTTTGGCTCAGTCAGGACAACTTATTTATGATAGTAAAAGAAGAACGTTAGGTTCAATCGAGTGCTAGCACGATTTCCTTGAACCTAATTGAATCTCATTCAGATCAATTGAACTAGATCAGTTCAATTGATGATCACCAGATTCAAACCCTTGTTTGTGTGACCCAGTTAGGTTCAGTTCTGTATGGTAATGGGATATGTCATGATCTCTATCATCGACATCATCGAAACTCCTTTCGATGGATCAGAACTCTTCTGATTCGAACAGCTAGAATGATCGATCATCTAAATCATTCTAATTGCTCCCAAAATCCACCAGTGACACCTAGCAGTATATGGTGGCAACCCATCAGAGCTGAATGCGAACCTCTTGGTGCAGCTACCTGTGTGATTCAGTTCTTCTATCTTGAGCCCCGATCAGATTAGGGTTAAGGTGAACTCGTCAAACCCTAGTCTCTGTCATATGATGTAATCATTCGATTCGAGTCCAATGTGAAAATCTAAATAGAAACTCTTTCTATTATTTCACTCTGCCATGGCCATGGGCTTCTGGACTTGATTCTCATGATCATCATAGGGCTACTCCTCTACCACCGAGGTAGATAGATTCCCATCTTGATGCAATCCAGTTCCTACAATGAACATGCTATAGCCAACATACACCTCAGGGTTCCATATGGCTAGGAGACCGAGTAATGGTGTAGTCAAACTATAACACCCTCAAGGTGAACTGCCGATGCATCTCAGGTCAAAGAACCAGACACACTACTGCAGCATCGAGTCAGTCATTGACGAGAAGGTAGACTTCCCTAATGACTACTCGAGGTGGTCACGCTCAGTGCCCTCGTTCTCTAACGAGTACCTGTACTCTCGCTCCGGTGTCTCCACACCGTAGACTCAAGACTCATCTACTAAAGAGAAGCGATCGTACACCAACCTTCCGGATCAATCACCATCCTCGTGATGATCCTATGGTCGGGAGCTGTTTATGAGTTAATAATGATTATTCATGTCTTAAATTTTCAACTCTTGAAAATATGAATTATCATTACCATTAACTCAAAGGATGTATCACAGACACTAAATACACATGTGTGATAGAAAATAACCCATTTTCATTAATTATAGTCAAAATTATAATTTTGCCCCTAGAAGTGTATTACAAGTGTCAGCCAATTCTGGCTTCTAGGGCACATATATCTAACAATCTCCCACTTGTCCTAAAGCCAATTGGCTACAAGTCTAAGTCCCATCTTCTCAAGGTGGGCTTCGATCTTCTGCTGGCCCAACGGCTTTGTAAGTGGGTCTGCCACATTATCTGTGGAGTTGACTCTCTTGACCTCAACGTAACCTTTCTCAAGGTAATCGCGGATGAGATGGTATCACCGTTTGCTTGGAACTCTTCCAGCACAAACAGTCTGCCAGATGTCGACTTTCGATCATCTATATCGGACATGAAGTCCGAGTCTGTGTATCCCTGGACTTGGAGTTCTCCATTACCAAAGACCAACATCATATCCTTAGTTCTTCTCAAGTACTTAAGGATACATTTCACAGAAGTCCAGTGTTCTTCACCTGGATTTGACTGATATCTGCTTGTGACACTCACAGCATGGGCTATATCAGGTCGTGTACATAGCATGGCATACATGAGGCTCCCTATTGCAGAAGCATAAGGGATCTTGCTCATGCGTTCTATTTCCTCAGGTGTGCTGGGGCACATCTTCTTGGAAAGATGAATACCATGTCTGAAGGGTATTAATCCCCTCTTAGAGTTTTCCATACTAAACCTCTTTAGTACTTCCTCTATGTACATCTTCTGTGAAAGTCCTAGCATCCTATTCGGTCTATCCCTATAGACCTTAATTCCTAGAATAAAGGATGCTTCACCTAGGTCTTTCATGGAGAATTCCTTAGACAACCACATCTTGACTGATGTCAACATGGGAATATCATTCCCAATAAGGAGGATGTCATCCACGTACAATACGAGGAAGACAACAGCGCTCCCACTGACCCTTTTGAAAACACATGGTTCCTCTTCATTTTTGATGAAACCAAACTTTTTGATCACATCATTGAAACGAGTGTTCCAGCTCCGAGATGCTTGCTTAAGTCCATATATGGACCTTTGCAGCTTGCAAACCTTGTGATCAGTATCACTGGATGTGAAACCTAGCGGCTGTTCCATATAGATATCTTCCTCAAGATATCCATTTAGGAATGCCGTTTTCACGTCCATTTGCCATATTTCATAATCGAAATAGGCTGCAACAGCAAGCAATGTGCGGATGGATTTTAGCATAGCTACCTGGGGAAAAGGTATCCTGATAGTCAATGCCTTCACGTTGACTATAACCTTTTGCCACCAGTCTAGCCTTGAATGTCTCCACATTCCCATCTGCACCAATCTTTCTCTTGAAGATCCATTTACACCCAATAGGTACTATACCTTCTGGTGGATCTACCAAGGTCCAGACTTGGTTTGAGTGCATCGAGTCGATCTCTGACTTCATTGCCTCAAGCCATTTCTCGGAGTCGATATCTGATATCGCCTCGTTGTAGGTTTTGGGATCATCACCATGAGCACCATTACCTATGAGGAACATTTCCTCTACATCCTCTGAAATAATACCTAAGTATCTTTCAGGGGGACGGGAAACTCTTTCCGATCTACGAGGTGGAGGAGGTAGTGTTCTTATTGGCTCAACCTGATTTGGTTCCACTTGGTCCTTAGCTCTTTCTGCTTGTGAGACTTTCTCATCAAGCTTAATCTGCTTTCCAATGCCACTATCTTGAATAAACTATTTTTCAAGAAATATGGCATGTCGACTCACAATCACATTGTGGTCTTCTGGAATGTAGAAATAGTATCCTAATGACTCTTTAGGATATCCTATGAATCGAGCTCTAAAGGACCTAAACTCTAACTTGTCCGCTTGTTGTCTTTTGACATAAGCCGGACAACCCCAAATTCTGAGATGACTCAGACTTGGTTTCTTACCGTGCCATATCTCATACGGTGTGGTAGGAACGGTTTTAGAGGGAACCCTATTCAGTAAATAGATTGAAGTTAATAATGAATGTCCCCAAAGAAAATCTGGGAGGTCTGTGAAGCTCATCATGGATCGAACCATATCCAATAGAGTCCGATTTCTCCGTTCTGAAACCCCGTTGAGTTGAGGTGTTCCTGGTGGAGTCCATTGAGAGACTATGCCATTTTCCTTAAGATAGTCTAGGAATTCCCGGCTAAGGTATTCACCTCCTCGATCTGATCGAAGAACCTTAATGGGTTTTCCAGTTTGTTTTTCTACTTCATGTCTGAATTCTTTGAACTTTTCAAAAGCTTCAGACTTATGTCTCATAAGATACACATACCCATACCTAGACAGATCATCGGTAAAGGTAATGAAGTAGACAAAATTGCCTCTAGCCGGCACATCGAATGGGCCGCACACATCAGTATGTACTAGGGCAAGGAGATCTGTGGCCCTCTCCCCATGTCCAACAAAAGGGAGTTTAGTCATTTTGCCTTGAAGACAAGATTCACAAGTTGGATATGACTCAAAAGTCAATGGACTCAATAGCCCATTTTTCTCCAATTTGTTAATCCTATCTTCTGCTATATGACCTAATCTCAGGTGCCATAGATATCTGTCGTTTGGACTATCCCTAGGTCGTTTGGCATTCACGTTTTGCTCGATAGTTAAAATAGGTACATCAATATGCAACTGATAAAGACCATTAACAAGGAAACCATTTGCAATTTTATTTCTTTCATAAAGAATGTTACAATGGTCCTTAAAGAAGGTGATCACATAACCTTCTTGTGCTAAGCATGAAACAGAAATCAAATTCCTGCTAGCTGCAGGCACATAATAACAGTCTTTTAAAACTAAGTCTAAACCAGATGGTAATCGCAGAGGGTATGTTCCCACGGCTACTGCAGCAACTCTTGCTCCATTACCGACGCGTAGGATCATGTCTCCATCCCTCAGCCTCCTGCTATCCTCAAGACCCTGCATAGAAGTGCACAGATGAGCACTAGAACCAGAGTCAAGCACCCAACTGGATGCAGAAGAAACCGTAAGGTTAGACTCAATAACGAGCATACCTCCAGAAGGACCTTCCTTCTTGTTCTTTAGGGTGGCCAGGTAAGTAGGGCAGTTCCGCTTCCAATGGCCGTCGCTGTTGCAATGGAAACACTTTCCTTTGCCATCGACCTTCTTCTTCGGTTCTGCCTTCTTCTTCTTTGATCCTTCTACCTTTTGCTTTTTCACAGACTTCTTTTTCTTTCCATAAGACTTTCTTTTGGAAGAAGTCCGTTCCATAGCAAGAACTGAGCCTTTAGAACCTTTCATAGAAAGCTCAGCGGTAACCAGCATATTCATCAACTCGGCCAAGGAATTTTGAAGTTTATGCATGTGGTAATTCATGATGAATTGCCCATATGCATCAGTCAAGGATTGCAGAATAATATCGTTCTGCAAGTCCAAGTCCAACTTCACACCGAGCTTCTCAAGCTCTTCCATGTCCTTGATCATTGTCAGACAGTGATCTTGGACTGACTGCCCATCACGCATCTTAGCCTTAAAAAGTCATTTTCGTGACTTGATATTTGGCTGCGCGACTCTGTTCACCAAACATCTCCTGCAGGTGAGCCAACATTTGGCGAGCAGTCCCGATATCTTCATGTTGGCGCTGGAGCTCATCAGACATCGAGCCCAACATGTAGTATCTGGCCTTATTGTCTTCGTCAATCCATTTTTCCAGAGACGCTCTCTGTTCAGTGGATGGACGAGCTGGTAAGGTGGGAGGGTCCTGGTCCAAAACATGTGTTAACTTCTCTGAACCCAAAACAATTTTGTAGTTCCTGAGCCAATCTTTATAATTGGGTCCAGTCAGTCTATGTGTGTCTAGGATACGTGCCAGTGGGTTGGACGCAGACATTTTCCTGTAGAGAGTCAAAGATTCTAGTTAGATACTGTAATTTTGACTTGACCAATTTGTTTAGGGATTTTATTTTTAAACAAATTAGCTCCCACTATTTTCTCGGATCCCTACACTCCCTCTGTAGAGATGCGAAAATCTCCGCGATTGATGATTTCTAGTGGGTGGTGCGGTCTCACCAACTGACTCATCACCTCACCTAACAGTTATTGGTGATGGGTTAGCCAATGAGTGAACAACTCTTGTTCAATGATTCTCTAATCATGGTGCACCCAAACTTGGTCTCTAATTCATGAATCTCACCGTATCCGGAATATTGATCCACTCCTTAGTTAAGTCAGACCCACCATTTGCATAGACTGGGTTCCTAATTGGGTCTCTCACCGTATCCGGAATATTGAGCCCAACTCATCCTCCAGCCCATAGCATCCAATGCCTAATAGACATGGTTGCGTCTTCCCGGTGCAACTGAGCCACTGTATCCAGCCGAGAACAATCAACCCCGGGAAGGGCCCGCACGTCTACAATGGTGGAAGACCTCGGACTTAATCTTTTCTTAGGGAGAATTGATTCAGGTCTCATTAAACTAGACTTGGCTTAGTCATAACAATTATGACTAACCTAGTGGCATGGGTCAGCTCGGATTATTGACCACCTCAGATCAGAACTGTGTCAACAGATATGGCCAGGTAAGTGAGACCGGTGGAAGGAATATGCCGTTAACTCGCACAAGAACGCATTCAGGTCGAGTAGCTTCCAATTAAAAACCAGTCGGTCGTCTGTGCCAAACTTACCTTAGACACCAAA
>QRFJ01000525.1:243111-274470 GCA_006176705.1 Cocos nucifera | reverse complement strand
CTCATCTACCAGAGGGCAGAATAGATAGATCCCTATTGGTTGCCAACTCTAATTTCTTACACTAACATGTATAGACCAACATACACCTCAGGGGTTTCCATATTGGCTAGGAAACCGGTTAGGTTGTAGTTCAAATTATAACCACCCTCAAGATGAACTAATCGATGATTCTCAGGGTTTAAAGAACCCAGGACACAACAACTACTACAGACTTCATAGGCCAGTCATGCGACACGAAGGTAGACTTCCTCATGACCTGGCTTCGAGAAGTGTGGTTCATGGCTCAGTTGCCCTCGAGTTCTTCTAAACACAGTACCTATGACTCTTAGTCAGTGTCTCTATCACCGTTAGTTTAGACTTCAACGATATCTATCCAAAAAGAAGTGATACGATACAACCAAACTTTCAGAATCAATCGATCATCCTCGATGATGATTTCCTACGGTTCAGTAAGATGTTATTAAGTTAATAATGAAAATCATAATCTTAATTTTTCAACTCTTGTGGTGTATTGAAAATATGAACTCATCATCTATCATAACTCAGAAAATGTATCACATACAACTTTTCCAAATATACACTATGATAAAGAAAATAAATTTCAATTTTTATATTTATAGTTAAAATTTTTTAATTTTGCCCCCTTAGAAATGTGTACAAGTGTCACGCCCAAATACTAGCCTTTCTTCAGAGGGCAAACAACATAAAATCTAAACAAAACTCCACTAACTAAATCCAATTGACTACAAAACTAGTCCAAATCTTCTTAAAGATGCGAGTTCGATCTTTTGCTGGTTAATGGTTTGCTATGTGGGTCTTGCCACTGGCCTGCGGAGCCAACTCTCTGACCTCGATATTGAACACCCATTCTCAAGAATAATCTGTGGATGAGGTTGTATTATCGCCCACTCGATGTGCTTGGATTTTTTGGTGCAGACCTCGGGCTACTTAGCAAGGGCTATGGTGCCTTATTATCTCAAAACAGAAAGAATGGATCCGGATGGCATCACCTCGATCTCTGGTGAATTTCTTGACTCTAAAAAGTTGCATATCTTTGTAGCTTTCTGATGCAGCGATTCTGACTCTGCTATCCTTAGTGAAATCGCTATCAACTGTCATGCTTGAAACTTTCCAACTGACAGCACCACCATTACACACAAACAGACTCTCAGATGTTCCAACTTTCGATCATCTATACGGTAATATGATAAAATTTGAGTCTAATAATAATGGATTTGGAGTTCTCCATTACCCAAAGATCAACACAAGTATCTTAGATCTTCTAAGTACTAACGGTATATTCACAGAGTTAGTATTCTCTCACTGGATTCGGACTGATATTGCGTACGTTGACATCACAGCATGGGCATAAATATCAGGTTTGTACATAACAATGAGACATACTTGAGGCTCTCTATTGCTAAGAAGTATAAGGGATTTTCTTGTTCATTGCGTTCAATCTTCCTCAAGTGTATTGGCATACTTTCTGGAGAGATGAAATGCATGCCTGAGGTTACCAATCCCCTCTTGGAGTTTCCATTGTCTAATCTCTTTAGCACTTCCCTATGTACATTCTTACTGTGAGGAAAAGACCTAGCACTCCTATTCGGTCTATCTCTTGAATCTTAATTCCTAGAATAGGATGCTCTCTAATCTTTCATGGAGAATTCTTGTAGATAACACATTTTAACATGTAGATCAAACATTGAAAAAAATCATTTCAATTAAGAGAGGATATCATCCATATACAACAGTATGGGAAGGCAAATTAGCGCTCCCACATAATCTTTTTTGAAAAATGCATGTTCTCCTCCGCTTCTTGATGAAACCAAATTAATTTTATCAACATCATTAAAATGAAAGTATTTCCAGCTTTGAGATGCTTGCTTAAGTTTATATTATGGACCATTGCAGCTTGCATACCTTTCCTTATGTGATGACATCACTGATGTGAAACTTAAATAGCTATTTTCATAATAGATATCTTCCTCACAGGCATCCATTTAAATTAATGCCATTTTCACGTTCCATTTGCCAATATTTCATAATCATAATCGAAAATAGGCGCAATAACAGCAATGTCGTGGATGATTTTAGGGCATGGTTACTGAAAAAAGATTTCTGAATAGTCAATTTTTGCACGGACTTACTTTGCCACTAATCTATGGCTTTTTTTTTAAATATGTCATACCACATTTCCTCTGCAACCAATTCTTTCCTCCTTGTAAAAAACCCATTTATACCCAATAGGTATTATTCCTTCTAGTGATTTACCAAAAAAGGTCATAGACTTGTTTGAGTTCGCAATCGAGTTCAATTTCTGATTTTTATTATCCTTCTAACCATTTCTCAAGAGTTCTTGATCCGATAATCGGCCTCATCAAGGGTTTTGAGATCATCACTATAAACCTCATTACCTAACGAGGAAATTTTTTCTACTTTCTCTAAATAGTTACCTAAGTACCTGCTCAGAAAGGGATGGAAATTTTTTCGAAAAATTCTTTACAAGATGAGAGGAGGTATGACTGTATTGGCTCAACCTGGATTTGGTTCCATAGATCCTTAGCTCAATTGCTATTGTGAGATTTTTCTCCTTGAGCTCATTTCTTTCTAATGCCACCCATCTTAAAATAATAAACTACTTTTTAAAGAAAGATGGCCACATGCCGACATATAATCCACATTATGGTTTCTTCTCAGAATATAGAAATAATATTTAATGAACCCTTTTAGGGATATCCTAATAAAATCGAGCTCTTTAAGGACATATAGTCCTAAATTGTCCGCTGTCTGTTCTTTTTTTGAACATGAGCCAGACAATCCTAAAGTTGCTGAGATAACTCAGACTTGGTTTCTTTACCGATGCCATATTCTCATATACGATGGTTGGAACGATTTTAAGAGGGAATCCGAATTCAGTAAATATATACGTAGTAACAGACTATATATCCCTAAAGACAGAAAAAATTTAGAAAAATCTATGAAGCTCATCATAGAATCGACCATTATCTAATAGGAGTACCGGTTTCTTGTTCTAAATTTTGAGTTCAGTTAAGATATTCTAGGTTGGAGTCCATTTAGGAACTTTGCCATTTTGCTTGAGACTAGTTCAGAAAATTTTTCAACTAAGGTATCACCTACCTTGATGCTGATCGAAGAATCTTTAGTGGATTTTTCAATTTGCTTTTCAAATTCATTGATCTGAATTCCTTAAACTTTTTCAAGGCTTCAGAATTGTGTGTTCAATAGAGATACAACAGTACCATATACCGACGTTAAATCATCGATAAAGGTTATGAAGTTAGTCAACAGTGTGCCTACTAGCCACACATCAAAAGGCCAGTACATAGTATGTACTAAGGCAAATAGTTCCATGGCTTTTCCCCATGTCCTACAAAAGGAGCTTCAGTCATTTTGCCATGAAACTGACATTCATTAAAATTGGATTAAATCGGAAGTCAATGGACTCAATTAGTCCAATTTTCTCAATTTGTTAATCTATCTTCTATTATATGACCTAGAATTAAGGTGTGCCATAGATACCATCCATTTGGACTATCCTGAGTCATTTCTTGATCTTTATGGCATTCAATATTTTTACTACCGGATATTAAAGGATAGGTAACAATCAAATATGTAAGTGGTAGAGATCGTTCAATAAGAAAACCACTTACGTACAATTTTATTTCTTTTTCTAAAGAATATACGAATGGTCCTTAAAGAAACTAATTACATAGACCTTCTTGTTGACTAAACATGAAATAAAAATCAAATTCCCTGATTGGCGAGGGCACATTATAACAATCCCTAAGTATCAAATCTAAGCCGATGGTAGTCGAAGAGGGTAAGGTTTCCCATGCTACAAGTAGCATCCTTGACTATCCATTTTCGATCGTTTGGACATCTTACCATTCTCCTCAAGCCTTCTTGCTTCCTCAAAGATCATTACATGAGGAAAGTACACAAGAATGAGCACTAAATAGGTCAAGCACCCAACTGGATTGCAGAAGAATCATAAAGGTTAGATTCAATTAACAGCATTACCTCCAGGAAGGAACCTATCTCGTTTCTTATTTTTCAGGGTGGCCAAGTAGTAGGCGTTCTACTTTTTAGTGACATCAGATTACATTGAAATACTTTCTTTGTCAGTAGCTTTCTCTCAGCTTCTGCCTTCCTTTCTCTTCCCCTCTTCCCTTCTACTTTTTCATTAGACTTTTATCTTCTTTCCAATATAACTTTTCTCTTAGAAGAAGTCCCGTTCCATAGACAAGTACTTGGCCCTTAGAACCTTTGATAGGAAATTCAACAGTAGACCCAGCTATTCATTGCTCGTGGTAGTTAAGGTATTCATAAAGTTTATGCATATGGATAGATTCATGATAATTGCCCATACGCATTAATGAAGGATTGCAGAAATAATTCATTCTGCAGATCCTGATCTACACTTGTACTCCAAGCTTCTTAAGCTCATTTCCAAACATCCTTAATTCATCATTCAGACAATTGATCATGACATGACTGCCTATTCACACATTTCAGCTTATATAGTTATTATTTAGTGATCTGATTATTTGGGCTGCATGACTTTGTTTCACCTAACAACTCTTCTAGGGTGAGCCAACATTGAGTGGACAGTTCTTGGTATATCTTCATTGTTGTGCTAAAGTTCATTAGACATCGCAGCCAAATAATAGTATTCTAGCCTTATTATCTTCATCCATCCATTTTGTTAAGAGCGCTTCTCTACTTCAGACAGACAGGACCAGCTATAAGGTGGGAAGGATCCTGGTCCCAATACATTGAGCAAACTCTCAGGAATCCAAAAATAATTTTAAGTTCTTAAAGCCTATCCTTGTAATTGGGTCCGATCAGTCTTATGGTGTCCAGGATACGGCTAGTGGGTTGGATGCAGATAATTTTTTTCCTTGGTTGAGAGTTAAAGCTTCATTTAGTTTAATTTTATGTTTAAGACTTGATGATAGTATCATAAATTCACCAATAAAAGTATTAATTTATTATTAATTTATAATAATTTAAAACCTTATTAATCAATTTATATATAATATTTATGGAAAATTTCATTTATTTTATAATTTAAAAAATTATTATTAAAATAATAAAAAATTAATCAAAAATTAAAAAATTAAAATTATTATATCAATAGAAAGAATCATTTTTTTTGATCACAACCAAAATAAATTTTTAGGTAAAAGTTAGAGCTAAAATAGAAAAGATATGGAATTTTTAAAGATATAAAATAAATAAAAAATTAACATAAAAAAAATGGCTCAGTCCAGCTCCGCAAGCCGAGCACCAAGCCAAGCCGAGCCACCAAAGTGACTCAACCATATAACCATCATCGGTCCACGATCTAAGGGTGGACCGCCACTCAGACAAAATCCAATGAATCAGGCTTGACACGTGGTTGACCTGTAGACCCCTAAAAGGGTCTACAGAAATTTATCGCGGTACAAGGGTAATTTAGTTTTTTTTCGCTCGACAAATATGAGGCGTCTTGAAATTGGTTGTGGTCATGCGCGTTCCGGTCGTCCATGCGGTCCATTGAATGTGTACTTGCCACGATCGCGACGGCTGTTAGTTGTTTATGCGGGTCAGGAATTCGGACGCTTGGTTGCTTACGGATTTGATTTCAACACAGACATCATAGTGGATCCACCATCGGATGGCAGGCGCTCGACCAGGCGCGATGGTGATCTGACGTCCAGAAAGAGCTCCTTGATGTGATAAACTCTCAGGCGCATAATTTGCGGCCAGATTTTCTCATCAACATGATCCAATGGCTAGAATTTAATCCGCCCGATCTGAGCTTATCTGCATCCGATTTTGATGATTTTTGGACCGTTGGATTCCTATTGAAGTTGGATTATTTAAATTTTACTTAGAGATATTTCAGAGCTATTTTAATTCAAATTTTATTAGAGATTTTGATGATTACAAAGCCATTAGTCCATAATTATTGCCTAGAAGCAAAACTTTTCAGCACTCTAGCTCTAATAAAAAGGACCCCAAGCCTCAACAAAATCAATATTCCAATTAAGGTGAAGCTTTTCGGTATCAGGGCAAAGCCAGGCATATGGGGTTAAAGGCTGCTTCGAAAGCAAGGGTGCGAGGAAGAAGAGCGGAGCTCTACAACCATCTTTCTCAATGTCGATCCAAGATCAGAGAATCAGGCTATTTTATTCTTTTAATTCTATGTTATTTAAATTTAAATTTTAATTAATAAAAATTTTATTTTTGCAATGCAAATTTCTTGCTTTTTATTTTATTGTAATTTAAATTTCTGCACTTTTAAATTATTGCTTTGCAAGTAGATGCTAAGATCTAAACTAGTAGATCTTAGTAACCAGTTTTAAATAAAATTCCTGCACCTCCTTTAATTTTTGCTTTTTATTTTCCGACTTCACTTTTGATCCCAAAACTCTTTTCTTTTTTCTTTTTTTTTAAAAATCAAGATTTTCAAATCAAAAATACTACTTCCCTATGGATTCGACCTGACTCACTCTATTACGCATTTTCATGATTTTAAGAAGTCGCGGAATTATTAAACTATAAACATGGTGTCTTAACGACAACATCGCATCCCTATTCATTGTTTTTGGTGCCCGTTGCTGGGAGAGTTTTTGATTTTTGATTTTGATTTCTTTTGATTTATTAAAAATATTTTGGCAAATGCACAAGTTTTGGCGCATTGCCGAGAAGGACGGACATTAAAATTTTTGATCTCTTGACTTTCTATAAATAAAATTATGAATAAAATTTCTACTTTCTTATAATGAATTGCTCTGCTAATTTTCTTTTTATTTATTTTGTAGAAAAGAGAATTAAAAGACACAAAAGAAATCAGGAGTTTTGCTTGTGAGATCAATTCTAACCCCAGTACTCTTTTCCTTTTTTTTATTTATTTATTTATTTTATTTTTAAATTAATTTTAAAAAATATTCATTAAACTATTATTAAAAGTCTTCATGATAAGATATCAAAAATCTAACTATATTAGAGCCATTGCATCTATTCATAGTTTATTCTTTATTTTCTATTTTTTTTGGTGATCTGCTGGGAGGCAAAAGTTAAGCTCTTTCAGATTTAATTGTTTGCATGGGCATCTAGTTCTAAATTGCTAAAAACCCTTTGATTGATTTTTTTTTTTTATTATGCTATTCATATTAATAAAATTAAGGGGCGTTAACCAATTAAACAAGATAAGATGGGTATTTGATCACCCTTCCTTAGCACCACAACAAACTCAACAAGCATCCGCATTGAACCTAAGCCTTTAAATTAAAATCAATTAGACATCAACCCTAGAAGTCGAGCCAATAGGACCAAGAAATCTCTAAAGAGTTAAACCGGGTAGGATAAGTCAATTTGACTGATGTCTAGGAAAGTGGTTCAGGGACGACTGGGCCCGAAAGGAAGGTGGTTTCTAATTGGATCCGTTCCAGTTCGCACCTGGCCAAGCACAATTGGTGTTCCAGGCAAGCAACGAGGGGACTCCACCGACCTTACACTTACCTGGCTAGTTGATTGGCTAATCCTACACTTGGAGGGGCTTGAAGGTGACCTTGCAGTTAGGAGCTGTCTAGATTTAGGATAATCCTTTAGTCAGGGATTGATTGACCAATTTGATTGCTAACACACCATCAAACCTAATTAACTTAATTTTCTCTCTCTTCTCTGTAGTTCTAGGGACTCTATAGGTTCTCTTCTTCTTTGAACTTTTCTTTCTTTCTTTTCTTTCTCTTCTAAAAAATAAAATAAAATAAAATAAAAATTATATAATTTTAAAAACTAAAAACATTATTTAAAAAAAATAATTAAACTTAATTAATAAATAAAAATAATTAATTTTAATAAAAAAATAAAAAAAAAATATAAAAAAATTCTAAATTTTTATTGAGAACAATACATTTGGGTTCCATTAAATACATATTTAGGAGAAAATTACATCTTACCTGATCTAGTTGAACCCAACCATTAATAATCAAATGGCTAATCTGAACCTAAGTTTCCGAAAAATAGGTAAGTTGACCTTCTTGCTCAAAAAATAGATCAACTCTAATTCGTACGCTAGCATCTCTTGCACAATTCACATCATCTTCTAATTATCAGGAGGATTAGTCAATTTGTGCAAGCCCAATCCATCATGTGAGTGAATGTCCTATGGCTGCACAATTTCCACATTTTATCAAGAACAAGTTCAAGCTGCTCAAGGATCCTCCAAATTGATTAATGACCCATTTTCAAATTCATATAATTCAGATTGGTAAAGTAACTATAATTTTCTTGGACATCCCAACAGCTTAGGCTCAAACCCAAATTTTACCTATCCCAAAACTATCAAAATAGGCCCCAATACCAAAACTATACCTATAATAATGGCCAGCCTAGTCAATTTACCAGCCATCAATATTATAATCAAACCCTCATACCCACCTCCTCAACAGACCAATCTAGCTGATGATATAGATTTAACCAACTTCAATAATTTAATTCTAACTCCAACAGCAATCTATCGCCAAACTAGAAGCTCAAACTAGGACAATTAGTTGAGTCTAATATGAGGAGAGAACTAGATCAACTACCAACTACCAATTCAACAACCATATAGTGTCACCAATCACCCTGGACCAAGTTACATTATCCATATAACTGTCTCACTAAGAATCCCCAATTTGAGGAATGCAAAGTAATTTCCAAACTTAAAAGCTATAGGATTCTTATGGATCCATACCAAGACCAGGTGAGAGAGGCTAGTACTGATGCTATCCAAATAAAACTTAGAGGAACTGGTTAGTACTGAGACTAACCATAGAAGAACCCGAGCCAAAAATTATACAGTATGATGCTAGTTTATAATAAGATAGAAAAAAGAAAAGAGAATAGATGATTTACCTAAGACTTATAAACCTAATGTCCTATTCCTCTCAACCCTAGAAGCTGGTTCTTCTTATAAAAATCAAGAGGCATTATAAAATGTCAATGGAGTTGTTTAGCAAGATCACATTAATTTACCCTCCAAATTTTAAAATCACCTTTAGTCACCATTCCAGCAACATTGAATCAACTTAACTTCTAATACAAAAACTTCATTCATGAGCATTTTAGAAGAGCAAATAGGAGAATTCTAAATAAACATGGCGTTCTGAGAATGAAATTCAAAATTATATCCCTAAAATTAACAATGATATATCAATAATGGGATTATAAATCAACTTTCTAAGATTGGCAATCCAAAACCATTGGAATTTGTCAATCCAATATTTGACACAGGATAGTAAGCTACATTATGTCTGGCTGAAGACGGTAAACTTAGCACTTGTTGGGAGGCAACCCAATATTTAATTTTTATCTAATTTATCTTTTTAGTTTATTTTCTTTTTAGGATAATTTGAATAAGTTGGAGGGAGAGCTCTTTATTTCAAAGGCATGTGCTAGACCAAAAAAAATATACTGAGTTAGGTGTATTCTTCGATGTTCTTTATTACATCCTTTATTTTTTCTTCTCCATTGAGGACAATGTCGATTAAGTTGGGAGGAGAGAAAAATAAAATTTTTAAATTTTAAGTCCTCGAAAAAGTTAGTATTTAGTATTTAGACACCTAATTATGCTTAAGAATCGAATTAAACTAAGCATTTTTAAAAGAAAATTGTGCATAGATCATAGAGATCATGATTTGAGATATTGAGGAATCAAGTATTAAGAAAATTCCATAAAGAGTTAAGTCTAGAACATAAAAAGTTTTTTCTTGGAGTATTTCTAATTATTTTCTACTAGCATCAAAGAAAAGTCTTATTTTATAGGCTTGTGTAGGGTAAGTATACGTTTCTTCATAATAAAATTTATTTTAATAAAATAGTTTTCAAGTACTTCTCACTGAGTAACGGCCTCTTTTCCTAAGCAAGCATTGAGTTTCGCCTCAAAAAGTGGAAGGCAAAGAGCTCGTTGTAAAGCTAGTCTTAACTCGTAGCCTATTTGTTCGAGCTAGTAAGCTCGAGGGGTATTCATATTTACCTAGTGCCGAAAGCCAACTGGTTTGGAGTCATTGGCCAAGACTCGCTACATGAATCAAAATAGAAAGCTTAAGGAGTTAAGATACTCAATAGTGGTGTACAACGTTAAAAAAAAAAAAAAAAAAAAAAAAAAAAAAAAAAAAAAAAAAAAAAAAAAAAACAAAAACAAAAAACATTGATTTCCCACAAGTAACCAGATCTTGTTGCCTAAGTAAGCAATGATATTCACATCAAAAAGTGGGTAACGTGAAAATAAAAATTAATAAATGAAGGACGGATACAGCCTAGCAATACATACGATGCCTATATGAAAGTTTAGCAACAATCAAGAGTAGAAGGTGTGAATAATTTAGAAAAGAGTTCTAAAAATTTTATTCTTTACTTATTTTTCTATTGATGTTGTTACTATACCCCAATGATATATCTCATTTATGCTCTACGTGAATATATCATGGCCATTTTGAAATTGCTTAGGTAAAAATCAAAATCAAAAGTTAAAAGGTATTTAAAAACTAAATTCTTTCTTTACTCTCGAGGATGAGCAAAGCTTAAGCTTGGGAGGGTGTGATAAGTATTCATAAATTCAGTCAATTTAAAAGTATTAATTTATCAACTAATTTTAATTAATTTTTAGAGATTCATATATCCAACTTAATATATAATTTTGAAAAAAATTCCTATTTTATTAATTAAAAAATTAATACAAATATTAAAAATTAATAAAATTATAATATAACACATTTAAATCTCTCTCTAATGCATATTGTCTAATGCGAAGGACTACATCAGTATTTGTCTTTATTTTCTACAATTTTACAAATAGTAATTTTCAAGGCTTAACAAGCAGTCTAAGAAAACAAAGAAAACAGATCTATATGACACGATCTGTCCCTTTTAAAATACTAATAAATTAAACATTCAACATTATCCTATTTAAAAAAAAAAAGAACGGACCCTCATACCGGACGTAATCTCAGCCACTCCGTATAAAGCGCAAAAGCTACTCAAAGCTACAAATGGCTAAGCCCTATCATACAACAGCCATATGTGGCTCAGCCATTGAAGCCAATCCCCCAGTGCATTGGTCAATCATCCAGGCCGTAGGACACTGCCTCCTCTCTGAAGTATCAATAACGATCATGCGCGACATGGAGCTCTGATACGTGATGGAAACCCTTAAAACCTCCTATAAAGGAGTCTACAGATAATATTTATATACGCCTAGTATCGTACACGAAGAGGGTAATTTTTAGCTTTAAAAATCTCGACTCAGTTAAATAATTAATCATAATGATAAAACTAGATGGCAAAGCTGATTTAGGTGAGCCGGTTGATAGCAAGGAATCTCACGGCCTAGTCTTATACGGATTAACCAATGAGGTAAATAGAATTATTTTGACTTGCTCATGATTCAGTAATGGCTTGTGGTTGTTTGCAAGTCAGGTATTGATACTTTAACGGGCGTGTGGTTGCTTCGGATTATGATATATCAGCCCTGCATGACTAATCATGTGGATCACCCATCGGATGGCAGTGCTCAATCAGGCGGACGACTTAACGATCCAAAATGCGTTCTCGAATGGCGTGATCGAGAAGCTGCGTACTAGGCGCTAGATGTATTTGCATCCTGGCAGATTCTACTCCTATTCCATCAAGTCCGCCACTTCATCACACTCTAGTGACTTGACAATATCCGAACCCAGTATCACTGAGGAGCACTGATATCATGCGCATTGCCGATTTGTAATGATTTTTGGATCGATTTAGCCGTGATATATACTACTTGAACATATGCATTTTCGATCTTATTTATCCTAAGCATACTTTCATGAGCATGAATCAAGAGTCATTTTAGTGTTAGAGTGTTTAGATTGTCAGACAAACTCTCATACTCTCTCTCTCGTCATAATTGCAATAAAGGCTCACTTAACATTATGGTCTCTATATTGCCCTACGAAGCCACTTTCCAGCCTCCGTAGCTCTATAGAAAAAGGACCCCAAGCCTCCAGATACATTATCTCAATTAAGGTAAAGTTGTGGTACGTGTCCGGGAAGCGCAGGCTATGGGTTTAAAGGCTAGTCCTTCGAAGCAAATGCTTCGGTACGAGAGAGAAGACGCCCGAGCTTGTCTTACACCATCTTTTTGGCAATAGCCGAGTCCAAGATCATAGATCAGGCTTATTTTTAAATTCCTCATTGTCAGATATACAATTATATATCATATTTTTGTGAATAAAATTATCTTTCATATATCTCAATAGTGATATGCAGAACATATTTTTTACTTTTTATTCTTATGCAATTTAATGTTCCTACATTAATTTATTGCTTGGCGAAGTAGATGCTAAGATCTAACTAGAAAGATACGTGATAGTTCATACCAGATTAAGTCTCTCTCAGTTGTACCTTTTTAACCTATTTGTAATGCTTTGTATGTTGTCCCAATATACTTTACGTTTTTGAATCCCAGAAACTTCTTCTTGTGTATTGTCTCTTTTATGCTTTAGAACACATTCTAAAAAAAATTATTTAAATCTAACATCTACCTTCCCTATAGATTCGAACCTGATCCAGTCTGCTATTCTTACACACTCTCTCAATGAATTTATACAGAAGTCGAATTAAACGAGAAACATGAGTGTCTTAAACGACAGACCTCCCGCCATCACCTATCACTTGACCAATTTATTTAGGAGTTTTACTTTTTAAACAAATTAGCTCCCACTATTTTCTCGAATCCCTACACTTCCCTTTGTAGAGATGCGAAAATCTTCCATGATTACTGATTTCTAGTGGGTGGTGCGGTCTCACCAACTGACTCATCACCTCACCTAACAGTTATTGGTGATGGGTTAGCCAATGAGTGAACAACTCTTTGTTCAATGATTCTCTAATCATGGTGCACCCAAACTTGGTCTCTAATTCATGAATCTCACCGTATCTGAAATATTGATCCACTCCTTAGTTAAGTCAGACCCACCATTTGCACAGACTGGATTCCTAATTGAGGTCTCTCACCGTATCCAGAAATATTGATGCCCAATCCATCCTCCAGCCCATAGCATCCAATGCCTAATAGACATGGTTGCATCTTTTCCGGTGCAACTGAGCCACTTATGATCCAGTCGAGAACAATCAACCCTGAAAAGGGTCCCGCACATCTACAATGGTGGAAGACCTTAGACTTAATCTTTTCTTAGGGAGAATTTAATCTAGGTCTCATTAAACTAGACTTGACATTAGTCATAACCAATTATGACTGAACCTAGTGGCATGGGTTTGCTCGGATTATTAGCCACCTCAGATCAGGAACTGGGCTGACAAACAGAGTTAGGCCAGGTAAGTGAGACCGGTAGGAAGGGAATATGCCGTTAACTCGCATAAGAACGCATTCAAGGTCGAGTAGCTCTCAATTAAATAACCAGTCGGTCGTATCTGCCAAACTTACCTTAGACACCAAATTATTGAGCTAGAACCAATCGGATTAGCCTATAATCCAGACTCTAACCACTAAGCCTAATTAAGTCTTTACTTGATCGATCACTCATGTGACTCGACCTTGATCCAGACTTAACCCTATTAGGCTGGTCAATTTAAGTACTCCTGATCCCACGTAACCAACTCTTGATTCGGTTTGATCAACCGCTAAACCTAATTGAGCTACCCAAGCCCGAATCCAATTTTATGAATATATCTTAGATCTAAAAATTCTTAATTTTAGATCTAATATATTTTATAATCTTAATTGTTAATTATGTTTAGGGTTCATAAATAAAACTTGTATAAAAAATCCTAGGATTTCAGGATCTAGGGTTTTGCAGAAAATAAGTTTTGATTTCTAATTAAGGTCAAATGCGCAGCACCCCTACACACCATAAGAACACTCCATCGAATGAGAGGAGAGGGTCTTTAAACTTTACTTCATTCTTATAATCGGACGGCCAAGGGGAATGTTTTAATCAGAAATATGATAAATCTACAAAACTAGTTAGATCTACATCATATATCACATATGTAAAAATTAATCTAACTAAAAACTTATTTTGCACACATCTCATGTATCATATCATACATATTTTTAGATCTAAATTATCTCATAAATATCTAAAAAATAAGATTTAAATTTGATGATATCAAATTAAAATTTATTCTTGAAAATTTTGTAGAACTATTCTACAACTAGTCTAAACATGCATCTATCATATCTCATATGAATAAATTAAATAAATTTATTTTCTATTTTTAGATCTAATTATAATATTTATAATATTAAAAAATAATAAATAAATAGATCTAAAAATTATAATTAATTAAATTAAAATTATGATCATGTTAGACTACACATAGAATAATTATATTCCTAGTCTAGTCATGCA
Source organism: Cocos nucifera (assembly GCA_006176705.1). Taxonomy (NCBI): domain Eukaryota; kingdom Viridiplantae; phylum Streptophyta; class Magnoliopsida; order Arecales; family Arecaceae; genus Cocos; species Cocos nucifera. The sequence goes on along the minus strand of QRFJ01000525.1, from coordinate 260,062 downwards.
TCTCATACATCTTAGATCAAGATCATTCAATTTTTAATTTTTTAATTTTAGATCTAATCACATATAATGTGACATATGAAATTATCTAATTATCAAATCAAAAATAAATTAAAATTAGATCTAATAAATTATGAAACCTGACTTTGATACCAGTTGAAGGAAAAAACCTATTTTCTGGATCAGGTTCATTCAAATCTGAATGGATCAGGAGGGATATTTCAAAAAATTTTCTCTAAGATCCTAATTAGATCTAAGACTCCTCAGATCTAATCTTATTGATCTAATAATAAAAATAAAAATAAAAATTTAATTTAATTTAATTATACCTTTGTTTTGGTTAATCCAATTATCTTATGATGATCTCGATGTTTGCCAGAGGTTCTGGATGTAGCCACGCAAGTGCCTATCCTCTATCGATATCCATTTTGGCAAAATATGAAGATCTTCTTCTTCTCAATAATCCTCTAAAAATCAAATCTGGATTTGATCTTGAAGATCTTCAAAATGGCTTTTGGAGAACAACCATTGTCTCTTACAGCAGTGCTGCCTCCTTCCTTTCCTGGCGTCTTTCACTTTCTTGGATTGCACCTTCTTCATGCCTAAAATCCCTTGGGCGTGGAGAGGAGAGAGAGGACCAGAAGGTGGCATGGAGAAGGAGGGAGAGGGGCTTTGTGGCGTGGGCTAAAGTCAGAAGAAGTAAATTCTAGGAGTAGACAGGGTTTATATAGACCCTACTGCACCATGCAGTGCCACATCATCTTGGCCAATCACAGTCCTTTATGCAATCAGATCTAAATTTGATTGATGGGATGACATCATCGGATCTATTCATATTAGAGACCCTCAAAACTCTCCCTAGGTGGCACCAAGATTGGGTCAAACAAGTCTTCTTGGTGCCACCTAATTTAATCCCCTGAAGCAACTGGAGTCCCACCAAGACTGGGTCAAACAAATCTGATTTTTTTTTTTAATTTTATTTATTATTTTTAATTTAATTTAATTTAATTTAATTTTAATTTATTTTATTTTTGAATGAGAAAAAGAGAAGAAATAAAGCAAAGAGTTCTAATGAAGATATTCCAAGAAGTCCTAAAGCTAAGAAGAGAGAAAAGAATTAGTTTTAATTAGGTTTGATATTTTAATTAGTAATCAAGTTAGGCAAATAATCATGACTAAAGGTTATCCTAGATCTAGACAGCTTCTAACTACTAAGGTCATCTTAAAGCCGTCTAAGTATAGAATCAATCACTCAACTGGTCAGGTAAGTGTAAGGTCAGTGGGAGTCCTCCCATTGCTTGTCTTAGACATCAATTATCTTGGTCAGGCAAGCTAATGAAATCAATTAAGTAACCATCTTTCTTTGTGATGTAGTTCCTGAACCACTTGCCTTAGACACTAGTCAAATTGACTAATTCTAATCTAGTCCAACTCTTAAGGTCCCTTGTCCTAATGAGCTCGAGTTCCTAGGACCAATGTTTAATTGATTTTAAATTAAAAGCTTAGGTCAATGCAGAATGCTAGTTGGTTATTTGTGGGCCAAGAAAAGGTGATCAAATTTCCACATTATTTTGATTAATGGGTTATGCCCTTAAATTGATTTAAAGATAAATATGCACAATCACTTTCAAATAAGGGGTTCTATGCAACTAAATTAGATGCATGCAACTAATTGATCTTCAGATGCTCACCTTATCTCTAGCGATCATAAAATAAAATAAAATAAAATAAAACTAATATGATGGATGCTTTAAGCAATGAGGGTTTCAATTCTTATCATGAAATTTTTAATTAGATTTAAGTGAATATTTTTTAAATTAATTTATAAATAAAATAAATAATAGAAAATAGAGGTCTAGGGTTAGGATTGATCTCATCAAGCAAAATTGAAAGCTTTTCTCCTTGTCATAATTTTTGTTTTGTTCTCTTTTTTCTACAAAATAAAGAAAAAAAGTTAGTAAGCAATATTTATAAAAAATTAAAAAGATCAAAAATTTTATTTATAATTTAAAAAAAAATCAAAGAAATCAAAAAATTAATACTCATGGCATTCTCGACAATGATGCTATAAACTTGATAAGACCATAATATTATCATTATAACAACATGTTTATCAATTTAATTCTGACTTCTTAAAATAATTAAAAATACATAGAAAGTAGTGAATCGAGTTGAATCCATAAGAAAGGTCGTATTTTTAGATTTAAAATCTTTGATTTTTATAAAAAAAATTTTGAAAAAAATTAAAATAAAAAAATATAATTATAAAAAAAATAAAAATTAAGCAATGCACAAAAATAAACTTGGTACTAAGATCTACTATTTAGATCTTACCATCTACTTGCAATTAAAATAAAAAGCATGAATTCAAATTTGCAGCAAAAATAAAAAGCATGAATTTAAAGAGAAAAAAAAAATTTGCATTAATTTAAAGTTTAAAATTTAAATACATGAAATTAGAAAGATAGGAAAAAAATAAAAACTAGCATTGATCTTGATCTCGAATTGGCATTGGTCTAAAGATGGTGAAAAAGATCGGCTCTTCCTATCAGCACCATCTGCCTTGAAGCAACCGTAAACCTAAACTCATTCTCGACCCTATACCATAACTTCTCCTTGGCCAAAGACACTAAACTCTAGAGGCCTCGGATCTTATTTATAGATGTTGGAGAGCAGAAACCTTTGCTATCAATCGGTATGAGATTAAAGTGGAGTATAGGTTGATGTTTGTAGAGAAATTCGAGTGCTGATCGCTTTAAAACTCTTCTTGGGTCATGTTCTAGTCTTCTGGCCATCAGGTAGCAATCCAATGCTCCAAAAAATACCAAATATTGAGTTTTATCAACCCAATTTTGGTCAGAATAGGTTCTAACCATCAAATTGATTTCATCTAGAAGATCTGGGCTTTCAGATTTGTAGACGGTGTGGTGCTCCCAAGCCTTGGAAGGCTACAGGAGGAGCCAGGATGTTGACTTTGGGGAGACTAGGATAGATATGGTCCTAGGACTAGAACAGGAGTTGTCCTTATAGTGAATTATGTCCCAAAGCCAATCATCAGCCTATTGATGGTTGAGCTATTTTATAATAGTAATTGATTTATTAATTAATAAAAATATTTTGGCATCTTTTTCATCATATATTTAGATCTTCTAATGAACTCCATTGTTGTGATGAAGTCCTTAGGACTGTTTAGTTTCGATAAAGAGAGGATTTATTGATTAGTCCTTAAATTTGTTTATGACTAAATGATAGGCTGTTAATTAGGACAACAACGTCTATCGAGCATAGGTCGCTATATGCCATATAGGTTGGTTATCCTCTTAACCAAGAAGTATGGAGACACTGATATGGCATACAGGTGAGATGTATGGGTACATCATCAATGAACGTGACCAACTTTAGAGCATTCTACTGTCGAAAATATCTCTGATGGGATATAGGTATAAGTATCCCTTAGACCTGAGATCACCTCAACGACATGCAAGCAATTCACTATGCTTTAGTACTGGACTGACTGAATTTCTAAATCAATAATGGAAGGCTTCTGGGCACAGTCAAAGACTTGCAAAGTTGGAGTGTGATCAAAATGAAATTAACCACTCCAAGACTTGAAGATGAATGTATCACTATATTTCAATATAGCAAAACCTTGGCTAGGGTAATCCATCAGATGGATTTGATATTTTGAAATACAATGTGGACAACCTAATTAAAGTTGACAGTTGAACTCTGAGATGTCTTACGAGCATTGTGGTCAAGGGGATGAATTATATAGAAACTATATGCACATGGGTTCTAAGGATGGTGTTCTACACCTTCGACCTATCCGACCATCGGATATCATTGCTAGATGGTCACTTTGATTGGTATAAAAATTTATTTCTATACTATCAGCTTAGGTTCGAACCTATAAGGTCACATACATTAGAGCTTATGATCTGATCGAATGGTTGATCAATGATTAAGAATCATTTTAGGGTTAAACAATGAATACGATTGGTGTTTAACCTAGTGCAAGTGTTGCAGAAAGATCGATTAGCAATTGGATTGTTAATTGACTTAATTTGATATTTCCAATTAGCTGAGATTAAGTCTAATTAAATATAATTTAATTAGATTTAGTTTGGGCTTGATTGGATCAAGTCCAACTGATTTATTGGATAAGCCAAGTGCAAGGAAGAACTAGTCCTAGTCTAACTAGGATACAAATTAATCCAATTTTCTAATTTAATTAGAAAATAAATAAGAATTAAATCTAATTTAATTAAGTCTTTAAATGGATTAGGATCTTATTTAATTAGGTTGGTTTAATAATGATTTTATTTGGTTAAAAGATCTTGTTTGACCAAGTCAAAATAGGAGTCCAAGTGTGACTAGGACTCCCTGTCACTTGCACCACTTAATCCTCACGCCCTATGCCCTTTTTGTTTTGTTTCTTATGTAAAGATTCTTCACTTCCATGGCTTCTCATGCCCTCTTTCTCTTCTTCTTTTCTTATAAGGCAATTTGTTGAAAGATCAAGTCAAAAGAGGAGTTAGTTTTGCTTAAGATTCTATGAGAGAGAATCCTTATTGACTAAAATACCTTCCCTTGAGTGCCACCCCCTCTTTTAATTAATTCTTCTCTTATTCCATGAAAATAATCTCTTTTTTTGTACACCCTCCCTTGCTGGTCCACGCTAATAATTGTGGAGGCACCTAAGAGTTGGGCACCCCAACAACTTTCCATGTTTGGACATTCCTAGTCTAGGATTTTGATCTTACTTGGACTCTTCTTTTTTTATATTTATTGGATGAATTTTATTTTAATTTTTTCATTAAATAAAAAGCTTTGGGATAGGTTTGGAGCGTGCAAAAATCAGAGGAAGTGGGTCCTTGAGCATAACTAGATGTCTAGGTGAGAGAAAAGAGAAAAAGAATAGGGTCTTCTTCTAGGACTATTTTATTTTCAATCTCTCCTCCTATTTTTGAGTTTTTTCTAAGAGAGTCTTTGATTAGTAAACTTTCATATTCCTTCTCATATTTTGGAGAGTCCAAATTTTGAAAAAGAAAGCATCAGATTGACTATCGAAGAAGGATCAACACAGTACTAGCATGCTGTGCTGATTTCTTGCATCGGACTTCAGATCAGAGATCGTAGGCTCGTATGGATGACTCCTAGAGGCCGGTTGTGTGTGCGGCTCATGACAACATCCTCAAGCTCGGATCAGCAAGTTAGAATGTCTAACTTGCTAAGGTAATAGATATGATCTATAAAATTCATACCTGCATTTGATGTAGTATAGATCAAGATTGATTTGATCAATCTTTTACTATCTTATTTGATTTTTATTTTTAATTTAATATCATATCTTGATCATGTAATAGATCTGAGATCTAGGTGTTTACATATTTATTTAAATAAATATTTAATTTATTTAAGTCTTTCGCTATACGATCTTAAAAAAGTTTTCAAGATCTATCTATAAATTCTTAGATCTGGTTCCTTCAGTCCTAGTATGGAGGTGGTGTATAGCCCCCTGCAAGCTTATGGTCTATGTATTGAGGACCTTGAGAGGCTTGGTTGGTGTTTCGAAGACTTGGAACACAAGGTAGAGCAAGAAATCAAAATCGAAGAATTAAGACTACAAAAAAGGTCATTTCTGCATGTTAGCCAGCTCAATCTGAAACTGGATCAACTAAATGTCAGAGGATAGGCCAAATAGAGAAATGCATATTCGAGACTATAGGCATGGCACGCAACTAGGTCGGCTTAGTTTTAGGCAGAGAAGTGCACATTCGAGACTACAGGCATGGGATGCAACTTGGTCAGCCTAGTCTGAAACTGAGCTAATCTGGTCTCAAGTTAGCTGGCTTAGTGCTGAAACTGAGCCCGTTCAGTGCATGGGCAGAGCTACATGGAGGGTCTATTTGGGGCTAGGATAGAAATTTATTCTAGGGGTCTTAAGATCTAGTTTGAGAGGCCTTAAGGGGGCTAACTCATGTATGGATCGGGTATAGATCCAGGGGATGAGAGCATGTAAGACATGGGTGTACGTGCACTCAGTGAATGCTTTCATTTATTGGATTAGTCTAGGAGAGTTTTTGAGCTAGGGTTTATTAGGATTCATGTGAAAACCCTAGGGTATATAAACTAGGGTATTGTAACTTTTATAATAAGAGTGTAATACCCTAGGGTTTCCACATCAGTTAGGGAACCAGAGAGAAGAGAGTTTATGGTCGAGGTTAGATCAGCTGTACATGAAAAATAATATGTGCAACAAGTTGGTGCTGAAGAAGAAACTATATAGCCTTTGAATGCAAGAGGGCAAGGATGTTGCCGGATATATTCAGCGATTCGACTAGATGAGCATGGACTTGCACAACATTGGGGTGGAGCTTGAAGAAGCAGATAGGAGTTTATTGCTACTATGTTCACTACCTAGGAGCTTTGATCTGTTGGTGATGACGTTGCTGTATGGTAAGGAAATACTAGTGTACGAGGAGATTGTATTAGTCCTAAGGTCCAACGAGCAGTGAGAATGGATGATGAATAGGGAGGTCTTCCAGAAGGGTCTTGTGGTTTCAGAGAGGCCAAGGAAAGGGAAGAAGAAGGGCATGCAGAAGGGCAGCAAGGGGTCCATGAGATGCTTCAAGTGTGGTGAAGTTGGATACTTTAAGCAAGAATATCCACTTTGGAAGAAATAAAAGAGAGGAGAAAAGTCGGATTCCATTACTTCAGTCACTAAAAGTGAAGAGTTGGATGAGCTCTTGGTAGTCTTCATGGACCCTGCAGGGTGCAGTGTATCCGAAAAGGCTTCGAAGAGATCTATGGAGTGCGGAGGGTCCGAAGGGGCAGCGATGGTGTTCGAGGAGCAGTGGTAGGCCCAATATTGCAGCATTGGATGGTTGACCTTGGGTGGCTTGGGTATAGAGTCAGCTTCTGCAGCATCAGGAAGACTTTAGTTTCTAATGGAGCATCGAGCAGAGGTGGCTTCACAGATGGAAGGAATGCCATAAGTTCAGAGCAAAGGGATGCAAAGGGATGAGCTATATCCCAACACCAGTGCCAGGACTATACAGATCCAGGTGGAGAGGATTGTGCATGGAGGCAGGCATGGCTCTAAGAGGATTGTGTCAGGTGGAGCATTAGAGTATGTAGCGAGTGCCGGTATAGAAATGTTGCATGATCTCTAAGGAAGTCCAAGATAAGAGATGCGGCTGCCAAGCAGAAGAATATCTACAACTCTCAAAGTGGTGCAGAGGAGCAAGCCAAGGTCTTCAACGGTGGAGGCAATCATCTTAAAGGCCTTAAAGGGAGCTCAACAACTAAAGTAGGATGGCTGTAGCAAGGTGAGCACAAGGAGCTATCAAGACATACAACGATAGTAGGATCATGTAGGAGGATGTTGCCAAGTGTGACAAGGCTTGGCCACACCAAGGTGGAGATTGTTGATGATGTGGTGCTCCCAAGCCTTGGGAGGCCACGGGAGGAGCCAGGGTATTGACTCCAAAGAGACTAGGATAGGTATGGTCTTAGGGCTAGGATAGGTGTGGTCCTAGGGAGTTGTTCTATAGTGGAGGTGGTGTATAGCTCTCCATGCGCTTGAGGTCCAAGTGTTGAGGACCTTGAGGGACTTGGTTGGTACTTTAGAGACCTGGGACATAAGATAGAGTAAGAAACCAAAGTCGAGGAATCATGACTATAGAAAAGATCATTTCTGTAGGTTAGCTGGCTCAGTTTGAAACTAGATTGGCTAAATCTTAGAGGATAGGCCAAACAGAGAGGTGCACATTTGGGACTGTAGGCATGGCATGCAACAAGTTGGCTCAGACTAAAACTGAGCCGACCCAGTCTCAAGTTAGCCAGCTCAGTACTGAGACTGAGATGGCTCAGTGCACGAGCAGAGTTATGCGAAGGGTCTGTTTGGGGCTAGGATAGGGACTTTACCCTAGGGGTCTTAGGGTATGGTTTGAGAGGTCTTAAGGGGGCTAACTCATGTATGGGTCTGGTTTAGATGAAGGAGATGAGAGCCTGTGAGACATGAATGTACATGGGCTCGATGAGTGCTTTCTGTTGGGAATATGTCTCAAAGCCAATCGTCAGCCTGTTGATGGTTGTGCTACTTATTGTACTTCTATATGAATTATTAAATAATAAAAGTTATTTTGGCATTTTTTTCATCACAAATTTTATTGTCCTCTAATGCACTTCTGTGTTGTGATGAAGTCCTTAGGACTATCTAGATTTGACAAAGGCAGATTTGTCATTTAGTCCTTAAATTTTTCACGATCAAAAGATACGTTGTTACTTTGGACGTATAGGTCGTTGTGTACCATATAGGTTGGTTGTCCTCGTAACCAAGGAGTATTGAGACACTGGTATGGCATGCAAGTGAGATGTATGGGTACATCTACACTAAACGTGACCAACCCTGGAGCTTTTCTTCTATCAAGATTAGCTCCAAAGGATATGGGTATAATTGTTCCTTAGACCTGAGACCACCATGGTGACTTGCAAGCAACTCACTGTACTTAGGTACCAGACTACCTAAATTTCTAATTCAGTGATGGAAGGCTACTGGGTGTAGTAAAGTACTTACTTATTGATATGTGAGTCAAGATGGGATTGACACCTCCAAGTGTTGGAGCAAGTGCATTACTGTATTTCAATTTACCAAATCCTCAACCGGGGTAGTCCATATGATGGATGCTAAATTTTGAAATACATTATGGATGAATTTTAGGATTGATAGTAAATCCTAAATCCTTCTTTGAGCATCGAGGTCAAGGAGATGAATTATATGATAACCATATGTCATAGGTTCGTCGATGTTGTATTGCAATTATTCGACCTATCCGAACATCGGGTACCATTGCTAGATCATCACATCGACTGGTATAGAAAATTAGTTTCTATGCTACCGACTTAGGATTCGAACCTATGGGGTCACACACAATAGGAGTTTCTACCAGATCTGATGGCTGATATTGAGTCTTGATGATCTAAGACTCGGTGGTCAAGAGTCTCACTATACTAGGTATTGAAACTATACCAAGAGTTCCAGGACTGAGACTGCATCCTTTGCGTATCCGAAACTCTTTGATCGAGAGTCTCGATGATCTGGGACTCTTTGGTCAAGAGTCCCACTAGACCAAAACTCTATGACCAAGAGTCCTAGTAGACTGAGACTCTGAGTCCTACTCATTTTAGACTCTCTGATCAAGAGTTCTACTAGTTTGGGACTCTATGATCGCGAGTTCAACTCGTTTGGAAAACTGGGTTCAAGAGTCTTAGTAGTTTGGGACTCTTTAGAAGTTTCATGTTGTTGGGACTCTATAGCCCAGACACCAATCCGATTGGAACTCTATGTTTATTGAAGGATTAATTAGCAATTTGATTATTTATTAGCTCAATTTGATTGAGCGATGGTGAATTGATCATGTTTCATCGAATTGGATTCGATTAGATTGGACCCGATCAGGTCATGAGATGACCTAATCGCTAAGGAAGATTCGATTCTGATTTGATCAAAACCTGGACCTAATTAATTTTTAATTTGATTAGAATGTTATTAGTTTGGGTTAAGACTAATTTGGTTGGGTTTAACCTAGTCTAATTGATTTAAATTAATGGGTTTGGTTGAAACCAATTTGGACCAAGTCAAATAAGATTTGAATTCAAACTCTCCCTAGCGCCCACCATATTTAACCTTCCACTTTGACCCATGCCCTCCTCTGATTTTTGCATGAGATTTCTCATGCAGAAATGAATGTGCACCCTTCCTCTCTTCTGCCTTTGACATAGACCAAGGGTTGGACTAGTTCAAACTAAGTTGAATTTTGAATTCAACTTAGTTGGTTTGAAATTTGAAAAACCTAATCTCTTCCTTATCTATTCTCCATGCCTACCTATCTTTTATCGCACATTTTTTTGGTGATTTTTGATTGAGGGTGAGTAGAAGGAGAGTCCTTCTACTCATCACCCTCTTGGATGAGGCATTGGAAAAGGATGAGACCCCATTTGAATTTAAATACTAGAAGTTGGTTGAAACTAGTTCAACCAATCTTAACCTATCCGCTCCATACAGAATTTCTACTTATTTTCCATGCTATAAATTATGAGAATTTTTTTGCATGAAGCCCAAGGGGATATATTTTCATGGTAAATATTTTAAAGCAATTGGGCATTGGTTTTGGGCAAAAAAAATCCTAGAGTGAAGGTGAGTAGAGTCCTATAACACTTTATTTTCCCTTCATGCCTCTATTCTCATCTAATTTTTGTATCTAAGGACACTCAATTTTTAAATATAATCTAAATAGAGTTTATAGATTCAAAAGTCATCTTTTCATAAAAACTTATTTCATGGAGAAACTCCACACAGAGAGGGTGTGAGAGGATTTTTAGTGCATCAGGGTTTTTGGGCCGAGTGAAACCCAAGACTTGGAAATCTAGGTTTGGGTGGAGAAATCGAGTGCTGTGAGTATCGGATCGTCACCAAATTTGAAACACCACTTCATCATCCTTCGAAGCATATGTTTTGATTTTTTAGAGTATTTAGAAGATCAAAAGAAGGTGATCAATTAGATCGATCATGATCAACCATTGAAAGTCCTGGCGAGGAGCTAGCACTCCAATGGGATTGATCGGGACCAGGAGCTCCGTGTGGACCAACCATAGAGGCTGGACATATGTGCAACTATGGTGTGACACCAGAGCATTATCTGGTAGATTCAAATTTTGGTGATCAGCTACCCACGAAAAGGTATTATGTTCTGAATAGATAGATGTAGTAAAGAGTTTGCTACATAGTTTTATTTTTAGATCTATATGAATGCATGCATATTATGTTTAGATCCTTTATATAAGACTTAATATTTCGATATGATCAATAATTAATTAATTAGATTAATTAATTTTTTACTATATTTTAGCTATTTTCAAAAAAAAATTCAAAAGTAATACTACAAACCCTGCACTGCTTTCTTCAAATGGTATCAAAGCGAGGTTCGATAAACATGATATGCTTGCATATTCTAGATTGATAATTTTGATTTGATCTAAATATTAATCTAATAATTTAAAAATTAAAATCAAGATCACATGGATTGCAGGTTGTTCTGCTGTTGGGTTTATCTCCTATAGTGAAAAGGTTATCCTGGTACGTTGCTGATGTAAATCGTTAATCATAAAATCATAGATTTGATCTAATATTTTTATGATCTGATTATATTAAGTTTTAATCTGATTTATGATCATGAATGCATAATTAGATAAAGTTTAATCATGATTTAGTATTACGTAGTATACATAGTTTCAGATTAAACCCTACAACTAGTATTATTGATGAATTGAGCCGATTCAATTTTAAAATGAGTCGACTCAATTAATGAATAATACTAAGTTGTAAAGAACCTTTTAAAAATTTAAAAATATTTTTGAAATGCCAAACCCTAATCCATAGCCCATAAATTAATTAAAAATTAAGTAGAACGATTTGGCATCTAGAATTATGAACTAAGACTCTAAGTGATTAATCATAAAATGTGGGTTATTGGGTTAGTTGAATTAGGTCCACAAATTGGATTAGACCTAAGGTTAGTTAAAGAGTGGACTAAATTAGAGTAATTGATCAAATCTAATTAAATATTAATTTAGATTAGGTTAAGGACTCTATAGACTCAATTACAATAGTTGTAGTTGGTCAAGTCCATGCCTTTAACGAGGACCAAATGGACTTGATTCATAGCTATACGATCAAACCAAAAATTACTAGGTTGGTCAAATTAAAACTAATAAATCAGATGGTATCTAAGGTATGTTTGGCAGTTTGACTAGTGATTTTTAATTGGAAGCTACTCGCACTGATTCAGTTTTTAATGAGTTAATGATATATACCTTCCACTGATATCACTTATCTAGCCATCTTGGTGAGTTAGATTTTGATTAGATTACTTGATGATTCGGGCTCACCCATGATAATTAGGTAAATCAGTTTGACTAATTTAGGTGCTCCTAATGCCAGCTTAGATTAGATCATTTTTTATCTGACTTGGTGAAGTCAGTGGGAGGATCAAAATTGGCTCACTTTTCTTAAATATGTTAACTAAATTCTCTAAAATTATTAGGTTCTTAAAAATAAAATAGTTATATAGATAACTAAATCATAGCCTCCCATCATTAGCCATTGGATTAAAGCTTGGAGGGATGTGATGATGAAGGTTGAAGGGAAATCTGATTTCCCGGTCTAGGTTCGTTCAGATCTGATCAGATCAAGAGATATATTTCAAAAATTTTTCTCTTGATCCCAATCAGATCTTGATATGTTTCAGATCTGATTCTTATTATTTTAATAAAATAAAATTAAAAGATAAATTAAATCAAATTTAATTTACCTGATCTGGGTAATCCTATTACCCTGTTGATGATCCTGTTTGCAGCGGAAGGTTCTGGATCTTAGCCACGCAAGCGCCTGGCCTCTACCGGTATCCACTCAGGTTGGATCTGGAGATCCTCTTCTTCTCTATCACACCTCCAAAAATCAGATCTGGATCTGATCTGGAGGATCTTCAAAACTCTTTTGAAGATGAGCAGTCGTCCTTTGCAGCAGCGCAGCCTTCTTGTTTTTGATCGCCTTTCTTTGATCTGAATCGCACCAACCAAGGTCCAAAACTCCTTTTGGACGTGGAGAGCAAGGGGAGAAGAGACTATGGCGTGGAGAAGGAGGGGAGAGGCAGCCTTGGGGCGTGGGGTTTCTCAATTGAATTGCTTCTTACAATCTGAGTTGGATACAGGGTCTTATTTATAGACTAGCTGTGATCCAACTCCTCTTCTTCCCAACCAATCACAACCCTTTGTGAAATCAGATCTAAATCTGATTGGTGGGAATAGAGTCCCCTGGATTCCTCCTTAGAGGGTGCCTAAGACCAGTCAAAGTTGGTTCTTAGAAGAACTCTAATTGGAATCCAAAAAGGAGATGGAGTCCTTGTCCAACAAGGACTCCTAGGCGCCTCCAACTTGGGCACACGCCAAGGGTGGCGTGCGCCCTTCTCCTTGCCAGGTTCTGGCAGGGGGACAGGCCCCCACCAGCTCTCCAATAGGTGCATGACATGTGGTCAAAAGTCAAAGTGTCAATGGTCAACGTTTGACCAGTCAAAGGTAGACTTTTGACCAAAGTCAAAGAACAAGAAATGGCAGGTGACCAAAAATGGCAGGTAATGTCTTACAAAATAAGACAACCTTTTCTGACTTGGACAACCTCCAGTCAGACCATATGAAGGCCTCTGATTGAGCACAAACTCCTTTGGCTCAGTCAGGACAACTTATTTATGATAGTAAAAGAAGAACGTTAGGTTCAATCGAGTGCTAGCACGATTTCCTTGAACCTAATTGAATCTCATTCAGATCAATTGAACTAGATCAGTTCAATTGATGATCACCAGATTCAAACCCTTGTTTGTGTGACCCAGTTAGGTTCAGTTCTGTATGGTAATGGGATATGTCATGATCTCTATCATCGACATCATCGAAACTCCTTTCGATGGATCAGAACTCTTCTGATTCGAACAGCTAGAATGATCGATCATCTAAATCATTCTAATTGCTCCCAAAATCCACCAGTGACACCTAGCAGTATATGGTGGCAACCCATCAGAGCTGAATGCGAACCTCTTGGTGCAGCTACCTGTGTGATTAAGTTCTTCTATCTTGAGCCCCGATCAGATTAGGGTTAAGGTGAACTCGTCAAACCCTAGTCTCTGTCATATGATGTAATCATTCGATTCGAGTCCAATGTGAAAATCTAAATAGAAACTCTTTCTATTATTTCACTCTGCCATGGCCATGGGCTTCTGGACTTGATTCTCATGATCATCATAGGGCTGCTCCTCTACCACCGAGGTAGATAGATTCCATCTTGATGCAATCCAGTTCCTACAATGAACATGCTATAGCCAACATACACCTCAGGGTTCCATATGGCTAGGAGACCGAGTAATGGTGTAGTCAAACTATAACACCCTCAAGGTGAACTGCCGATGCATCCTCAGGTCAAAGAACCAGACACACTACTGCAGCATCGAGTCAGTCATTGACGAGAAGGTAGACTCCCTAATGACTACTCGAGGTGGTCACGCTCAGTGCCCTCGTTCTCTAACGAGTACCTGTACTCTCGCTCCGGTGTCTCCACACCGTAGACTCAAGACTCATCTACTAAAGAGAAGCGATTGTACACCAACCTTCCGGATCAATCACCATCCTCGTGATGATCCTATGGTCGGGAGCATTTTATGAGTTAATAATGATTATTCATGTCTTAAATTTTCAACTCTTGAAAATATGAATTATCATTACCATTAACTCAAAGGATGTATCACAGACACTAAATACACATATGTGATAGAAAATAATCCATTTTATTGATTTTAGTCAAAATTATAATTTTGCCCCTAGAAGTGTATTACAAGTGTCAGCCAATTCTGGCTTCTAGGGCACATATATCTAACAATCTCCCACTTGTCCTAAAGCCAATTGGCTACAAGTCTAAGTCCCATCTTCTCAAGGTGGGCTTCGAACTTCTGCTGGCCCAACGGCTTTGTAAGTGGGTCTGCCACATTATCTGTGGAGTTGACTCTCTTGACCTCGACGTAACCCTTCTTGAGGTAATCGTGGATGGGATGGTATCATCCAGTTTGCTTGGAACTCTTCCAGCACAAACAGTCTGCCAGATGTCGACTTTCGATCATCTATATCGGACATGAAGTCCGAGTCTGTGTATCCCTGGACTTGGAGTTCTCCATTACCAAAGACCAACATCATATCCTTAGTTCTTCTCAAGTACTTAAGGATACATTTCACAGAAGTCCAGTGTTCTTCACCTGGATTTGACTGATATCTGCTTGTGACACTCACAGCATGGGCTATATCAGGTCGTGTACATAGCATGGCATACATGAGGCTCCCTATTGCAGAAGCATAAGGGATCTTGCTCATGCGTTCTATTTCCTCAGGTGTGCTAGGGCACATCTTCTTGGAAAGATGAATACCATGTCTGAAGGGTATTAATCCCCTCTTAGAGTTTTCCATACTAAACCTCTTTAGTACTTTCCTCTATGTACATCTTCTGTGAAAGTCCTAGCATCCTATTCGGTCTATCCCTATAGACCTTAATTCCTAGAATAAAGGATGCTTCACCTAGGTCTTTCATGGAGAATTCCTTGGACAACCACATCTTGACTGATGTCAACATGGGAATATCATTCCCAATAAGGAGGATGTCATCCACGTACAATACGAGGAAGACAACAGCGCTCCCACTGACCCTTTTTGAAAACACATGGTTCCTCTTCATTTTTGATGAAACCAAACTTTTTGATCACATCATTGAAACGAGTGTTCCAGCTCCGAGATGCTTGCTTAAGTCCATATATGGACCTTTGCAGCTTGCAAACCTTGTGATCAGTATCACTGGATGTGAAACCTAGCGGCTGTTCCATATAGATATCTTCCTCAAGATATCCATTTAAGGAATGCCATTTTCACGTCCATTTGCCATATTTCATAATCGAAATAGGCTGCAACAGCAAGCAATGTGCGGATGGATTTTAGCATAGCTACTGGGGAAAAGGTATCCTGATAGTCAATGCCTTCGCGTTGACTATAACCTTTTGCCACTAGTCTAGCCTTGAATGTCTCCACATTCCCATCTGCACCAATCTTTCTCTTGAAGATCCATTTACACCCAATAGGTACTATACCTTCTGGTGGATCTACCAAGGTCCAGACTTGGTTTGAGTGCATCGAGTCAATTTCTGACTGCATTGCCTCTAAGCCATTTCTCGGAGTCGATATCTGATATCGCCTCGTTGTAGGTTTTGGGATCATCACCATGAGCACCATTACCTATGAGGAACATTTTCCTCTACTTCCTCTGAAATAATACCTAAGTATCTTTCAGGGGGATGGAAAACTCTTTCCGATCTACGAGGTGGAGGAGGTAGTGTTCTTATTGGCTCAACCTGATTTGGTTCCAATTGGTCCTTAGCTCGTTGTACTTGTGAGACTTTCTCATCAAGCTTAATCTGCTTTCCAATGCCGCTATCTTGAATAAACTATTTTTCAAGAAAGATGGCATGTCGACTCACAATCACATTGTGGTCTTCTGGAATGTAGAAATAGTATCCTAATGACTCTTTAGGATATCCTATGAATCGAGCTCTAAAGGACCTAAACTCTAACTTGTCCGCTTGTTGTCTTTTGACATGAGCCGGACAACCCCAAATTCTGAGATGACTCAGACTTGGTTTCTTACCGTGCCATATCTCATACGGTGTGGTAGGAACGGTTTTAGAGGGAACCCTATTCAGTAGAATAGATTGAAGTTAACAATGAGTGTCCCCAAAGAAAATCAGGGAGGTCTGTGAAGCTCATCATGGATCGAACCATATCCAATAGAGTCCGATTTCTCCATTCTGAAACCCCGTTGAGTTGAGGTGTTCCTGGTGGAGTCCATTGAGAGACTATGCCATTTTCCTTGAGATAGTCTAGGAATTCCCGGCTAAGGTATTCACCTCCTCGATCTGATCGAAGAACCTTAATGGGTTTTCCAGTTTGTTTTTCTACTTCATGTCTGAATTCTTTGAACTTTTCAAAAGCTTCAGACTTGTGTCTCATAAGATACACATACCCATACCTAGACAGATCATCGGTAAAGGTAATGAAGTAGACAAAATTGCCTCTAGCCGGCACATCAAATGGGCCGCACACATCAGTATGTACTAGGGCAAGGAGATCTGCGGCCCTCTCCCCATGTCCAACAAAAGGGAGTTTAGTCATTTTGCCTTGAAGACAAGATTCACAAGTTGGATATGACTCAAAAGTCAATGGACTCAATAGCCCATTTTTCTCCAATTTGTTGATCCTATCTTCTGCTATATGACCTAATCTCAGGTGCCATAGATATCTGTCGTTTGGACTA
>QRFJ01000525.1:139323-242111 GCA_006176705.1 Cocos nucifera | reverse complement strand
CACAAGCAGATATCAGTCAAATCCAAATGAAGAACATCGGACTTCTGTGAAATGTATCCTTAAGTACTTGAGAAGAACTAAGGATATGATGTTGGTCTCTGATAATGGAGAACTCCAAGTCCAAGGATACACAGACTCAGATTTCATGTCCGATATAGATGATCAAAAGTCGACATCTGGAAGTCTGTTTGTGTGCAATGGTGGTGCTGTCAGCTGGAAGAGTTCCAAGCAAATGGTGATAGCAGATACCACCATGGAAGCAGAATATATCGCTGCATCAGAGGCTACAAAGGAAGCATTCTGGTACAAGAAGTTTGCTGCAGAAATTGGAGTAATGCCATCAGATGCCATTCCTCTATACTGTGATAGTAATGACGCCATAGCCCTTGCAAAGGAGCCAAGGTCTCACCAGAAATCCAAGCACATTGAACGGTGATACAACCTCATCCGCAATTATCTCGAGAAGGATTATGTCGAGGTCAAGAGAGTTAACTCCATAGATAATGTGGCAGACCCACTTACAAAGCCATTGGGCCAGTAGAAGATCGAAGCCCACCTTAAGAAGATGGGACTTAGACTTGTAGCCAATTGGCTTTAGGACAAGTGGGAGATTGTTAGATATATGTGCCCTAGAAGCTAGAATTGGCTGACACTTGTAATACACTTCTAGGGGCAAAATTATAATTTTGACTAATATTAATAAAATGGGTTATTTTCTATCACATATGTGTATTTAGTGTCTGTATGATACATCCTTTGAGTTAATGGTAATGATAATTCATATTTTCAAGAGTTGAAAATTTAAGACATGAATAATCATTATTAACTCATAAAATGCTCCCGACCATAGGATCATCACGAGGATGGTGATTGATCCAGAAGGTTGGTGTACAATCATTTCTCTTTAGTAGATGAGTCTTGAGTCTATGGTATGGAGACACCGGAGCGAGAGTATAGGTACTCGTTAGAGAATGAGGGCACTAAGCTTGACCACCTCGAGTAGTCATTAGGAAGTCTACCTTCTCGTCGATGACTGACTCGATGTTGCAGTGGTGTGTCTAGTTCTTTGACCTAAGGTGCATCGATAGTTCACCTTGAGGGTGTTATAGTTTGACTACACCATTACTCGGTCTCCTAGCCATATGGAACCCTGAGGTGTATGTTGGCTATAGCATGTTCATTGTAGGAACTGGATAGCATCAAGATGGAATCTATCTACCTCGGTGGTAGAGGAGCAGTCCTATGATGATCATGAGAATCAAGTCTAGAAGTCCATGGCCATGGCAGAGTGAAATAATAGAAAGAGTTTCTATTTAGATTTTCATATTGGACTTGAAATCGAATGATTACATCATATGACAGAGACTAGGGTTTGACGAGTTCACCTTAACCCTAATCTGATCGGGAGCTCAAGATAGAAGAACTTAATCACACAGGTAGCTGCACCAAGAGGTTCATATTCAGCTCTGATGGGTTGCCACCATATACTGCTAGGTGTCACTGGTGGATTTTGGGAGCAATTAGAATGATTTAGATGATCGATCATTCTAGCTGTTCGAATTAGAAGAGTTCTGATCCATCGAAAGGAGTTTCGATGATGTCGATGATAGAGATCATGATATATACCATTACCATACAGAACTGAACCTAACTGGGTTACACAAATAAGGGTTTGAATCTGGTGATCATCAATTGAACTGATCTAGTTCAATTGATCTGAATGAGATTCAATTAGGTTCAAGAAAATCGTGCTCGCACTCGATTGAACCTAACGTTATTCTTTTGCTATCGCAAATAAGTTGTCCTGACTGAGCCAAAGGAGTTTGTGCTCAATTAGAGGCCTTCATATGGTCTAACTGGAGGTTGTCCAAGTCAGAAAATGTTGTCTTATTTTGTAAGATATTACCAGCCATTTTTGGTCACCTGCCATTTCTCGTTCTTTGACTTTGGTAAAAGGTCTACCTTTGATTGGTCAAATGTTGACCATTGACACTTTGACTTCTGTCCACATGTCACACACCTATTGGAGAGCTGGTGGGGGCCTGTTCTCTTGCTAGAACCTAGCAAGAAAGAGGGCGCACGCCACCCTTGGCGTGTGCCCAAGCTGGAGGCGCCCAGGAGTCCCTGTTGGACAGGGATTCCATCTCCTTTTTGGATTCCAATTAGAGTTCTCCTAAGAACCAACTTTGACTCATCTTAGGCACCCTCTAAGGAGGAATCCAGGGGACTCTATTCTCACCAATCAGATTTAGATCTGATTTCACAAAGAGTTGTGATTGGTTGGGAAGAAGAGGAGTTGGATCATAGTTAGTCTATAAATAAGACCCTGTGCCCAACTTAAAGAGGTATCTGAATTAATTAAGATCTCCATGCCCCAAGGCCTATTATCCTCTCTTTCTCCATTGCAAAGCATCTTCTCCCTCTCCTATCCACATCCAAAAGGGTTTTGGACCTTGGTCGGTGCAATCTAGACAAGAGAAAGGCGAGTGAAAGCTAGAAGGCTGTGTTGTTGCAAAGGACGACTACTGATCTTCAAAAGGAGTTTTGAAGATCCTCCAGATCAGATCCAGATCTGATTTCTAGAGACGTGATAGAGAATAAGAGAATATAGATCCAGTCAGAGTGGATACTGGTAGAGGCCAGGCACTTGTGTGGCTTGATCTAGAACCTTCTGTTGCTTATAGGATCATCAACGGATAATAGGATTACCCACTTCAAGGTAAATTAAATTTGATTTAATTTATCTAATTTTATTTTAATTTCTAAAATAATAAAAATCAGATCTAAAATATCTTAGATCGGATTTAGATCAAAGAAAAAAATTTTTGAAATATATCTCTTGATCTGATCAGATCTGAATGAACCTGGTTCGGGAAATCAGGATTTCCCTTCACTCTGATGGGTTGCCACCATATGCTGCTTGGTATCACTGGTAGATTTTGGGAGCAATTAGAACAATTTGGATAATCGATCATACTAGTTATCTAAATCAGAGAAGTTCTAATCTATCGAAAGGTGTTTCGATGATGTCAATAATAGAGATCACGGCATATCCCATTACCATATGGAATTGAACCTAACTGAATTATAGAAACAAGAGTTTAGATTTGGATATCATCAATTAGATTAATCCAGTTCAATTAATTTGAATAAGATTCAATTAGGTTCAAAAAAATCATGCTAGCACATGATTGAGCCTAATGTTATTCTTTAACAATCTTTAAAGCTTGTCTTGACTAAGCCAAATGTGTTTGGGCTCACTCAGAAACCTTTACATGGTATGACTGGAGCTTGTCTAGGTCAGAAAAGGATTGTCTTAATTTATAAGATAAATTTGAGATAACACCTATCATTTTTCATCACCTACTAAATCTTGTCTTCGAACAATGATCAAATGTTGACCCTGAACACTTAGACATCTGTCCATATGTCATGCACCCATAGGAGAGAACCTGGAGACTTATCCTCTTACTAAAAGATAGAAAAAAAGGGGTGCATGCCTAGGGAGGCATGCGCCTCCCTAGGCATGCGCCTCATGAGGATAGAAGATGGAGTCCCATATAGATTGGACTCCAGTTGCTTCAGGGGATTAAATTAGGTGGCACCAAGAAGACTTGTTTGACCTAGTCTTGGTACCACCTAAGGAGAGTTTTGAGGGTCTCTATTCTGATTGGATCAAATGATGTCATCCCATCAATCAAATTTAGATTTGATTGCATAAATGGCCGTGATTGACCAGGATAATGTGGCACTGCATGGCGCAGTAGGGTCTATATAAATCCTGTCTACGCCTAGAATTTACTTCTTCTAGCTTTAGCCCATGCCATAAAGCCCCTTTCCCTCCTTCTCCATGCCACCTTCTGGTCCTCTCTCTCCTCTCCATGCCTAAGAGATTTTGGGCATGAAGATGATGCAATCCAAGAAAGTGAAAGGCGCCAAGAAAGGAAGGAGGCAGCACTGCTGCAAAAGACAACGTCTATTCTTCAAAAGCCATTTTGAAGACCTTCAAGATCAGATCTAGATTTAATTTTTAGAGGATTGTTGAGAAGAAGAAGATCTTCAGATTTGGTCCAAGTGGACATCGATAGAGGCTAGGCACTTGCGTGGCTACATCCAGAACCTCAGGCAAACATCGAGATCATCATAGGATAATTGGATTACCCAAAACAAAGATATAATTAAATTAAATTTAATTTTTACTTTTATTTTTATTATTAGATTAATAAGATTAGATCTGAGGAGTCTTAGATCTAATTAGGATCTTAGAGAAAAATTTTTGAAATAACCCTCCTAGTCCAATAAGATTTGAATGAACCTAATCCAGAAAATATATTTTTCCCTTCAATTGATATCAGAGCCAGGTTCCATAATTCATTAGATCTAATTTCAATTTATTTTTGATCTAATAATTAGATAATTTTAGATATCACATTAGATGTGATTAGATCTAAAATTAAAAAATTAAAAATTGAATAATCTAGATCTAAGATGTATGAGATGCATGACTAGACTAGGAATAGAATTATTCTATGTGTAGTCTAGCATGATCATAATTTTAATTTAATTAATTATAATTTTTAGATCTATTTATTTATTATTTTTTGATATTATAAATATTATAATTAGATTTAAAATTATAAAATAAATTTATTTAATTTGTTCATATGAGATATGATAGATGCATGTTTAGACTAGTTGTAGAATAGTTCTACAAAATTTTCAAGAATAAATTTTAATTTGATATGTTCAAATTTAAATCTTATTTTTTTGATATTTATGAGATAATTTAGATCTAAAAATATGTATGATATAATACGTGAGATGTATGCAAAATAAGTTTTTAGTTAGATTAATTTTTATATATGTGATATATGATGTAGATCTAACTAGTTTTGTAGATTTCTCATGTTTTTGATTAAGACATTCCCCTTGGCCATCCGGTTATAAGAATGAAGTAAAGTTTAAAAACCCTCTCCTTCCATTCGATGGAGTGTTCTTATGGTGTGTAGGGGTGCTGCATATTTGACCTTAATTAAAAATCAAAACTTATTTTCTACAAAATCTTAGATCCTAAAATTCTAGAATTTTATATACATATTTTATTTATGAACCCTAAACTTAATTAACAATTAAGATTATGAAATATATTAGATATAAAATTGAGAATTTTTAGATCTAAGATATATTCATAAAATTGGATTCGGGCTTGGGTGGCTCAATTAGGTTTAGCAGTTGATCAAACCGAATCAAGAGTTGGTTAGGTGGGATTAGGAATACTTAAATTGACCAGCCTTTCTAGATCAAGGTCGAGTCACATGAGTTATCGATCAAGTAAAGACTTAATTAGGCTCAGTTGTTAGAGTCTGGATTGTAGGCTAATCTGATTGGTTCTAGCTCAATAATTTGATGTCTAAGGTAAGTTTCGCAGATACGACCGACTGGTTTTTAATTGAGAGCTACTCAACTCGAATGCATTCTTATCGAGTTAATGGTATATCCCTTCCATTGGTCTCACTTACCTGACCGTGTTTGTCAGCCCAGTCCTGATCTAAGATGGCTAACAATCCAAGCTAACCCATGCCACTAGGTTAGTCATGATGGTTATGGCTATGTCAAGTCAAGTTTAAAGAGACCTAAATCAAATCTCCCTAAGTAAAGATTAAGTCTAAGGTCTTCCACCATTGATTGTTCTCGGCTGGTCATAGTGGTTCAGTTACATCGAAAAGATGCAACCAAGTCTATTAGGCATTGGATGCTACGGGCTGGAGGATGGATTGGGCATAATATTCTAGATACGATGAGAGACCCAATTAGAAATCCAATCTATGCAAATGGTGGGTCTGACTTAACTAAGGAGTGGATCAATATTTCGGGCATGGTGAGATTCATGAAGTACAGACCAAGTCTAGGTGCACCATGATTAGAGAATCATTGGACAAAAGTTGTTCACTCATTGGCAAACCAATCATCAATAACTGTTAGGTGAGGTGATGAGTCAGTTAGTGGGACTGCACCATCCACTAGAAATTAGTAATCATGAAGATTTTCGCATCTCCATAGAGGAAGTGTAGGGATCTGAGAAAATAATGAAAGCTAATTTGTTTAAAAATCAAACTTCTAAATAAATTGGTCAAGTCTTAATTATAAAATCTAACTAAAAGCTTTGACTCTCTATAGGAAAAAGAAAAATATCTACGTCCAACCCACTAGCTCATATCTTCGATACCCATAGACTGATGGGACCCAATTACAAAGATTGACTCTAGAACTCAAAATTATTTTGGATTCCGAGAAGTTGACTCATGTATTGGACCAAGATCCCCCCACCTTATCAGCTGGTCTGTCCGCTGAATAGAGAGTGTCTCTTGATAAATAGATGGATGAAGATAATAAGGCCAGATACTACATGTTGGACTTGATGTCTGATGAGCTTTAGCATCAATATGAAGATATCGAGAATGCCCGCCAAATGTTGGCTCACCTGCAAGAGTTATTAGGTGAACAAAGTCATGCAACCAAATTTCAGATCACTAAATAACTATTTAAGGCTAAAATGTGTGATGGGCAGTCAGTCCAAGATCATTGTCTGATGATGATCAAGGACTTGAAAGAGCTTGAGAAGCTTG
Source organism: Cocos nucifera (assembly GCA_006176705.1). Classification (NCBI taxonomy): domain Eukaryota; kingdom Viridiplantae; phylum Streptophyta; class Magnoliopsida; order Arecales; family Arecaceae; genus Cocos; species Cocos nucifera. The sequence goes on along the minus strand of QRFJ01000525.1, from coordinate 235,485 downwards.
GAGTGATGTTAGATCAGGATCTGCAGAATGATATATTTCTACAATCCTTCATTGATGCGTATGGGCAATTCATCATGAACTACTATATGCATAAACTTTAGAATACTCGGCCAAACTTATGAATATGCTAGTTACTGTTGAGCTTTCTATGAAAGTTTCTAAAAGCTTAGTACTTGCTATGGAACAGACTTCTTCCAAGAGAAAATTTTTTAGAAAGAAGAAGAAGTCTATGAAAAACCAGAAGGTGGAAGGTGGAAAGAAAAAGAAGGCAGAGTTGAAGAAGAAAGCTCCTGACAAAAGAAAGTATTTTCATTATAATACTGATGGCCACTAAAAGCAGAACTGGCCTACATACTTGGCCACCATGAAAAATAAGAAAGAGATAGGTCCTTCTGGATGTATGCTCGTTATTGAATCTAACCTTACGATTTTTTTTGCATCCAGTTGGGTGCTTGACTCTGGTTCTAGTGCTCATTTGTGTACTTTCATGCAGAATCTTGAGGATAGTAGAAGACTGAGGGATGGTAAGATGATCCTACGCATCGAAAATAGAGCAAGGGTTGCTGTTGTAGCCATGGGAACCTACCCTCTTTGACTACTACCTGGCTTAGATTTAGTACTTAGGGATTGTTATTATGTGTCTGCTACAATCAGGAATTTGATTTTTGTTTCATGTTTAGCACAAGAATGCTATGTAATTAGTTTTCTTAAGGACCATTGTAATATTCTTTATGAAAGAAATAAAATTGCAAGTGATTTTCTTATTAACGATCTCTACCAGTTACCTATCTTTAATATCGAGTAAAATATGAATGCCATAAGATCGAAATGACTCAGGGATAGTCCAAATGATATGAATATATGGCACCTAATGCTAGGTCATATAGCAAAAGATAGGATTAACAAATTAGAGAAAATTGAACTATTGAGTTCATTGACTTTCGAGTCATATCCAACTTATGAATTATGTCTTCATGGCAAAATGACTAAGCTTCCTTTTGTAGGACATGGGGAAAGGCCATGGAACTATTTGCCCTAGTACATACTGATGTATGCGGCCCATTTGATGTGCCAACTAGAGGCAACTTTGACTTCTTCATAACCTTTACCGATGATTTATCTCGGTATGGGTATGTGTATCTTATGGGACACAAGTCTGAAGCCTTTGAAAAGTTAAAGGAATTCAGACATGAAGTTGAAAAGCAAACTGAAAAATCCATTAAGATTCTTTGATCAGATCGAGGAGGTGAATACCTTAGTTGAAAATTCCTAAACTATCTCAAGCAAAATGGCATAGTCTCTCAATGGACTCCACCTGGAATATCTCAACTCAACTGAATTTCAAAACGAAGAAATCGGATCCTATTAGATATGGTTTGATCCATGATGAGCTTCATCGATCTTTCTAATTTTCTTTGGGGACATAGTCTGTTAACTACTATATATTTACTGAATAGGGTTCCCTCTAAAATCATTCCAACCATACTATATGAGATATGGCATGGTAAGAAACCAAGTCTGAGTCATCTTAGAATTTAGGGTTGTCCGACTCATGTCAAAAGACAACAAGCGGACAAGTTAGACTATAGATCCTTTAGAGCTCGATTCATAGGATATCCTAAAAAGTCATTAGAATATTATTTCTACATTCTAGAAGACCACAATGTGATTGTAAGTCAGCATGCCATCTTTCTTAAAAAATAGTTTATTTAAGATGGTGGCATTGGAAAGCAGATGAAGCTTAAGGAGAAAATCTCACAAGAGCAATGAGCTAAGAACCCTATGGAACCAAATCAGGTTGAGCCAATACAGTCATTACCTCCTCCACCTTGTAGATCGAAAAGAATTTTTCATCCTCCTGAGAGATACTTAGGTACTATTTAGAGAAAGTAGAAAAAATATTCCTCGTAGGTAATGAGGTTCATGGAGATGTTCCCAAAACCTATGACGAGGCGATATCGGATATCGACTCTGAGAAATGGTTAGAGGCAATGAAGTCAGAAATTGACTCGATGCACTCAAACAAAGTCTGTACCTTGGTAGATCCACTAGAAGGAATAATACCTATTGGATGTAAATAGATTTACAAGAGAAAGATTGGTGCAGATGGGAATATGGAGATATTCAAAGCTAGATTAGTGGCAAAAGAATATAGTCAGCACAAAGAAATTGACTATCAGAATATCTTTTCATCAGTAGCCATGCTAAAATCCATCCGCACATTGCTTGCTGTTGCAGCCTATTTCGATTATGAAATATGGCAAATGGATGTGAAAATGGCATTCTTAAATGGATGCCTTGAGGAAGATATCTATATGAAACAGCTACTAGGTTTCATATCCAATGATGTTGATCAGAAAGTATGCAAGCTGCAGTGGTCCATATATGGACTTAAGCAAACATCTTGAAGCTGGAATACTCATTTTAATAATGTGATCAAATTATTTGATTTCATCAAGAATGATGAGGAACCATGCATTTTCAAAAAGGTCAGTGGGAGCGCTATTGCCTTTCTTGTACTGTACGTGGATGATATCCTCCTTATTAAAAATGATTTTTTCATATTGACCATAGTTAAAATGTGGTTATCTAAAGAATTCTCCAAGAAAGACCTAGAAAAAGCATCCTTTATTCTAGGAATTAAGGTCCATAAAGATAGACCGAATAGGATGCTAGGTCTTTCACAGAAGATGTACATAAAGGAAGTGCTAAAGAGGTTTAGCATGAAAAACTCCAAGAGGGGATTGGTACCCTTCAGACATGGCATTCATCTCTCCAAGAAAATGTTTTCCAATACACCGAGGAGATTGAATGCATGAGCAAGATCCCCTATACTTCAGCAATAGGGAGCCTCATGTATGCCATGTTATGTACATGACCTGATATAGCCCATGCTGTGAATGTCACAAGCAGATATTGATTGAATCCAGGTGAAGAACACTGGACTTCTGTGAAATATATCCATAAGTACTTAAGAAGATGTAAGGATATGATGTTGGTCTTTAGTAATGGAGAACTCCAAGTCAAGGGATATACAGACTCAGATTTTATGTTCGATATAGATGATCGAAAGTCAACATCTGAGAGTCTGTTTGTGTGTAATGATCGTGCTGTCAGTTGGAAGAGTTCCAAGCAGACAGTGATAGCAGATTCCACTAAGAAAGTAGAGTACATCGCTGCATCAGAAGCTGCAAAGGAGGCATTCTAGTACAAGAAGTGCACCATAGAGATCGGAGTGATGCCATCGAATGCCATTCCTCTATACTGAGAGATCGGAGTGAGGTCTCACCAATAATCCAAGCACATCAAGCGGCGATACCACCTCATCCATGATTATCTTGAGAAAGGTTACATCGAGGTTAAGAGAGTTGGCTCCGCAGATAATGTGGCAGACCCACTTACAAAGCCATTGGGCCAGCAAAAGATCGAAGTCCACCTTGAGAAGATGGGACTTAGTTTTGTAGTCAATTGGCTTTAGGTTAAGTGGGAGTTTGTTAGATATGTGCGCCCTAGAAGCCAAATTGGCTGACACTTGTAACACACTTCTAAAGGTAAAATTAAAATTTTAATTATAAATAATAAAATAAATTATTTTCTATTATAGTGTGTATTTAAAAGTATTTGTGATACATTCCTTGAGTTAATGGTATTGATAGTTCATATTTTCAAGAGTTGAAAATTTAAGACATGAATTTTCAGTATTAACTTATAAAATGCTCCCTACCGTAGGATCATCATGAGGATGGTGATTGATCTGAAAGGTTGGTGTATGATCACTTCTTTTGGATAGATGAGTCTTGAGTCTACGATGTAGAGACACTGGAGTGAGAGTACAGGTACTCATTAGAGAATCAGGGCATTGAGCATGACCACCTCGAGTAGTCATGTGGAAGTCTACCTTCTCATCGATGACTAGCTTGAAGTTGCAGTAGTGTGTCTGGTTCTTTGACCTGAGGAATATTGATAGTTCATCTTGAGGGTGTTATAGTTTGACTACACCATAACTCGATCTCCTAGTCATTTGGAATCCTGAGGTGTATGTTGGCTATAGCATGTTTATTGTAGAAATTGGATTGCACCAATAGGGGATCTATCTATCTCGGTAGATGAGGAATAGCCCTATGATGATCATGGGAATCATGTCCACAAACCCATGGCCATGGTAGAGTGAAATAATAGAAAGAGTTTTTATTAGGATTTTCACATTGGAAGTGAATCGAATGATTAATTCATATGATGGATATTAGGATTTGACGAGATCACCTTAACCCTAATTCGATTGGAGCTCAAGATAGAAGAACTTAATCACACAGATAACTACACTGAGAGCTTTGCTTTTACTTCTGATGGGTTACCATCATATGCTACTAGATGTCACTGGTGGATTTTGAAAGCAATTAGAATGATTTGGATGGTCGATGATACTAGTTGCCTGAATCAGAAAAGTTCTGATCCATCAAAATATGTTGCGATGATGTCGATGATAGAGATCATGACATATCCCATTAGCATACAAAATTGAACCTAACTGGATCACACAAATAAGAATTTGGATTTGGATATCATCAATTAGATTAACCCAATTCAATTGATTTGAATAAGATTCAATTAGGTTCAAAAAAATCATGCTAGCACATGATTGAGCCTAATGTTCTGCTTTAACAATCATTAAAGCTTGTCCCGACTGACCCAAATGTATTTAGGCTCACTCAGGAATCTTTACTTGGTCTGACTTGAGCTTGTTCAGGTCAGAAAAGGGTTGTCTTAAAATATGAGATAAATTTGAGACAACACCTATCATTTTTCGTCATCTACTAAATCTTATCTTCGAACATTAGTCAAATGTTGACCCTGAGCACTTAGATATCTACCCATGTGTCATACACCCATAGGAGAGAACCTAGGGACTTGTCCCCCTACTAAAAGGTAGGCAAAAAGGGGGCACACACCTAGGGAGGCATGCGCCTAATGAGGATAAAAGATGGAGTCCCATACAGATGGGACTCTAGTTGCTTCAGGAGATTAAATTAGGTGGCGCCAAGAAGACTTGTTTGACCCAATCTTGGCCCCACCTAAGGAGAGTTTTGAGGGTCTGTAATCTGATTGGATCAAATGGTGTCTTCCCACCAATCATATTTAGATCTGATTGCACAAAGGACCATGATTGGCTAGGATGATGTGGCACTACATGATGCAGCAAGGTCTATATAAACCCTGTCTGTGCCTAGAATTTACTTCTTCTAACTTCATCCCACACCATATAGCCCCTCTCCCTCCTTCTCCATGCCACCCTCTAGTACTCTCTCTCCTCTCCACGTCCAAGGGATTTTGGGCATGAAGAAGGTGAGATCCAAGCAAGTGAAAGACGCTAGGAAAGGAAGAAGGCAGCACTACCGCAAGAGACAATAACTATTCTTCAAAAGCTATTTTGAAGACCTTCAAGATCAGATTCAGATCTAATTTTTGGCGGATTAATTGAGAAGGAGAAGATTTTCAGATCCTACCCTAGTGGATATGGGTAGAGGCCAGGCACTTGCGTGGCTACATCCAGAACCTCAGGCAAACATCAGGGTCATCAAGGGATAATTGAATTACCCAAAACAAAGGTATAATTAAATTATATTTAATTTTAATTTTTAATTTTATTATTAGTTCAATAAGATTAGATCTGAGGAGTCTCAGATTTGATTAGGATCTTAAAGAAAAATTTTTGAAATATCCCTCCTGATCCAATTAGATCTGAACGAACCAAATCTAAAAAATAGATTTTTTTCGTTCAATAACTATGCGATCCAGTGGTCCAAATGGTTCTAGGTCAAGATCTGATGGTTGGAAAAAAATCCAATTTCATCCAAGACTCTGGCCCTCCTATGACGCAATCCAGCAGACCAGATTCCTTCTTAGCATGATCCAATGGTCAAGGTTCATTCTGATTTGATTTAAAATTTTGGGGGACTATCCAGTGCCATCTAATGGCTGACATTCACCTGATGAACATGATCGGATGGCCAATGTTGAATCTAACTTTGATTAAGATATTAACAATGGATTTTAGGGAATTTTGGAATTGTTTGATCATTATCTTATGGCCAGAAAAGATTAGATCTATGCATTAATAGAATAAAGCCCTATTTGACTTGGTTTCAGGAGTATTAAATTGATTTTAATCCAAATTCTTCATGCCAACTCTCTTTCTCCACTCTGTAATAAGGGTACCAGGCCAATTAAAGTAAATTATTTTCGATCAAGAAGAAGCTATGGTACAAGATAGAGGTCGAGCTTGGATTGATGGTTGCTTCGAGGCAGACATTGCTGCGAGAAAGAGCTTGTCTTCTATGCCATCTCTATGCCAACGTCGATCTAAGATCAAGATCAAATTAATTCTAGTTTTTATTTTTTTTATTTTTTTAGATTTTATATATTTAAATTTCATACTTTTAAGTTAATGCAAAATTTATTTTTCTACTCTTTAAATTCTCGCTCTTTACTTTTAATTGCTCTTTATTTTCATTGCGAGTAGATGCTAAGATCTAAATAGTAGATCCTAGTACCAAGTTTATTTTTCTATAATATTTAATTCTTATTTTTTATTTATAATTTTATTTTTTGACTTTAATTCTATTTTTAAAATCTTTCTTTTTTTATAAAAATCAAAGATTTTAAATTAAAGCACTATCTTCCCTAGGGATCTGATCTGACTCACTACTTTCTATGTATTTTTAATTATTTTTAAAAGTTAGAATTAAATTGATAAACATGATATCTTAACGATAATATCGCGGTCTATCACCAAGTCATTCAGAATCTTGCGATGGATGTTGGCTACATTAGGTCCATTATAGGAATAGAAAATGCACTAAGGTAGGATCTATCAATTCCAATAGATAAGGAGAGGTCTTATGCAGTTCAAAAGATTGAGTCCTAAAATTCATAGCCATGGTAGGTGAATGATGGAAAAAAATTTTCATAAGATTTCATATGGACTCGAGTCGATTGAATGGAACAGCAGAAGATCGAAGCCCACCTTAAGAAGATGGGATTTAAATTTTTAGCAATTAACTTTAGTTAATGTGAAAGTTTGTTAGATGTGTGCCCTAGAAGTCAAATTGGCTGACACTTGTAATACACTGCTAAGGATAATTTTCTAATTTTAACTTAAAATTAATAAAAAATTATTTTTATTCTATCACACTATGTACATAGTGTCTGTGATGCATTTTTTGAGTTAATGTTAATGACAATTCATATTTTCAAGAGTTAAAAATTTAAGGCATGTATTGTCATAATTAACTCATAAACTGTTCTCGATCGTAGAATCATCATGAGGATGATGATCGATCTGAAAGATTAGTGTATGATTGCTTTCTTAGGATAGATAAATCTTGAGTCTATAGTGTAGAGATACTAGGACGAGAGTACAGATACTCATTAGAGAATGAGGGCACTGAGCATGTCCATCTCGAGCAGTCATAAGGGAGTAAACCTTCTCATTGATGACTAGCTCGATACTATAGTGGTGTGTCTAGTTCTTTGACTTGAGATGCATCGACAGTTCACTTTGAGGGTGTTATAGTTTGACTATACCATAACTCAATCTTCTAGCCATTCAAAACTCTGAGGTGTATGTTGGCAATAGCATGTTCATTGTAAGAATTGTATTGCACCAATAGGAGATCTATCTACCTCGGTAGATGAGTAGCTCTATGATAATCATGAGATTAAGTTCACAAGCCCATGGCCATGGCAGTATGAAGATGATAGAAAGAGTTTCTAATAGGGTTTCACATCAGACTTGAATCGAATGATTAACTCATATGACAGATGTTGGGTTTGATGAGTTCACCTTAATCCTAATCCTAATCCCATCAAGGCTCAAGATAGAAGAACCCAATCACACAGGTAACTACACCAAGAGGTTCGCTTTCAATTCTAATGGATTGCCATCATATACTGCTAGGTATCACTAGTATATTTTGAGAGCAATTAAAATGATCTTGACGATCAATCATTCTAATTGTATGAACAAAAAAAGTTTTGATCCATCAAAAGATATTTCGATGATGTTGATGATTGAGATCACAACATGTCTCATTACCATATAAAACTGAACCTAATTGGATCATACAAATCAAGGTTTGGATTTGGATATGATCAATCAAGCTAACCTAATTTGATTGATTTGGATTAGATCCAATTAGATTCAAGAAAATCATGCTAGCACATGATTGAGCCCAACTTTCTCTTTCCATAGTCCTTCTGGTTCATCTCGGTTGAGCCAAATTGATTTGGGCTCATCAAAAAATCTTGTATAGGTTTGTCCTTATCTGATTGGAGCTTGTCTAGGTCAGAAAAGAATTATGTTACCCCATTAGATGGAAATAAGATAACACCTGCTAATTCCTATCGCCACCTACCATTTTCTATCCCTGTCAAGACATGTGGGTCAAACATTGACCCATATGCAGGAAAGAAAACAGAGGAGGCATGCACCCCTTATGTTTTATCTTGGGCCCACATCCCTATGGTCTTCTAACAAAGAAAAGGAGGGGTTGGCCCCTATGGGGCATGTGCATAAAGGAGAGAGTCCCATGAACATGGGACTCTAGGGTTTTGATAGGATCAAATACCTGGTGCCCACCCTTTTGTGTTTATCCATCAATGGCACCACGTATGGAGGGTTTGAGGGGTCTCTAATCTGATTGGGTTAGGTGACATCACTCAGCCAATCAGATTAAGATTTGATGAAATCAACGAATCTGATTTGTTAAGGCTGCATGGCGCATGGAGGTTTATTTAAACCCCTCCAGTGCCTAGGGTTAAAGAGTTTAGAATTTTTTCCACCACACAAAAGTGTTGCTGCCCCCTCTATCCCCACACCCCTTCTTCCTCTTCCTCTCTCTCTTCTCCATGCCCCTAGGGTTAAAGAGTTTAGAATTTTTTCCACCACACAAAAGTGTTGCTGCCCCTCTATCCCCACACCCCTTCTTCCTCCTCCTCTCTCTCTTCTCCATGCCCAATAGGTTGGGCAAAATTTTAGAAGAAGATCCAAGGTAATTGGTGCAATGTTCCAAAGGAAAGAGATGACATGTTCGTGAGACAAGCACGCTTCCTTCAACATTATTTTGAAGTCTCTATGAATCTGATCCAGATCTAATTTTTGGAGATCAACTTTAGAAGGAGAGCATGTCCAGATCCTATCTGAGTGGACTCCGGTAGAGACCAGGCGCTTGGATGGCTAGATCTAGAATCCCGGGCAATGATAGATCGTCGATAGGGTAACAGCAGTTTACCATATAGGTAACATCTAATGTTTCTATTTTTATTTTAATATTATTTTTAATATTAAATCAATAGGATTTAGATTTGAGAACTTTTAGATTTGATTAAAATTTATTAGAGAAATTTTTGAAATATTCCTATAGATCTGATCGAATTTGAACGATCCTGTTATGGAAAATACTGATTTTTCTTTATCTGGCGTATGGCATATGAATGGATTTGATGAGTTATTCTTGACCTGCATCTCATCGGGACTCATAATAGAAGAACCAAACTATATAATAACTTCGTCTAGAGGCTCATTTTTAGTTCTGCTAGGTTGCTACAACATATTGTTAGGTGTTACTGATAGATTATGGGATCAATAAAAATTATTTTAGTAATCAATAATTTTTGATTGGCTGAATTGGAAAGAGTTCTAATCCATCGAAAAGAGTTTTAATGACATTATTGATGGAGATCACAATGTATCCCACTACCAGTTAAAATTGAACTATGTGGTCACACACAAAAGTGGTTCTTGAGTGATCGGATGGTTGATTCGCAATTATGAATCATGTATGGATCTAATTATTAATGAGATTGATGATTGATCTAATGCAAAAATTATGAAAGAATACTTTACTAAGGGTTAGTGAATTATAAGAGGATTAATTAGTAATTGAATTGCTAATTGGTTTAATTTATTAAGCATTAGGACTAAAATCAAGTTCAATTGAATTAGAATCAATTTTTTTTTTATTTTGATTTAATTAGATCAATCCTAATTGGATTATGAGTTAACCCAATTATGCAAGAAATCAATCCCTAGTTTGATAGTGTTTAATCTATCTAATTTCTTTATTAGATTAGGGCCTAATTGATTTCATAATTAGGCTAGGACCTAACTAGTTGTTTGGTTATAACTAATTTCTAAGTTAGTTAGGATTAGTCCAAGAGTTGGTTAGAGATTGAACAAAAATTCAAGAAAGTCCTAGTTGGACTGGGACTCATCTATCTCTTTCACCACATAGGCCCAACGCCCAAGCACCATTTCCTATGCTTTAAAATGAGGTTTCTTAAGCTAATCCCTAGCCCACGCCACCCCTCCCTTGCATTATTTGCATGGAATCTCTATTGGGTGGTGTCCAAGAGTTGGACGCCATCCCAAGTCCTTATCCAATTAGGTCTTTGACCTAATCTTAAACACCTTGGATGCCACCTTTGAAGTGATTATTTTTGGGCATGAGAAGGCTGACAATCATCATAAAAAAAATAGATATTTGGGGTGCGGGTTACTTTCTCATTGGCATGAAAAAAAATTGAGGAGAGGGTCTCCTCTTGTTAGGCATTGGTTTTGAGAAAAAGGAAGAAAGTAGGATCTTCTTTCTAAAGGAGAAAACTAGTTTTTCTGCCATTGGATCGATTTGATCTGATCTAATCTATAAAAAAAATTTAAAATTTTCTAACAAATTTTGATTAGATCTAAGAGTTCTTAGATTTGATTTGAATGATCTAATATTAAATTTAAATTTAAAATTAAATTAGATATAAATTTTGTACCATTATTGGATAATCTGATTATCCTTTCGATGATCTACTAGTCCCGAAGTTCTAGATCAAGCTACAAACATGCCTGGCCTCTACCAATATCCACTCAAGCTGGTTCTAGAGGTCTTCTCCTATTAAATCTAATCTCCAAAATCAGATCTAGATCTAGTCTATAGGGCCTTCAAAATGACTATTGAACGCAGCACATTCGTCTCCTAAACACCATTGCGTTCAGCCTAATCTTCACGCCAATGTCCTTGGATTTTCCTCATTGTTTGTGCCCAACTTTTGGGCATGGAGAAGAGGGAGAGGAGGATGAGAGGGCATGGGATAATAGATGGGGCGACAGCCTTACGACATGGTAATTTGTGCACACCAAAACCCTAGGCATCGGAAGGTCTTAAATAGACTTTCTTGCCCCATGCAATGCCACACAGCATCAACCAATCATATTAGTTGATTTAATCAGATCTATATCTAATCGACCATGCGATGTCACTTGATCCAATCAAGTTAGAATCCCCTAAAATCCTCCATAGATGGCGCCAACAAAGGATATGCACAAGGCCTTTGGCGCTAGGGTGTTTGATCCAATCAAAAACCCTAGAGTCCCATTCTCATGGGACTCTCTCCCATTTTGTCTATGTGTGCATACCAACATGGGGCGTGCGCACATTTTTGTGCATGAAAACCATGGGGGCATATGCCCATATAAATTCTCTAGGGGCACATGCCCCTATCCTTTCTTTCCTACTTTGGGTCATCCCATGTCCCGATAGTGATGAGAATTGGCAGGTCCGTCCTGTCGAATACAAGAATTGGCAGGAATTGAATCATTAATTCATATAATGGATTAGGATAACAATTTTTTGATCTAGACAAGCTCCAGTTAGACCAAGATAAAGCCATATAGGGTTCCTGAGTGAGTCGAAACTAATTTGGCTCAGCCAAGACGAGCTAGAAAGATTACAAAAGGAGAAAGTTAGGCTTAATCATGTGCTAGCATGATTTTCATGAACCTAATTGAATCTAATCCAAATCAATCAAACTGGGTTAGCTCAATTGATGACATCCAGACCCAAATCCTTATTTGTATGATCTAGTTAGGTTTAGTTATGTATAGTAATGAGACATGTCATGTGTTAGATGTGTGCCCTAGAAGCCAAATTGGCAAAATACTTATAATACACTTCTAAGGGCAATTTTATAATTTTAACTATAAATTAATAAAAAAATTATTTTCTATCACAGTGTGTATTTAAAGCGTATGTGATACATTCTTTGAGTTAATGGTAATGATAGTTCATATTCTCAAGAAATGAAAAATTTAAGACATGAATTCTCAAAATTAACTCATAAACTACTTCCGACCATAGGATCATCACGAGAATGGTGATCGATCTGGAAAGTTGGTATATGATCACTTTCTTAGGATAGATGTATCCTGAGTCTACGGTGTGAAGAGACCAAAGTGAGAGTACAGGTACTCGTTAGAGAACAAGGGTACTGAGTGTGACCACCTCAAGCAGTCATAAGAATGTCTACCTTCTCATCAATGACTGGCTCGATGTTGCAGTGGTGTGTCTGGTTCTTTACTTGAGGTGCATCGATAGTTCACCTTGAGGGTGTTATAGTTTGACTACACAATAACTTGATCTCCTAGCCATTCAAAATTCTGAGGTGTATGTTGGCTGTAGCATCTTCATTATAGGAATTGGATTGCACCAATAAAGGATCTATCTATCTCGGTAGATGAGGAGTTGCCCTTTGATAATCATGAGATTGAGTCCTTAAGCCCATGGCCATGGCAGAGTGAAGATGATAGAAAGAGTTTCTATTAAGGTTTCACATTGGACTCAAATCGAATGATTAATTCATATGATAGATGTTGGGTTTGATGAGTTTACCTTAACCCTAATCCTATCAGGGCTCAAGATAGAAGAATTCAATTATAAAGATAACTGCACTGAGAGGTTTGCTTTCAATTCTAATGGATTGCCACCATATATTACTAGGTATCACTGATAGATTTTGAGAGCAATTAGAATGATTTTGATGATCGATCATTCTAATTACATGAATCAAAAAAGTTCTGGTCCATCGAAAGGTATTTCGATGTTGTCGATGATAGAGATCATGATATATCTTATTACCATATGGAACTAAACCTAACTGGGTCACACAAATAAGGATTTGAGTCTGAGTGTCATCAATTGAGCTAGCCCAATTCGATTGATTTGGATTAGATCCAATTAGGTTCAAGGTAATCATGCTAGCACACGATTGAGCCTGACTTTCTCCTTTTTGTAATCTTTCTGATTTATCACTACCGAGCCAAATTTGATTTGACTAATTCATGTATTTTGGATGGATTTATTTTCATATGACTAGAATCTATCTAGGTCAGATTAATTATAGAAATTAAATCCATTCATAGTGCACTTAGACTTGGGTCAAAAGTTGACCTAATTGAGAGAATTAAGGGTCACCTGATCAGTGGCTTCTAAAAAATTCTCTAGAAATCATTTTTCTCTAATTTTTGGATATGTGATTGGGCTCAAGTCATACTTTGGGTCAGCAAAATTTTATGATTTTTTGTGGTTCCTAGATTGGATTTCTAGTAGAGTTTGTTTGGATCAAACACTTGAAGGGAGGAGTCCCATGCACCATGGACTCCTAATCCTTTCTTCTCGCCAACTTGGGAGGAGTTTTGGGCAACCAAACCTGATAAAGATCAGGTTGGCAATGTGGTATATCAAATTGGAGTCCTAGGTAATCAAGCAAATAAGTTGCTTGATCACTTAGGAGTCTAGATTAAGCAAGGGACTTCTATAAAAACTCCTACGCATAAGGCTTTTAGAAGGATTCTGATTGCCACATCCATATTCTGTTTGCCCTTCCATCTTCCATGCTCCTCTGATACACTCTCTCCCCTTCTTCTACATGCCAAAAGTTGAGTGCAAATTAGAGAAGAAGATCTAATCAAATTTGTGAAGAGCTCAACATCTACACGACAGTATTCTTGAGACGAAGAAGCTGCCTTCAAAAGTTATTTTGAAGGTTCTTCAGATCAAATTTAAATCTGATCTTTGGAGAAAAGATTCATGAGGAGAGGATGTCCAAATCCTATTAGAGTGGATACCAGTAGAGGCTAGGTGCATTTGTGGCTCCTTCCAGAACCTCAGGAAAGATTAGCATCATCATAGGATAATCAGATTATCCAAACAAGGTAAGAAATTAAATCCAATTTTATTTTATTTTAATTTTTAATATTAGATTACCATGATCAAATCTAAGAGCTATTAGATTTGATTGGAATATTTAGAAATTTTTAGAAAAATATGCCCTAGATCTGATCAGATCTGGATGATCCTGCGGCGAAAAATGAGATTTTTCTTTAAATGATATCAGAGCCAGGTTTGTAGTTCTTTAGATCTATTTTAGATTTAATTTAATTTTTTTATGAACTAATATTAAATAATTTTATATGTCACATCAAATATGATTACATCTAAAATTAGAAAATTAAAATTAAATAATTTAGATCTACAATATATGAGATGCATGACTAGACTAGGTATAGAATAGTTCTATGTGTAGTCTTGTATAATCATATTTTTAATATGATTAAAAATAATTTTAGATCTATTTTATTTTTATTTTTTTAATGTTATAATTATTGTAACCAGATATGAGAATAGTAAATAGAGTTTTAATGTATTCATATGAGATATGAAAGATGCATGCTTTGATTAGTTATACAATAGTTCTATAAAATATCTAGAATAGTTTTATTTTGATGAGATCAAATTTAAATTTTATTTTTTAGATATTATATATGATATATTAGATCTGAAAGCATGCATGTTTAATTATGTTATGATACATGAGATGTTTGCAAAACATGTATAAGTTAGATCATTAATTGTACATGTGATATATTAGATCTAACTAGTTTTGTAGTAGATATTATATTTTTGATTAAGAAATTCTCCTTGGCCGTCTGGTCATAAGAATAAAGTAGGAATTAAAAATCCTCTCCTTCCATTCGATGAGATGTTCTTATGATGTGTAGGGGTGCTGCGTTTCATCCTTAATTAGAAATCAAAACTTATTTTGCTGTAAAATCCTAGATTCTGAAATCCTAGGATTTTGTTATATGTTTTGTTGATGAACCCAAAACTTAATCAAAAATTAAGATTATAAAATTAATTAGGTCTAAAAATTATGAATTTTTAGATCTAAGATATCTTCATAAAATTGGGTTCGGGCTTAGGTAGCTCAATTAGGTCTAGCAGTTGATCAAACCGAATCAAGAGTTGATTAGATAGGATCAAAGAGCTTAGATTTAACTAGCCTAATAGAATTAAGTCTGGGTCAAGATCGAATCACATTGACATGTGACTCAATAAAGTTAAAGACCTAATTTGGCTTCGTGGTTTGAGTTGGATTGTAAGCTAACCTAATTGGCTCTGATTTGATAATTTGATGTTTAAGATAATTCTAGCAGATATGATCGACTAGTTTCTAATTAAGAAATATTCGATCTGAATGCATTCATATCGAGTTAATGGCATATCCCTTCCACTAATCTTACATACCTGGCCATTTGTGTTAATCCAATTCTGATTTGAGATGGCTAACAATTCGAGCCAATCCATGCCACTAGGTTAGTTATAATTATTATGACTAAGTCAAGTCAAATTTAAAGAGATCTAAATTAAATCTTTCTAAGAAAATATTAAGTCTAAAGTCTTCCACCATCGTATATGTGCCGGCCCTTTCAGGGGTTGATTATTCTCAGGTGGTTATAGTGGCTCAGTTGCACAGAAAAGATGCAACCATATTTATTAGGCATTGGATGCTATGGGTTGGAGGATGGTTTGGGCTCAATATTTTAGATATGGTAAAGAACCTAATTAGGAATCCAATTCTTGCATATGGTGTGTCTGACTTAACTAAGGAGTAGATCAATATTTCGGACATGATGAGATTCATCAATATTAGAGATCAAGTTTGGATGCATCATGATTAAAGAATCATTGGATAACAGTTGTCCACTCATCGATTGATCCATCACCAATAACTGTTAAGTGAAATGATGAGCCAATCGGTGGGACAGCACAATCCACTAGAAATTTATAATCATGGAGATTTTCATATCTTTACCATGGAAGTGTAGAGATCCGAGTAAATAGTGGAAGCCTAATTTGTTTAAGAATAAAACTCTTAAATAAATTGATTAAGTCTAATTATAAAATCTAACTAAAAACTTTTACTTTCTATAGAAAAATATCTACGTCCAACCCATTAGCCCATATCCTGGACACCCATAGACTGATCGGACCCAACTACAAGGATTGGCTCCAAAACATCAAAATTATTTTGAGTTTCGAGAAGCTGACTCATGTGTTGGAACATGATCCTCCTACTTTACCAGCACGTCCATATGCTGATCAAAGAGCATCTCTTGAAAAATGGATGGATGAAGATAATAATGCTAGGTATTACATGTTGGGCTCAATGTTTGATGAGCTCTAGTGCTAACATGAAGATATTAAGACTAACCACCAAATGTTGGCTCACCTACAAGAGTTATTTTGTGAACAAAGTCGTGCAACCAAATATCAAGTCACTAAGAGACTATTTAAGACTCAAATGCATGATGGACAATCGGTTCAAGATCATTATCTGATGATGATCAAGAACTTAGAAGAGCATGAGAAGCTCGATGTCAAGTTAGATCAAGATCTATAGATTGATATAATTCTATAGTCCTTGATTGATGCGTATGGATAGTTCATCATGAACTACCATATGCATAAACTTCAGAATACCTTGGCTGAACTTATGAACATGCTGGTTACTATTGAGCTTTCTATGAAAAGTTCTAAAGGCTCAGTACTTGCTATGGAGTAGACTTCTTTCAAGAAAAAGTCTTTTGGGAAGAAGAAGAAGTCTGTAAAGAAGTAGAATATGGATGGTGGGAAGAAGAAGAAGGCAGAGTCGAAGAAGAACATCGGTGATGTAGAAAAATATTTTCATTATAACACAGACGATCATTAGAAGCGGAACTACCCCTTGTAGCTGGCCAGCCTGAAGAACAAGAAGGAGGCAGGTCCTTCTAGAGGTATGCTCGTTATAAAATCTAACCTTATGATTTCTTCTGCATCTAGTTTGGTGCTTGACTCTGATTCTAATGCTCACTTATGCACTTCTATGCAGGATCTTGGGGAAAGCAGGAGGTTGAGGGATGGTGAGATGATCCTAGGTATCAAGAATGGAGCAAGAGTTGCTGCTATGGTCGTGGGAACCTACCCTCTTTAATTACCATCTGGATTAGATTTAACTCCTAGGGACTATTTTTATGTGCTTGCAGTAAGTAGGAATTTGATTTCTATTTCATGTTTAGCATAGGAAGGCTATGTAATTAGTTTTTTTAAGGACCACTGTAATATTCTTTTTGAAAGAAATAAAATTGCAAGTGGTTTCTTTATAAATTATCTTTATCAGTTACATATTGATGTTTTTATTTTTAATATCAAGCAAAATATAAATGCCATAGGATCAAAGCAACCTATGGATAGTCTAGATGATAGGTATCTTTGGCATCTTAGATTAAGTCATATAGTTGAAGACATGATTAACAAATTGGAGAAATGCGGGCTATTATGTTCATTGACTTTCAAGTCATATCTAATTTATGAATCATGCCTTCTGATAAGCATCATAAATTCACCAATAAAAGTATTAATTTATTAATTAATTTATATTAATTTTTAAGAATTATCAATCAATTTATATATAATTTTTGAAAAATTCATATTTTTATTAATTAAAAGATTAATTAAAAAATAATAAAAAATAAATAAAAATTAAAAAATAAAATTTTATTATCAATAGAAAGAGCTCATTTTTCTGATCACAACGAAATAAATTTCAAGAAAAATAGAGCTAAAATGGAAAAGATATAAATTTTTAAAAATATAAAATAAATAAAAATAAAATAAAAAAGAAAATGGCTCAGCCGGCTCCGCAAGCGGAGCCACCAAGCCAAGCCGAGCCATCAAAGCCGACTCAGCCGTTGAAGCCATCAGTCGGTCTACGATCCAGGCGTGGACCGCCAGCTCAGCAAAATCCGGCGAATCAGAGCCTGCCATGTGGTGGACCTAGACCCTTAAAGGGTCTACAAAAATTTATCGTGGCTCACAGGACTATCTGGTCATTTCACTCGGCGATAGAAGCGTTGATTGGTTGCAGTGTGCGGTGCTGCCGGTCTACGTGGTCCATGGGAACAGTGATTGCGCGATCGGACGGCTGCGGTTGATTGCAGTTAAGATCGGACGGTCAGCATTTTTTTTGGTTGCCAATTTCACTCGAATCACCATCGGATGGTAGCGCCTGATTCCAGCTTCGATCACGGTCCAGAATGCTCCCGGCGGTGATCAGGACTCCCGAAGCGTGATTTGCGGCCAGATTTCCTCGATGAAGCGCAATCGGACGACCAAAATTTAATCCGACCCGATCTCAGTTGATCTGCATCCGATTTTGATGATTTTTGGATCGTTGAATTTCTATTGAATGGCTGGATTTTATCAGATTTATCAGAGATGTATCAGAGCTATTTTAGTTCAAATTTTATTCAAATTTTGATGATTACAAAGTTCATTAGTCCCACATTGCTTTTAGAAAAAAATATCCAGCCCTCCTAGCACTATAAAAAGGACCCTAGGCCTCTAGAAATCAATATCTCCGATCAAGGTGAAGCTTTGGTATAGGGCGAAGCCAGGCTATGGGTTAAAGGCTTCTTCGAAGTAATGGGTGCCGAGAAGAAGAGCCGAGCTTCTACACCATCTTTCTGCTAATGCCGATCCAAGATCAGAGATCGGGCTATTTTATTTTATTATCTTTTCTTTTTAAATTTTATGTATTTAAATTTTGAAATTTTAGTTAATAAAAATTTTATTTTTGCATTTTAATTTCTTACTTTTTATTTTTATTGTAATTTAATTTCTATACTTTAAATTATTGCTTTGCAAGTAGATGCTAAGATCTAACTAGTAGATCTTAGTACCAAGTTTAAATTCCTGCACCTTTTAATTTTTGCTTTTAATTTTCCGACTTCACTTTTGATTCTAAAAATTTTTTTCTTCTTTTCTTTTCAAAAATCAAAGATTTCAAATCTAAAAACACTACCTTCCCTGTGGATTCGACCCGACTCACTACTATCTACGCATTTTCAATGATTTTAAGAAGTCGGATTAAACTGATAAACACGGTGTCTTAACGACAATATCACATTCCTATCACCTTCACGGTAAAATGACCAAGCTTCCTTTTGTAGGATATGGGGAAAGGGCCACAGACCTACTTGCCCTAGTACATACTAATGTACGCGATCTATTTGTTGTGCCAGCCAGGGATAATTATATCAACTTCATCACCTTTATCGATGATCTATCTCAGTACAGGTATGTGTATTTGATGCGACATAAGTCTGAAGCCTTTGAAAAGTTGAAAAAATTTAGACTCGAAGTAGAAAAATAAATAAAAAAATTAATTAAGATTCTTCAATCAGATCGAGGAGGTGAATATCTTAGTCGAAAATTTCTAGACTATCTTAAGGATAATGGCATAGTTTCTCAATGGACTCTACCTAGAATGCCTTAACTCAATAGGATTTCAGAATGAAGAAATTAGATCCTACTAGATTTGGTGCAATCCATGATGAGTTTCAAGGATCTTCCTCAGTTTCTTTGGAGACATAGTCTGATGACTGCTATATATTTACTGAATAGGATTTACTCTAAGATCATTCTTACCACATCATATGAGATATGGCATGGTAAAAAACCAAGTCGAGTCATCATAGAATTTGAGGTTGTCCAACCCATGTTAAGAGACAATAGGTGGACAAATTAGAGTCTAGGTCCTTTAGAGCTCAATTTATTGGATATCCTAAAGAGTCATTAGGATATTATTTCTATTTCCCGAAAGATCATAATGTGATTGTGAGTCGATACACCATCTTCCTTGAAAAATAGTTTATTCCAAATGGTGGGATTGAAAGATAGATTAGACTCGAGAAGAAAGTCTTCGATGAAAAATGAGCTAAGGAACCTATGGAATGCAATCAGATTGAGCCAACACAGACACTACCTCCTCCACCTCATAGATTAAGTAGAATTTTCCATCCTCCTGAAAGTTACTTAGGTACTATATCAGAAGACGTAGAAAAAATGTTCCTCATAAGAAAAGGGGTTCGTGGTGATGATCACAAAATCTATCATGAGGCGATATCAGATATTGACTCCGAGGAATGGTTAGAGGCAATGAGGTCAGAGAATAACTCAATGCATTCGAACCAAGTCTTGACTTTGGTAGATCCACCAAAAGGTATAGTATCTATTGGGTATAAATGGATCTTCAAGAGAAAATAGGTGCTGATGGAAATATAGAGACATTCAAAGCAAGGCTCATAGTGAAAGGGTATAGTCAGTGTGAAGGCATTGACTTGAAGAAAAATCCTAATTTTTCGGTCCAGGTTCGTTCAGATCTGATCAGATCAAGAGATATATTTCAAAAATTTTCTCTTTGATCTATATCAGATCTGGGATGTTTCAGATCTGATTAATATTATTTTAATAAATAAAATAAAATAAAGATAAATTAAATTAAATTTAATTTACCTGATCTAGGTAATCCTATTACCCTATTGATGATCCTATTTGAAGCAGAAGGTTCTGGATCTTAGCCACTTAAGCGCCTGGCCTCTACCGGTATCCACTCGGGCTGGATCTGAAGATCCTCTTCTTCTCTATCACATCTCCAAAAATCAGATCTGGATCTGATCTGAAAAATCTTCAAAACTCCTTTTGAAGATCAGCAGTCGTCCTTTGCAGCAGCGCAGCCTTCTTGCTTTTGATCGCCTTTCTCTTGATCTGAATCGCACCAACCAAAAATCCAAAACTCCTTTTGGATGTGGAGAGCAAGGGGAGAAGGTGGTTTGGCATGGAGAAGGAGGGGAGAGGCAGCCTTGGGCGTATGAAAACTCTTAGCTTCAATTCATTTCATTCTTACAATCTGAGTTGGGCGCAGGGTCTTATTTATAGACTAACTGTGATCCAACTCCTCTTCTTCCCAACCAATCACAACCCTTTGTGAAATCAGATCTAAATCTGATTGGTGGAATAGAGTCCCCTGGATTCCTCCTTAGAGGGTGCCTAAGACCAGTCAAAGTTGGTTCTTAGAAGAACTCTAATTGGAATCCAAAAAGGAGATGGAGTCCTTGTCCAACAAGGACTCCTAGGCGCCTCCAACTTGGGCACACGCCTAGGGTGGCGTGCGCCCTCCTCCTTGCCAGGTTCTGGCAGGGGGACAGGCCCCCACCAGCTCTCCAATAGGTGCATGACATGTGGTCAAAAGTCAAAGTGTCAATGGTCAACATTTGACCAGTCAAAGGTAGACTTTTGACCAAAGTCAAAGAACAAGAAATGGCAGGTGACCAAAAATGGCAGGTAATGTCTTACAAAATAAGACAACCTTTTCTGACTTGGACAACCTCCAGTTAAACCATATGAAGGCCTCTGATTGAGCACAAACTCCTTTGGCTCAGTCAGGACAACTTATTTATGATAGTAAAAGAAGAACGTTAGGTTCAATCGAGTGCTAGCACGATTTCCTTGAACCTAATTGAATCTCATTCAGATCAATTGAACTAGATCAGTTCAATTGATGATCACCAGATTCAAACCCTTGTTTGTGTGACCCAGTTAGGTTCAGTTCTGTATGGTAATGGGATATGTCATGATCTCTATCATCGACATCATCGAAACTCCTTTCGATGGATCAGAACTCTTCTGATTCGAACAGCTAGAATGATCGATCATCTAAATCATTCTAATTGCTCCCAAAATCCACCAGTGACACCTAGCAGTATATGGTGGCAACCCATCAGAGCTGAATGCGAACCTCTTGGTGCAGCTACCTGTGTGATTAAGTTCTTCTATCTTGAGCCCCGATCAGATTAGGGTTAAGGTAAACTCGTCAAACCCTAGTCTCTGTCATATGATGTAATCATTCGATTCGAGTCCAATGTGAAAATCTAAATAGAAACTCTTTCTATTATTTCACTCTGCCATGGCCATGGGCTTCTGGACTTGATTCTCATGATTATCATAGGGCTGCTCCTCTACCACCGAGGTAGATAGATTCCATCTTGATGCAATCCAGTTCCTACAATGAACATGCTATAGCCAACATACACCTCAGGGTTCCATATGGCTAGGAGACCGAGTAATGGTGTAGTCAAACTATAACACCCTCAAGGTGAACTGCCGATGCACCTCAGGTCAAAGAACCAGACACACTACTGCAGCATCGAGTCAGTCATTGACGAGAAGGTAGACTCCCTAATGACTACTCGAGGTGGTCACGCTCAGTGCCCTCATTCTCTAACGAGTACCTGTACTCTCGCTCCGGTGTCTCCACACCGTAGACTCAAGACTCATCTACTAAAGAGAAGCGATTGTACACCAACCTTCCGGATCAATCACCATCCTCGTGATGATCCTATGGTCGGGAGCAATTTATGAGTTAATAATGATTATTCATGTCTTAAATTTTCAACTCTTGAAAATATGAATTATCATTACCATTAACTCAAAGGATGTATCACAGACACTAAATACACATATGTGATAGAAAATAACCCATTTTATTGATTATAGTCAAAATTATAATTTTGCCCCTAGAAGTGTATTACAAGTGTCAGCCAATTCTGGCTTCTAGGGCACATATATCTAACAATCTCCCACTTGTCCTAAAGCCAATTGGCTACAAGTCTAAGTCCCATCTTCTCAAGGTGGGCTTCGATCTTCTGCTGGCCCAACGGCTTTGTAAGTGGGTCTGCCACATTATCTACGGAGTCGACTCTCTTGACCTCGACGTAACCCTTCTTGAGGTAATCGTGGATGGGGTGGTATCACCGTTTGCTTGGAACTCTTCCAGCTGACAGCACCACCATTGCACACAAACAGACTGCCAGATGTCGACTTTCGATCATCTATATCAGACATGAAATCTGAGTCTGTGTATCCCTGGACTTGGAGTTCTCCATTACCAAAGACCAACATCATATCCTTAGTTCTTCTCAAGTACTTAAGGATACATTTCACAGAAGTCCAGTGTTCTTCACCTGGATTTGACTGATATCTGCTTGTGACACTCACAGCATGGGCTATATCAGGTCGTGTACATAGCATGGCATACATGAGGCTCCCTATTGCAGAAGCATAAGGGATCTTGCTCATGCGTTCTATTTCCTCAGGTGTGCTAGGGCACATCTTCTTGGAAAGATGAATACCATGTCTGAAGGGTATTAATCCCCTCTTAGAGTTTTCCATACTAAACCTCTTTAGTACTTTCCTCTATGTACATCTTCTGTGAAAGTCCTAGCATCCTATTCGGTCTATCCCTATAGACCTTAATTCCTAGAATAAAGGATGCTTCACCTAGGTCTTTCATGGAGAATTCCTTGGACAACCATAATTTTGACTGTTGTCAACATGGGAATATCATTCCCAATAAGGAGGATGTCATCCACGTACAATACGAGGAAGACAACAGCGCTCCCACTGACCTTTTTGAAAACACATGGTTCCTCTTCATTTTTGATGAAACCAAACTTTTTGATCACATCATTGAAATGAGTGTTCCAGCTCCGAGATGCTTGCTTAAGTCCATATATGGACCTTTGCAGCTTGCAAACCTTGTGATCAGTATCACTGGATGTGAAACCTAGCGGCTGTTCCATATAGATATCTTCCTCAAGATATCCATTTAAGGAATGCCGTTTTCACGTCCATTTGCCATATTTCATAATCGAAATAGGCTGCAACGGCAAGCAATGTGCGGATGGATTTTAGCATAGCCACTGGGAAAAGGTATCCTGATAGTCAATGCCTTCACGTTGACTATAACCTTTTGCCACTAGTCTAGCCTTGAATGTCTCCACATTCCCATCTGCACCAATCTTTCTCTTGAAGATCCATTTACACCCAATAGGTACTATACCTTCTGGTGGATCTACCAAGGTCCAGACTTGGTTTGAGTGCATCGAGTCAATTTCTGACTGCATTGCCTCTAGCCATTTCTCGGAGTCGATATCTGATATCGCCTCGTTGTAGGTTTTGGGATCATCACCATGAGCACCATTACCTACGAGGAACATTTCCTCTACTTCCTCTGAAATAATACCTAAGTATCTTTCAGGGGGACGGGAAAACTCTTTCCGATCTACGAGGTGGAGGAGGTAGTGTTCTTATTGGCTCAACCTGATTTGGTTCCAATTGGTCCTTAGCTCGTTGTACTTGTGAGACTTTCTCATCAAGCTTGATCTGCTTTCCAATGCCGCTATCTTGAATAAACTATTTTTCAAGAAAGATGGCATGTCGACTCACAATCACATTGTGGTCTTCTGGAATGTAGAAATAGTATCCTAATGACTCTTTAGGATATCCTATGAATCGAGCTCTAAAGGACCTAAACTCTAACTTGTCCGCTTGTTGTCTTTTGACATGAGCCGGACAACCCCAAATTCTGAGATGACTCAGACTTGGTTTCTTACCGTGCCATATCTCATACGGTGTGGTAGGAACGGTTTTAGAGGGAACCCTATTCAGTAGATAAGATTGAAGTTAACAATGAGTGTCCCCAAAGAAAATCAGGGAGGTCTGTGAAGCTCATCATGGATCGAACCATATCCAATAGAGTCCGATTTCTCCATTCTGAAACCCCGTTGAGTTGAGGTGTTCCTGGTGGAGTCCATTGAGAGACTATGCCATTTTCCTTAAGATAGTCTAGGAATTTTCGGCTAAGGTATTCACCTCCTCGATCTGATCGAAGAACCTTAATGGGTTTTCCAGTTTGTTTTTCTACTTCATGTCTGAATTCTTTGAACTTTTCAAAAGCTTCAGACTTGTGTCTCATAAGATACACATACCCATACCTAGACAGATCATCGGTAAAGGTAATGAAGTAGACAAAATTGCCTCTAGCCGGCACATCAAATGGGCCGCACACATCAGTATGTACTAGGGCAAGGAGATCTGTGGCCCTCTCCCCATGTCCAACAAAAGGGAGTTTAGTCATTTTGCCTTGAAGACAAGATTCACAAGTTGGATATGACTCGAAAGTCAATGGACTCAATAGCCCATTTTTCTCCAATTTGTTGATCCTATCTTCTGCTATATGACCTAATCTCAGGTGCCATAGATATCTATCGTTTGGACTATCCCTAGGTCGTTTGGCATTCACATTTTGCTCGATAGTTAGAATAGGTACATCAATATGTAGCTGATAAAGACCATTAATAAGGAAAACCATTTGCAATTTTATTTCTTTCATAAAGAATGTTACAATGGTCCTTAAAGAAGGTAATCACATAGCCTTCTTGTGCTAAGCATGAAACAGAAATCAAATTCCTGCTAGCTGCAGGCACATAATAACAGTCTTTCAAAACTAAGTCTAAACCAGATGGTAATCGAAGAGGGTATGTTCCCACGGCTACTGCAGCAACTCTTGCTCCATTACCGATGCGTAGGATCATGTCTCCATCCCTCAGCCTCCTGCTATCCTCAAGACCCTGCATAGAAGTGCACAGATGAGCACTAGAACCAGAGTCAAGCACCCAACTGGATGCAGAAGAAATCGTAAGGTTAGACTCAATAACGAGCATACCTCCAGAAGGACCTTCCTTCTTGTTCTTCAGGGTGGCCAGGTAAGTAGGGCAGTTCCGCTTCCAATGGCCGTCGCTGTTGCAATGGAAACACTTTTCCTTTGACATCGGCCTTCTTCTTCGGCTCTGCCTTCTTCTTCTTTGATCCTTCCACCTTTTGCTTTTTCACAGACTTCTTTTTCTTTCCATAAGACTTTCTTTTGGAAGAAGTCCGTTCCATAGCAAGAACTGAGCCTTTAGAACCTTTCATAGAAAGCTCAGCGGTAACCAGCATATTCATTAATTCGGCCAAGGAATTTTGAAGTTTATGCATGTGGTAATTCATGATGAATTGCCCATATGCATCAGTCAAGGATTGCAGAATAATATCGTTCTGCAGGTCCAAGTCCTAACTTCACACCGAGCTTCTCAAGCTCTTCCATGTCCTTGATCATTGTCAGACAGTGATCTTGGACTGACTGCCCATCACGCATCTTAGCCTTAAAAAGTCATTTTCGTGACTTGATATTTGGCTGCGCGACTCTGTTCACCAAACATCTCCTGCAGGTGAGCCAACATTTGGCGAGCAGTCCCGATATCTTCATGTTGGCGCTGGAGCTCATCAGACATCGAGCCCAACATGTAATATCTGGCCTTATTATCTTCGTCTATCCATTTTTCCAGAGACGCTCTCTGTTCAACAGATGGACGGGCTGGTAAGGTGGGAGGGTCCTGGTCCAAAACATGGGTTAACTTCTCAAAACCCAAAATAATTTTGTAGTTCCTGAGCCAATCTTTATAATTGGGTCCAGTCAGTCTATGTGTGTCCAGGATACGTGCCAATGGGTTGGACGCAGACATTTTCCTGTAGAGAGTCAAAGATTCTAGTTAGATACTGTAATTTTGACTTGACCAATTTATTTAGGGATTTTATTTTTAAACAAATTAGCTCCCACTATTTTCTCGGATCCCTACACTCCCTCTGTAGAGATGCAAAAATCTCCATGATTAATGATTTCTAGTGGGTGGTGCGGTCTCACCAACTGACTCATCACCTCACCTAACAGTTATTGGTGATGGGTTAGCCAATGAGTGAACAACTCTTGTTCAATGATTCTCTAATCATGGTGCACCCAAACTTGGTCTCTAATTCATGAATCTCACCGTATCCGGAATATTGATCCACTCCTTAGTTAAGTCA
The DNA here is from genome assembly GCA_006176705.1 of Cocos nucifera. NCBI lineage: Eukaryota > Viridiplantae > Streptophyta > Magnoliopsida > Arecales > Arecaceae > Cocos > Cocos nucifera. The sequence goes on along the minus strand of QRFJ01000525.1, from coordinate 208,759 downwards.
GACCCACCATTTGCATAGACTGGGTTCCTAATTGAGTCTCTCACCGTATCCGAAATATTGAGCCCAACTCATCCTCCAGCCCATAGCATCCAATGCCTAATAGACATGGTTGCATCTTTTTCGGTGCAACTGAGCCACTGTATCCAGTCGAGAACAATCAACCCCGGGAAGGGCCCGCACATCTACAATGGTGGAAGACCTCAGACTTAATCTTTTCTTAGGGAGAATTGATTCAGGTCTCATTAAACTAGACTTGGTCATAGTCATAACAATTATGACTAACCTAGTGGCATGGGTTAGCTCGGATTATTGACCACCTTAGATCAGAACTGTGTCAACAGATATGGCCAGGTAAGTGAGACCGGTGGAAGGAATATGCCATTAACTCGTACAAGAATGCATTCAGGTCGAGTAGCTTCCAATTAAAAACCAGTCGGTCGTATGTGCCAAACTTACCTTAGACACCAAATTGTTGAGTCAGAACCAATTGGGTTAGCCTACAATCCAGACTCTAACCTCTGAGCCTAATTAGGTCTTGCTTGATCGTGACTCGATCTTGACCCAGACTTAATCCTATTAGGCTGGTCAATTTAAGCATTGTTGATCCCATCTAACCAACTCTTGATTCGGTTTGATCAACCGCTTAGACCTAATTGAGCTACCCAAGCCCGAACCCAGTATTATGAATATGTCTTAGATCTGAAATTCTCAATTTTAGACCTAATTAATATTCCATAATCTTAATTCTTAATTAAGTAGGGTTCATAAACAAAATATGCACAATAAATCCTAGGGTTTCAGGATCTAGGGTTTTGCAGAAAGTAAGTTTTGGATTTCTGATTAAGGATGAAACGCAGCACCCCTACACATCATAAGAACACCCCATCGAATGGAAGAGAGGGCCTTTAAACCCTTCTTCGTTCTTATGACCGGACGGCCAAGAGGAACGCCTTAATCAGGAACATGCAATACTACAAAATAGTTTTAGATCTATATCATATATCTCATATACAAATTAGATCTAATCATGGCATATTTTGCATACATCTCATGTATCGAATCATGCATATTTTTAGATCTAAATTATCTCATAATAATCTAAAAAATTAGATTTAAATTGATCTAATCAAAATAAATTCTAATCTAGACAATTATGTAGAACTATTCTACAACTAGTCTAGACATGCATCAATCATATCTCATATGATATTTAAAATTAAATAATTTTTATTTGCTATTTTTTAGATGTTATTATAACCATTATAATATCAAAAAATAGTAAATAAATAGATCTAAAATATGATTTAATCAAATTAAATTAAAAACATGCAAGACTATTCTATAGAACTATTCTATTTTAGAACTAGTCATGCATATTTTCTAATCTTAGATCCAAATCATTTAATTTTAATTTTTTTCTGATTTTCAGATCTGATCACATCTCATGTGACATCTAAAATCACTTATTTTTTAATTAAAATAAATTTAAAATTAGATCTAAATACTTTTAGAACCTTGGCTCTGATACCAGTTGAAGGAAAATCCTGATTTTTCGGATCCAGGTTCGTTCAGATCTGATCAGATCAAGAGATATATTTCAAAAAATTTTTTCTCTTTGATCTAATTCAGATCTAAGATATTTTAGATCTAATTATTATTATTTTAATAAATAAAATAAAATTAGATAAATTAAATCAAATTTAATTTACCTTGATATGGGTAATCCTATTACCCGTTGATGATCCTGTATGCAGCGGAAGGTTCTGGATCTAGCCACGCAAGTGCCTGGCCTCTACCGGTATCCACTCAGGCTGGATCTGGAGATCCTCTTCTTCTCTATCACGTCTCCAAAAATTAGATCTGGATCTGATCTGGAGGATCTTCAAAACTCCTTTTGAAGATCAGCAGTCGTCCTTTGCAGCAGCGCAGCCTTCTAGCTTTTGATCGCCTTTCTCTTGATCTGGATCGCACCAACCAAAAATCCAAAACTCCTTTTGGACGTGGAGAGGAGAGGGAGAAGGTGGGTTTGGCATGGAGGAAGAGGGGAGAGGCAGCCTTGGGGCATGGGGAATTATGATTCAATCATTCTTTTTTCAATCACTTTAATTACAATCTGAGTTGGGCGCAGGGTCTTATTTATAGACTAACTGTGATCCAACTCCTCTTCTTCCCAACCAATCACAACCCTTTGTGAAATCAGATCTAAATCTGATTGGTGGGAATAGAGTCCCCTGGATTCCTCCTTAGAGGGTGCCTAAGACCAGTCAAAGTTGGTTCTTAGGAGAACTCTAATTGGAATCCAAAAAGGAGATGGAGTCCCTTGTCCAACAAGGACTCCTAGGCGCCTCCAACTTGGGCACACGCCAAGGGTGGCGTGCGCCCTCCTCCTTGCCAGGTTCTGGCAGGGGGACAGGCCCCCACCAGCTCTCCAATAGGTGCATGACATGTGGTCAAAAGTCAAAGTGTCAATGGTCAACATTTGACCAGTCAAAGGTAGACTTTTGACCAAAGTCAAAGAACAAGAAATGGCAGGTGACCAAAAATGGCAGGTAATGTCTTACAAAATAAGACAACCTTTTCTGACTTGGACAACCTCCAGTCAGACCATATGAAGGCCTCTGATTGAGCACAAACTCCTTTGGCTCAGACAGGACAACTTATTTATGATAGTAAAAGAAGAACGTTAGGTTCAATCGAGTGCTAGCACGATTTTCTTGAACCTAATTGAATCTCATTCAGATCAATTGAACTGGATCAGTTCAATTGATGATCACCAGATTCAAACCCTTGTTTGTGTGACCCAGTTAGGTTCAGTTCTGTATGGTAATGGGATATGTCATGATCTCTATCATCGACATCATCGAAACTCCTTTCGATGGATCAGAACTCTTCTGATTCGAACAGCTAGAATGATCGATCATCTAAATCATTCTAATTGCTCCCAAAATCCACCAGTGACACCTAGCAGTATATGGTGGCAACCCATCAGAGCTGAATGCGAACCTCTTGGTGCAGCTACCTGTGTGATTAAGTTCTTCTATCTTGAGCCCCGATCAGATTAGGGTTAAGGTAAACTCGTCAAACCCTAGTTTCTGTCATATGATGTAATCATTCGATTCGAGTCCAATGTGAAAATCTAAATAGAAACTCTTTCTATTATTTCACTCTGCCATGGCCATGGACTTCTGGACTTGATTCTCATGATTATCATAGGGCTGCTCCTCTACCACCGAGGTAGATAGATTCCATCTTGATGCCATCCAGTTCCTACAATGAACATGCTATAGCCAACATACACCTCAGGGTTCCATATGGCTAGGAGACCGAGTAATGGTGTAGTCAAACTATAACACCCTCAAGGTGAACTGCCGATGCACCTCAGGTCAAAGAACCAGACACACTACTGCAGCATCGAGTCAGTCATTGACGAGAAGGTAGACTCCCTAATGACTACTCGAGGTGGTCACGCTCAGTGCCCTCATTCTCTAACGAGTACCTGTACTCTCGCTCCGGTGTCTCCACACCATAGACTCAAGACTCATCTACTAAAGAGAAGCGATTGTACACCAACCTTCCGGATCAATCACCATCCTCGTGATGATCCTATGGTCGGGAGCAATTTATGAGTTAATAATGATTATTCATGTCTTAAATTTTTAACTCTTGAAAATATGAATTATCATTGCCATTAACTCAAAGGATGTATCATAGACACTAAATTCACATATGTGATAGAAAATAACCTATTTGTTGATTTTAGTCAAAATTATAATTTTGCCCCTAGAAGTGTATTACAAGTGTCAGCCAATTCTGGCTTCTAGGGCACATATATCTAACATGACTATCAGGATACCTTTTCACCAGTATCTATGCTCAAATCCATCCACACATTGTTTGCTATTGCAGTCTATTTTGGTTTCGAAATATGATAGATGGACTCAGAAATGGCATTCTTAAATAGATATCTTGAGAAAGATATCTATATGAAATAGCTGCTAGGTTTCACATCCAGTGATAGTGATCACGAGGTATGCAAGCTGCAAAGGTCCATATATGGACTTAAGCAAGCATCTCAAAGCTGGAATGCTCATTTCAATGATGTAATTAAATCATTTGGATTCATCAAGAACGAGGAGGAGTCCTATGTTTTTAAAAAGGTCAGTGGAAATGCTATTATTTTCCTTATACTATTTGTGGATGACATCCTCCTAATTGAAAATGATATACCCATGTTGACTACAGTCAAAATGTGGTTGTCTATGGAGTTCTCTATGAACGATCTAGGAGAGGCATCCTTTATTCTTGAAATTAAGGTCTATAGGGATAGATTGAATAAGATGCTAGGTCTCTCATAGAAGATGTATATAGAGGAGGTGCTAAAAAGATTTAGCATGGAAAACTCCATGAGATGATTAGTGCCCTTTAGACATGGGATTCATCTCTCCAAGAAGATGTGCCCTAGCACACCTAAGAAGATTGAACACATGAGCAAGATTCTTTATGCTTCGACAATAGAGAGCCTCATGTATGCCATACTATGCACATGACCTGATATTGCCCATGCTGTGAGTGTCATGAGTAGGTATCAGTCGAATCTAGGCAAAGAGCACTGGACTTCTATGAAATGTATTTTTAAGTACCTAAGAAGAACTAAGGATATGTTTCTAGCTTTTGGTAATGGAGAACTGCAGGTCCGAGGGTATACAAACTCAGATTTTATGTCTGACATAGATGAATGAAAGTCGACATCTGAAAGTCTATTTATTTGTAATGGTGGAGCTGTCAGTTGGAAGAGTTCCAAGTAGATGGTGATAGCAGACTCCATCATGGAAGCAGAGTACATCGCTACATCGGAGGCTGCAAAGAAGACATTCTGGTACAAAAAATTTATTGCAGAGCTTGGAGTGATGCCATCAAATGCTATCCCTGTGTGCTGTGACAAAAATGGTGCCATAGTCCAAGCTAAGGAGCCGAGGTCTCACCAAAAATCCATGCACATTGAGCGGCGATATCACCACATCCATGATTATCTCCAGAAGGTATACATTGAGGTCAAGAGAGTCAACACTGCAGATAATGTAGCTGACCCATTGACAAAGCCATTGAGCCATCAGAAGATTGAAGCCAATGTTGATAAGATGTGACATTGATTTTTAGCCAATTGGCTTTAGATTAAGTGGGAGTTTGTTAAATATGTGTCCTAGCAGCCAGATTGGCTAAACACTTGTAATACACTTCCAAGAGCAATTTTATAATTTTGACTATAAATTAATAAAAGGATTATTTTCTATCATAGTGTATATTTAAAGTATCTGTGATACATCCTTTAAGTTAATAGTAATTATAGTTCATATTTTCAAGAGTTGAAAAATTTAAGACATGAATTCTCATAATTAACTCATAAACTGCTCTCGATCGTAGAATCATCACGAGGATGGTAATCTATCCAGAAGATTGGTGTACGATCACTTTCTTAGGATAGATGTATCTTGAGTCTATAGTATAAAAACACTAGAGTGAGAGTACAGGTACTCATTAGAGAATGAGGACACTGAGCGTGACCATCTTGAGTAGTCATAAGGAAGTCTACCTTCTCGTCGATGATTGGCTTAATGCTGCAGTAGTATGTCGATTCTTTATCTAAGGTGCATTGACAGTTTACCTTGAGGGTGTTATGGTTTCACAATACCATAACTCAATTTCCTAGCCATTCGAAATCCTGAGGTGTATGTTGGCTATAGCATGCTCATTATAGGAATTGGATTGCACCAATAAGAGATCTATCTACCTCGGTAGATGAGGAGTAGCCCTATGATAATCATGAGATTGAGTCCTTAAGCCCATGGCCATGGCAGAGTGAAGATGATAGAAAGATTTTCTATTAGGATTTTATATTAGAGTCAAATTGAATGATTAATTCATATGACAGATGCTAGGTTTGACGAGTTCACCTTAACCCTAATCCTATCGAGGCTCAAAATAGAAGTACCCAATCACACAGGTTACTACACCAAGAAGTTCACTTTTGGTTCTGATGGGCTGCCACCATATATTGCTAGGTGTCACTAGTAAATTTTGGAAGTAATTAGAATAATTTTGATGATCAATCATTCTGATTGTATGAATCAAAAAAGTTCTGATCCATTGAAAGGTATTTCGATGATGTCGATGATAGAGATTATGACATATCTCATTACCATATGAAACTAAATCTAACTAGATTACACAAATAAGGGTTTGAGTATAGATGTCATCATTTGAGCTAATCCAGTTCGATTAATCTAGATTAGATCCAATTAGGTTCAACATAATCGTGCTAGCACACGATTAAGCCCGACTTTCTCCTTTGTATAATCTTTCTGATTTATTGCAATCAAGCCAAATTTAACTTAACTCATTCATATATTTTGGATAGGTTTATTTTCATCTGACTGGAATCTATCTATATCAGATTAATTATAGAAATTAAATCCATTCGTAGTGCAGTTGGACTAGTGTCAAAAGTTGACCTAATTGAGAGAATTAAGGGTCACCTGATCAAAGGTTTCTAGAAATTTTTTTGGAAATTATTTAGCTTTGATTTTTGGATATGTGATTGAGCTCGAGTCATACTTTGGGTTAGCCCAATTTTATGATTTTTTGTGGTTCCTAGATTGGGTTTCTAATAGCATTTGATTTGGATCAAACTCTTGAAGGGAGGAGTCCCATGTGCCATGGACTCCTCCTTATCCTTTCTTCTCGCCAACATGGGAGGAGTTTTGGGTTACCAAACCTGATAAAGATTAGGTTGGCAACATGGGCTATCAGATTGGAGTCTTACGTAATCAAGCAAATAATTGCTTGATCACTTAAGAGTCTAGATGGTGTAAGGGACTTCTATAAAAACTCCTGTGTAAAAGGCTTTTAGAAGGATTCTGATTGCCATGTCCATATTCTACCACCCCTTCTATCTTCCATGCCCCTCTGATCCTCTCTCTCCCCTTCTTCTACATGTTAAAAGTTGAGCATAAATAAGAGAAGAAGATCTAATCAAATTTGTGAAGAGTTCAGCGTTTACGCGATGGTGTTCATGAGATGGACAAGCTGCCTTCAGAAGTTGTTTTGAAGGTTCTTCAGATCTAATTTAAATCTGATCTTTGAAGAAAAGATTCATGAGGAGAAGACGTCCAGATCCTATCTAAGTGGATACTGGTAGAGTCCAGGCACGTGCGTGGCTTCTTCTAGAACCTCAGAAAAGATCAAGATCATCATAAGGTAATCAGATTATCCAAACAAGGTAAGAAATTAAATCCGATTTAATTTTACTTTAATTTTTAATATCAGATCATTATGATTAGATCTAAAAACTTTTAGATCTGACTAGATTACTTAAATATTTTTAAAAAGACTATCTCAGATCTGATCAGATCGACATGATCCTATGGTGGAAAATGAGATTTTCCTTCATCATGATCTCTATCATCGACATCATTGAAACAACTTTCGATGGATCAGAACATTTTTGATTCATATAATTAGAATAATCAATCATCAAGATCATTCTAATTGCTCCCAAAATCTAACTGTGATACTTAGCAGTATATTATGGCTGAAATATTCCTTCAGATCCAATCAAATCTGAACGATCCTGTGCCAAAAAAATAGGTTTTTCCTTCAACTGGTATCAGACCTAGGTTGTAGTTCTGCGGATCTATTTTATATCTAATTTTAATTTTATTTTTGATCTAATATTAAAAAGGTTTAGATGTCACATCAGATGTGATTATATCTAAAATCAAAAAATTAAAATTAAATTATTTAGATCTAATATGTTTGAGATGCATGACTAGACTGGTAATAGAATAGTTCTATGTGTAGTCTAGTATAATCATGTTGTTAATTTGATTAAATATAATTTTAGATCTATTTAATTTTTATTTTTTTATATTATAATTATTGTAATATGATCTAAAAAATAGAAAATAAAATTTTTAATTTTTGATTTATTCATATGTGATATGAGAAGATGCATGTTTAGACTAGTTGTAGAATAGTTCTATAAATTATCTAGACTAATTTTATTTTGATATGATTAAATTTAAATCTATTTTTCTGATATTATATATGATAATTTAGATCTAAAAAATATTTATGTTTAATTTAGTGATGATACATAAGATGTATGCAAAGCATGTATTAGTTAGATCATTAATTATATATGTGATATATGATCTAGATCTAACTAGTTTTGTAGTTTCAATTATATTTCTGATTAAAGCATTTTTCTTGGCCGTTCGATCATAAGAATAAAGTAATGTTTAAAGACCCTCTCCTTCCATTCAATGGGATATTCTTATGGCATGTAGGGGTGCTGTGCATTCATCCTTAATAAAAAATCAGAACTTATTTTTCTGCATAATCCTAGATCCTGAAATCCTAGGATTTTGATAAATATTTTTTTTTATTTATGAATCCAAACTTAATTAGGAATAAAGATTATGAAACTAATTAGGTCTAAAATTAAGAATTTTTAGATCTAAGATATTTTCATAAAATTAGGTTCGAGCTTGGGTAGATCAATTAGGTCCAGTGGTTGATCAAACTGAATCAAGAGTAGGTTAGGTGGGATCAAGAGTGCTTAGAATTGATCAGCCCAATAGTTGTAAGTCTGGGTTAAGATCGACTCACAGTCATATGTGATCGATCCAATTAAGATCTAATTTGGCTCCATGGTTCGAGCCTAAATTATAGGCTAACTCGATTAGTTCTGATTCGATAATTTAGTATGTAAGGTAAGTTTGGCAGATATGATCGATTGATTTTGAATTGGAAGCTACTCAACCTGAATGCATTGTTGTCGAGTTAGTGGCATATCCTTTCCATCGATCTCACTTGGCCATTTGTGTCAATCCAATTCTGATTTGAGGTGGCTAACAATTTGAGCTAACCCATGCCACTAGGCTTGTCATAACCATTATGACTAAGTCAAGTCTAAGAGACCTAAATTGAATCTTCCTAAGAAAAGATTAAGTCAATTGATCTCCCACCATTGTAGATGTGCAGGCCCTTCCTGGGTTGATTGTTCTTAGTTGGTTATAGTGGCTCAGTTGCACCGAAAAGATGCAACCACCTCTATTAGGCATTGGATGCTACGAGTTGGTGGATGGGTTGGGCTCAATATTTTGGATACGATGAGGGATCCAATCAAGATTTTAATTCATGCAATTAGTGAGTTTGACTTAACTATAGAGTAGAACAATATTCTAGATATGGTGAGATTCATGAATTAGAGATCAAGATTAGGTGCACCATGATTAGAGAATCATTGGATAAGAGTTGTCCACTCATCGATTGACCCATCATCAATAACTATTAGGTGAGGTGGTGAGCCAGTCGGTGGGACCACACCTCCCACTAGAAATTAATTGATCATAAAGATTTTTGCATCTCTGCCTAGGAAGTGTAGGGATCCAAAAAAATAGTGGGAGCCTAATTCATTTAAAAATAAAATTTTTAAATAAATTGATTAAGTCTAATTATAAAATCTAACTAGAAATTTTGACTCTCTATAGAAAAATATCTACGTCCAACCCACTAGCCCGTATCCTAGACACCCATAGACTGACCAGACCCAACTTCAAGGATTGGCTTTGAAACTTCAAAATTTTTTTAGGATTCAAGAAGTTGACTCAAATGTTGGAATAGAATCCTTCCACTTTACCAGTCCGTCCATCTGCTAATCAGAGAGCGTCTCTAGAGAAGTGGATGGATGATGATAATAAAGCTAGGTATTACATGCTGGGCTCGATGTCTGATGAGCTCCAGAGCTAACATGAAGACATTAAGACTAGCGGCCAAATGTTGGCTCACCTGCAAGAGTTGTTTGGTGAACAAAGTCGCGTAGCCAAATATCAAGTTACTAGAAGACTTTTTAAGGCTCAAATGCATGATGGACAGTTGGTCCAAGATCATTGTCTGATGATGATCAAGGACTTAGAAGAGCTTGAGAAGCTCGGTGCCAAGTTGGACATGGATTTGTAGATTGATATAATTCTACAATCCTTGACTGATGCGTATGGGCTGTTCATCATGAACTACTATATGCATAAACTATAAAGTACTTTGGCAGAACTTATGAATATGTTGGTTACTACTGAGCTTTCTATGAAAGGTTCTAAAGGCTCAGTACATATTGTGGAGCAGACTTCTTTCAAGAAAAAGTCTTTTGAAAAGAAGAAGTTCGTAAAGAAGCAGAGGATAGATGGTGGGAAGAAGAAGAAGGCAGAGCCGAAGAAGAAGACCGCTGACAAAGAAAAATATTTTCATTGCAACACAGATGGTCATTGAAAGCAAAACTACCCCTTGTACCTGACCAGCCTGAAGAACAAGAAGAAGACAGGTCCTACTGGAGGTATGCTCGTTATAGAATCTAACTTGATGATTTTTTCTACATCCAGTTGGGTGCTTGACTCTGGTTCTAGTGCTCACTTATGCACTTCTATATAGGATCTTGAGGATAGTAGGAGGCTGAGGGATGGTGAGATGATCCTACGCGTTGAAAATGAAGCAAGAGTTACTATAGTGGTCATGCAAATCTATCCTCTATGATTATCATTAGTATTAGATTTGGTTCTTAGAGACTATTTTTATGTGCCAACAGCAAGCAGGAATTTGATTTTTGTTTCCTGTTTAGCACAGAAAAGCTATGTAATTAGTTTTCTTAAGGACCATTGTAATATTCTTTATGAAAAAAATAAAATTGCAAGTAGTTAGCTTATAAATGGTTTCTACCAGTTACATATTGATGTTTCTATTTTCAATATCGAACAAAACGTAAATGCCATAGGATCAAAATGACCTAGGGATAGTCTAAATGATAGGTATCTGTGGTATCTTAGTCTAGGTCATATAGTGGAAGACAGGGTTAACAGATTAGGAAAATTTGGGCTATTGAGTCCGTTGACTTTCGAGTCATATCTTATTTGTGAATCATGCCTTCAAGGCAAAATGATCAAGTTTTCTTTTGTAGGATATGGGGAAAGGGCCACAGACTTACTTATCCTAGTACATACTGATGTGTGCGGTCCATTTGATGTACCTTCTAGAGGCAACTATGTCTACTTCATCACCTTTACTGATGATTTATCTTGGTACGGGTATGTATATTTGATGCGACATAAATCCAAAGCTTTTGAAAAGTTCAAAGAATTGAAACATGAAGTAGAAAAACAAATCAAAAAATCTATTAAGGTTCTTTGATCAGATCGAGGAGGTGAATACCTTAGTTAGGAATTTCTAGACTATCTTTAGCAAAATGGCATAGTCTCTCAATGGACTCCACCTAGAATACCTCAACTCAATGGAATTTTAGAATAGGAAAATCGAACCTTATTAGATATGGTCTGATCTATGATGAGCTTCACGGACCTTACTGAGTTTCTTTGCAAACATAGTCTAATGACCGCTATATATTTACTGAATAAGATTTCCTCTAAAATTGATCCCACCACACCGTATGAGAAATGGCATAGTAAGAAACCAAATCTGAGTCACCTCAAAATTTGGGATTGTCCAGCTCATATCAAGAGACAATAGGTGGACAAGTTAGAGTATAGGTACTTTAGAGCTTGATTTATTCGATATTCTAAAAAATCATTAGGATATTTTTTCTATCTCCTAGAAGATCACAATGTGATTGTGAGTCGACATGCCATCTTTCTTGAAAAATAATATATTCAAGATGGTGGCATCGGAAGGCAGATTAGGCTCAAGGAGAAAGTCTCCCAAGAGCAATGAGCTAAGGACCCTATGAAACCCAATCAGATTGAGCCAGTCCAATCACTACCTCCTCCACCTCATAGATCAAAAAAGATTTTCTATCCTCATGAATGGTACTTAGGTACTATTTTAGAGGACGTAAAGAAAATGTTTCTCATTGAAAATGGGGTTCATGGTGATGATCCGAAAACCTATGATGAGGTAATATTAGATATCGACTCTGAGAAATGGTTAGAGGCAATGAAGTCAGAGATTGACTCAATGCGCTCAAACTAAGTCTGGACCTTGGTAGATCCACCTGAAGGTGTAGTACCTATTGGATGTAAATGGATCTATAAGAGAAAGATAGGTGTAGATAAAAATGTGGAGACATTCAAGGTTAGGTTAGTGACGAAAGGGTATAGTCAACATGAAGGCATTGACTATCAGGATACCTTCTCGCTAGTAGCCATGCAAAAATCCATCTGCACATTGTTTGCTATTGCAGTCTATTTCAATTATGTAATACGATAGATGAATGTGAAAATAGTCTTTCTGAATGGATATCTTGAGGAAGATATCTATTTGGAACAACCGCTAGATTTCACATCTAGTGATGCTGATCATAAGGTCTGCAAGCTGCAAAGGTCCATTTATGGACTTAAGCAAGCATCTCAGAGCTGGAATGCTCATTTCAACGATGTGTCCAAATTATTTGGATTCATCAAAAATGAGAAAAAATCGTGTGTATTCAAAAAGGTCAGTGAGAGCGCTATTGTCTTCCTCATACTGTACATGGATGACATCCTTCTTATTGAAAATGATATTCCCATGTTGACCATAGTTAAAATGTGGTTATCAAAAGAGTTCTCTATGAATGACTTGGGAGACGCATCTTTTATTTTAGGAATTAAGGTCTATAGAGATAGACTAAAAAGGATGCTAGGTCTCTCATAGAAGATGTACATAGTGAAGGAGAAAATCTATTTCTCGGGTCAGATTTATTCAGATCTGATTTGATCAAGAAAAATATTTCAAAAAAATTTTCTCTTAGATCTAAATCAAATCTGATACTTTTTAGATCTAATTTGATAGATCTAATAAAATAAAATAAAAAAAATTAAATCAAATTTAATTTGTACCTTGTTCTTGGGTAACCTAATTATCCTATGATGATCAAGCTAGGCACAGATAGGATTTATGTAGACCCTACTATGCCATGCAGTGCCACATCATCCTGGCCAATCACATTTCTTTATGCAATCAGATCTAAATCTGATTGGTGGGATGACATCACCTAATCTAATTAGATGAGAACCTCTCTCCAACACCCTTAGGTGGCACTAAGACTGGTCAAAGCAGAGTCCCTTGGCGCCACCTAGATCGATTCCAAGAAGGAACCTAGAGTCCCATCTGTATGGGACTCCAAGCGTCCCTATCCTTGGGCGCATGCCTAAGGAGGCATGCGCCCCCTCCTTTCCTCTTTCTAGCAAGGGGACAAGCCCCTATCTACTCTGCTATGGGTACAAGATACATGGGAAGATGTCTAAGTGTCAAAGGTCAATGTTTGACCAAAGTCAAAAGACAAGAATTAGCAGGTGACAAAAAATGATAGGTGTTGTCTCAAATTTATCTCATAAATTAAGATAACCCTTTTCTAACCTAGACAAGCTCCAATCAAACCAAGTAAAGGTACTTGAGTGAGTCCAAACATATTTGGCTCAGTCGAGACAACATTTAATGATTGTAGAAGGAGAACATTAGGCTCAATCGTGTGCTAGCATGATTTTCTTAAACCTAATTGAATCTAATTCAAACCAATTGAATTGGGTTAGTTCAATTGATGATATCCAAATCCAAATCCTTATTTGTGTGATCCAGTTAGGTTCAGTTCTATATGGTAATGGGATATGTCATGATCTCTATCATCGACATCATCGAAATACCTTTCGATGGATCAGAACTAATCTGATTTAGACAACTAGAATGATCGATCATCCAAATCATTCAAATTTTGCCCAAAATTCATCAGTGACACCTAGCAGTATAGGGTGGCAACCCATCAAAACTAAAAATGAATCTCTTGGTGCAGTTACATGTGTGATTAACAACTTCTATCTTGAGCCCCGATCAAATTAGGGTTATGGTAAACTCGTCAAACCCTAAAATCTATCATATGATTTAATCATTTGATTCAAGTCTGATGTGAAAACCTTAATAAAAATTCTTTCTATTATTTCACTCTGCCTTGGCCATGGGCTTATTGACTTGATTCTCATGATCATCATAGGGCTTCTCCTCATCTACTAAGGTAGATAAATTTTCTCTTGGTGCAATCCAATTCCTATAATGAACATGCTATAGCCAACATACACCTCAGAATTTCGAATGGCTAGGAGATCAAATCATGGTGTAGTCAAACTATAACACCCTCAAGGTGAACTACAGATGCACCTCAGATCAAAGAATCAGAAACACCACTATAGCTTCAAGCCAGTCATCGATGAGAAGATAGACTTTCTTATAACTGCTCGAGGTGGTCACGCTCACTGTCCTCGTTCTCTAATGAGTATCTATACTCTCGCTCTGATGTCTCTACACCATAGACTCAATACTCATCTACTATGAAAAAGCAATTGTACACCAACCTTCCTGATCAATCACCATCCTCATGCCACGATCAAGAGCATTTTATGAGCAAATAATGAAAATTAATGTCTTAAATTTTCAACTCTTGAAAATAAGAATTATCATTATCATTAACTCAAGGGATGTATCATAGACACTAAATACACATTGTGATAGAAAATAACCCATTTTATTATTTATAATCAAAATTATAATTTTACGCTTAGAAGTGTACAACAAGTGTCAGCCAATTCTGGCTTCTAAGGCACACATATCTAACAAACTTCCACTTGACCTAAAGTCAATTGGGTACAAATCTAAGTCCCATCTTCTTAAGGTGGGCTTCGATCTTCTGCTGGTCCAACAATTTTGTAAGTGGGTCTGTCGCATTGTCACAGAGCCAACTCTCTTGACCTCGATGTAACCCTTCTCAAGATAATCGCGGATGAGGTGGTATCACCACTCGATGTGCTTGGATTTTTTATGAGACCTCAGCTCCTTAGCAAGGGTTATGGCGCCATTGTTATCATAGTATAGAGGAATGGCATCTGATGGCATTACTTTAATCTCTGTGGCAAACTTATTATATCAGAATGCCTCCTTCACAGCTTCTAATGCAGCAATGTATTCTGCTTCCATGGTGGAATCCACTATCACTGTCTGCTTGGAACTATTCCACTTGATAGCACCACTATTACACATAAACAAACTCCCAGATGTCGACTTTTGATCATCTACATCAGACATAAAATTAGAGTCTATATACCCCTAGACTTGGTGTTCTCGATTACCAAAAACCAACAACATATCCTTAGTTCTTCTCAAGTACTTAAGGATACAGTTTATAGAAGCCCAGTGTTCTTCACTTGGATTCAACTAAAATCTACTCGTGACACTTACAGCATGGGCTATATTAGGTCGCGTACATAACATGGCATACATTAGGCTCCCTATTGCTGAAGCATAAGGGATCTTGCTCATGCATTCTATCTCCTCAGGTATGCTAGGGCACATCTTCTTGGAGAGATGAATGCCATGTCTGAAGGGTACCAAACCCCTCTTAGAGTTTTCCATGCTAAACCACTTTAACACTTCCTCTATGTACATCTTCTGTGAAAGTCCTAGCATCCTATTCGGTCTATCTCTATAGATCGTAATTCCTAGAATATAGGAAGCTTCTCCTAGGTCTTTCATGGAGAATTCTTTGGATAACCATATTTTAATTATTGTCAACATGAGAATATCATTCCCAATAAGGAGGATATCATCACGTACAATACGAGGAAGACAACAGCGCTCCCACTGACCATTTTGAAGACACATAATTTCTTCTCATTTTTGATGAAACCAAATAATTTGATTACATCATTAAAATGAGTATTCTAACTTCGAGATGCTTGCTTAAGTCCATATATGGACCTTTGCAGTTTGCATACCTTATGATCAGCATCACTGGATGTAAAACCTAGTGGTTGTTCCATATAAATATCTTTCTAAAGGTATCCATTTAAGAATGTCATTTTCACGTCCATTTACCATATTTCATAATCGAAATAGGCTATAATAGCAAGCAATGTGTGGATGGATTTTAGTATAGCTACTGACGAAAAGGTATCCTGATGGTCAATGCCTTCGCATTGACTATACCCTTTTGCCACTAATCTAGCTTTGATTATCTCCACATTCCCATCTGCACCAATCTTTTTCTTGTAGATCCATTTACACCCAATAGGTACTATACCTTCTGGTTGATCTACCAAGGTCTAGATTTGGTTTGAGTGCATCGAGTCAATTTTTGACTTCATTGCCTCTAACCATTTCTCAAAGTCGATATTCGATATCACCTCATCATCGATTTTGGGATCATCACCATGAACTCCAGTACCTAAGTACCTCTCAAGGGGATGGGAAACCCTTTTTGATCTACGAGATGGAGGAGGTAGTGATTGAATTGTCTCAATCTGATTTGGTTCCATTTGGTCCTTAGCTCATTGCTCTTGTGAGACTTTCTCTTTGAGCTTGATCTGCTTTTCAATGTCGCTATCTTGAATAAACTATTTTTTAAGAAAGATGGCATGTCGACTTACAATCACATTATAATCTTCTAGAATGTAGAAATAATATCCTAATGACTCTTTAGGATATCCTATAAATCAAGCTCTGAAGGACTTGAAGTCTAACTTGTCCACTTGTTGTCTTTTGACATGAGCCTAACAATCCCAAATTCTAAGATGACTCAGACTTGGTTACTTACCATGCCATATTTCATATGGTGTGGTTGGAATGATTTTAGAAGAAACCCTATTCAATAAGTATATTGTAGTTAATAAACTGTGTCCTCAAAGAAAATTAGGAAGGTCTGTGAAGTCCATCATGGATTGGACCATATCTAATAGGGTTCGGTTCCTTCATTCTGAAACTCCATTGAGTTGAGGTGTTCCAGGTGAAGTCTATTGAGAGGCTATACCATTTTTCTTGAGATAGATCAAAAATTCCTAACTAAGATATTCACCTCCTCGATCTGATCAAAGAACCTTAATGGGTTTTTCAGTTTACTTTTCTACTTCATGTCTAAATTTCTTAAACTTTTCAAAAGCTTCAGACTTGTGTCTCATAAGATATATATACCCATACATAGATAAATCATCAATAAAAGTTATGAAGTAGATAAAGTTGCCTCTAGCTGGCACATCAAATGGGCCACACATATCAGTATGTACTAAGGCAAGAAGATCCGTGGCCCTTTCTCCATGTCGTACAAAAGAGAGCTTAGTCATTTTACTATGAAGACAAGATTCATAAATTGGATATGACTCAAAAGTCAATGGACTTAATAGCTCAATTTTCTTCAATTTGTTAACCCTATCTTCTGCTATATGATCTAGTCTTAGGTGCTATAGATACCTATCATTTGGACTATCCCTAGTTTGTTTCATGGTATTCATATTTTGCTCGATATTAAAAATAGATACATCAATATGTAACTGGTAAAGACTGTTAATAAGAAAACCATGTGCAATTTTATCTCTTTCATAAAGAATGTTGCAATGGTCCTTAAGAAAACTAATTACATAGCCTTCTAGTACTAGGCATGAAATAGAAATTAAATTTTTACTTGATGCAGACACATAATAACAATCTTTTAATACTAATTCTAAACTAGATGGTAGTCGAAAAGGGTATATTCCCACGACCACAGCAGCAACTCTGGCTCCATTTTCGACGCACAGAATCATCTCACTATCCTTTAGCCTCCTGCTATCCTCAAGATCCTGTATAGAAGTGCGCAAATAAGCACCAGAAACAGAGTCAAGCACCCAACTAGATGTAGAAGAAACCGTAAGGTTAGACTCAATAATGAGCATATCTCCATAAGGACCTGCCTCTTTCTTATTCTTCAGGGTGGTAAGGTAAGTAGGACAATTTCGCTTCCAGTGGCCATCAGTGTTGCAATGAAAATATTTTCCTTTGTTAGTGGCCTTCTTCTTCAGCTCTATCTTTTTCTTCTTTCCTCCTTCCATCTTTTACTTTTTCACAAACTTCTTCTTCTTTCCAAAAGACTTTCTCTTAGAAGAAGTCCATTCCATAGCATACACTGAGCCTTTAGAACCTTTTATAGAAAGCTCAGCAGTAACCAGCATGTTCATAAGCTCGACCAGAGAATTTTGAAGTTTATGCATATGGTAGTTCATGATGAACTGCCTATATGCATCAGTCAAAAATTATAGAATTATATCATTCTGTAGATTCAGATCCAGCTTCACTCCAACCTTCTAAAGCTCTTCCAAGTTCTTGATCATCATCAAACAATGATCTTGGACTGACTGCCCATCTCGCATTTTAGACTTGAATACTCATTTAGTGACTTGATACTTGGCTGCGCGACTCTGTTCACCAAACATCTCTTATAGGTGAGCCAACATTTAGTGGACAGTCCTGATATCTTCATTTTGATGCTGAAGCTCATCAGACATCGAGCCCAACATGTACTCTCTGACTTTGTTTTCTTCGTTCGTCCACTTATCAAGAGATGCTCTCTGCTCAAAGAATGGATGAGCTGGTAAGGTGGGAGGGTCCTGGTCTAATACATGAGTTAACTTCTTGGAATCCAAAATGATCAATCCTTGTAATTAGATTCAGTCAATCTATGGGTGTCCAGGATACATGCTAGTGGGTTGGATGCAGACATTTTTCTATAGAGAGTCTAAATTTTTAGTTAGATATTGTAATTAAGACTTGATCAATTTGTTTAGGAATTTTATTTTTAAATAAATTAGCTCCTACTATTTTCTTGGATCCCTACACTCCCTCTGTAGAGATGCAAAAATCTTCATGATTAATAATTTCTAGTGGGTGATGTGATCCCACCAACTGACTCATCACCTCACCTAACAGTTATTGGTGATGGGTTAGCCAATAAGTGAACAACTCTTGTTCAATGATTCTCCAATCATGGTGCACCCAAACATAGTCTCTAATTTATGAATCTCACCATATCTGAAATATTGATCCACTCCTTAGTTAAGTCAGACCCACCATTTGCACAGATTGGATTCGTAATTGGGTCTCTCACCATATTCAGAATATTGAGCCCAATCCATCCTCTAGCATCTAATGCCTAATAGACATGGTTGCATCTTTTCGGTGCAATTGAACCACTATAACCAATCGAGAACAATCAACCTTGGAAAGGGCCCACACATCTACAATGATGGAAGACCTAAGACTTAATCTTTTCTTAAAGAGATTTGATTTAGGTCTTATTAAACTAGATTTGACATAGTCATAACAATTATGACTAACCTAGTGGCATGGGTTAGCTCAGATTATTGGCCATCTCAGATAGGACTGAGCAAAACAAATATGGCCAGGTAAGTGAGATCGGTGGAAGGGATATGCCATTAACTCGATAAGAACGCATTTGAGTCGAGTAGCTCCCAATTAAAAATCAGTCGATCATATCTACCAAACTTACCTTTGACACTAAATTGTTGAGCCAAAACCAATCGAATTAGCCTATAATCCAGACTCTAACCATTGAGCCTAATTAGGTCTTAGCTTGATCAATCACTCATGTGATTCGATCTTGACCCAGACTTAATCCTATTAGGCTGATCAATTTAAGCACTCTTAATCCCATCTAACCAACTCTTTATTCGGTTTGATCAACCACTTAGACCTAATTGAGCTACCCAAGTCCGAACCTAATTTTATAAATATGTCTTAGATCTTATATTCTCAATTTTAGATCTAACATATTTTATAATCTTAATTCTTAATTAAGTTTAGGGTTCATAAATAAAATATGTAAATAAAATTCTAGGGTTTTAGGATCCAGGGTTTTGTAGAAAATAAGTTCTTGGGTTTCTAATTAAGGCTGAATGTGCAGCACCCATACATATCATAAGAACACCCTATCGAATGGAAGGAGAGGGTATTTAAATCCTACTCTATTCTTATGATCGAACGGCCAAGGGAAATGCCTAAATCAGAAATATAAAAACTATAAAACTAGTTAGATCTACATCATATATCTCATATATAAAAATTGATCTAACTATAAACATATTTTGCGTATATCTTATGTATCATATCATGCATATTTTTAGGTCTAAATTATCTCATAATTATCTAAAAAATTAAATTTAAATTGATCATATCAAAATAAATTCTATTCTAGATAATTAGGTAAAACTATTCTGCAACTAGTCTAAACATGCATTCATCATATCTCATATGAACAAAAAATTAAAAAATTTTATTTTTTATTTTTTAGATATTATTATAATAATTATAATATAAAAAAATAGTAAATAAATTAATTTAAATTTATAACTTAATCAAATTAAATTATGATCATGCAAGACTGTACATAGAACGATTCTATTCTACAACTTGTCACGCATCTTATAGAACTTAGGTCTAAATTATTTAATTTTAATTTTTTTGATTTCAAATTTAATCATATCTCATGTGACATCTAAAATCATCTAATTATTAAATCAAAAATAAATTTAAAATAGATCTAAATAATTTATGGGAACCTAGTTCTGATACCATTTGAAGTGGAAAACATGTTTCTCGGATCAGATTCGTTCAGATCTGATTTGATCAAGAAAAAAATTTCAAAAAAAAATTTCTTAGATCTAAATTAAATATGATACATTTCAGATCTAATTTGATAAATTTAATAAAATAAAATAAAAATAAATTAAATTAGATTTAATTTGTATCTTGTTCTTGGGTAACCTAATTATCCTATGATGATCTTGCTGATTGCTTGAAATTCTGGATGTAGCCACGCAGTCGCCTGACCTCTATCGGTATCAACTTGGGCAGGATCCGAATATCTCCTCCTTCTCATTCTATCCTCCAAAGATCAAATCTAGATTTGATCTTGAAGGTCTTCAAAATAACTTTTGAATATTCGATATCGTCTCTTGCAGCAGTGCTGCCTTCTTCCTTTCTTGTCGCCTTTCTCTTACCTGGATCGCACCAAACTAGAGCCCAGAGCCCCTTGGACTTGGAGAGGAGAGAGAGGATCTTAGGTAGGCATGGAGGAGAGAGAGAGCAATATGGCATGGGCTAAGGGTGAACCTCTCAAAAGCTAGGGACAGATAGGGTTTATATAGACCCTGCTACGCCATGCAGTGCCACATCATCATGACCAATCACATTTCTTCATGCAATCAGATCTAAATCTAATTGGTGGGATGACATCACCTAATCCAATTAGATGAGAGCCCCTCTCCAACACCCTTAGGTGGTGCCAAGATATTTCAAAGTAGAGTGCCTTGGTGCCACCTAGTTTGATTCCAAGAAGCAACCTAGAGTCCCATCTGTATGGGACTCCAAGCATCCCTATCCTTAGGTGCATGCCTCCCTAGGCATGCACCCGCTCCTTTCTTCTTTCTATCAAGGGGACAAGCTCTTATCTACTCTCCTATGGGTGCATGTCACATGGGTAGATGTCCAAGTATCAAAGGTCAACTTTTGGCCAAAGTCAAAAGATTAGAATTAGTAGATGACCGAAAATGGCAGGTGTTGTCTCAAATTTATCTCGTAAATTAGGACAACCCTTTTCTAACCTAGACAAGCTCTAGTCAGACCAAGTAAAGGTACTTGAGTGAGCCCAAATATATTTGGCTCAGTCGAGGCAACATTTAATGATTATAGAAGGAGAACATTAGGCTTAATCGTGTGCTAGCATGATTTTCTTGAAACTAATTGAATCTAATTCAAATCAATTGAACTGGGTTAGTTAAATTGAAGATATTCAGATTCAAACTCTTATTTATGTAACCCAGTTAGATTCAGTTCTGTATGATATTGGGATATGTGGTGATATCTATCATCGACATCATCAAAACACCTTTCGATGGATTAGAATTTTTCTGATTCAGATCACGAGAATGATCGATCATCCAAATCATTCTAATTGCTCCCAAAATCCACTAGTGACACCTAACAGTATATGGTGGCAACCCATCAGAACTTTAAACAAACTTCTTGGTGCAGTTACATGTGTGATTAAGTTCTTCTATCTTGAGCTCCGATCAGATTAGGATAAAGGTGAACTAGTCAAACCCTAATTTCTGTCATATGATTTAATCATTTGATTTAAGTCTGATGTGAAAACCTTAATAGAAACTCTTTCTATTTTTTTACTCTTCCATGGCCATGGGCTTATGGACTTGATTCTCATGATCATCATAGGGCTTCTCCTCATCTACCTAGGTAGATAGATTTCCTCTTGGTGTAATCCAATTCCTACAATGAACGTGCTATAGCCAACATACACCTTGGGATTTTGAATGGCTAGGAGACTAAGTCATGGTGTAGTCAAACTATAACACCCTCAAGGTGAACTATCGATACACCTCAGGTCAACGAACTAGACACACCACTATAGCTTCGAGCCAATCATTGACCAGAAGGTAGACTTCCTTATGACTACTCGAGGTGGTCACGCTCAGTGCCCCATTCTCTAACGAGTATCTATACTCTTGCTCTGATGTCTCTACACCATAGACTCAAGACTCATCTACTATAAAGAAGCGATTGTACACAAACCTTTCAGATCAATCACCATCCTCATGATGATTCCACGATCAAGAGCACTTTATGAGTTAATAATGAAAATTCACATTTTAAATTTTCAACTCTTAAAAATAAGAATTATAATTACCATTAACTTAAGGGATGTATCACAGACACTAAATACACATTATGATAGAAAATAATTTATTTTATTATTTATAATCAAAATTATAATTTTACCCTTAGAAGTGTACAACAAGTGTCAGCCAATTTTGACTTCTAGGGCATACATATCTAATACATAGAGGAGGTACTAAAGAGATTTACCATGAAAAACCCTAAGAGGGGATTGGTGCCCTTTAGACATGGCATTCATCTCTCCAAGAAGATGTGTCCCAACACACTTGAGGAGATTGGATGCATGAGCAAGATCCCTTATGCTTCGATAATAGTGAGCCTCATGTACGCCATGCTATGTACACGACCTGATATCGCCCATCTTGTGAGTGTCATGAGTAGATATCAATCGAATCCAAGTGAAGAGCACTAGATTTCTATAAAATGTATCCTTAAGTACTTTGAGAAGGACAAAGAATATGTTCTTGGTTTTTAATAATGGAGAACTCTAGGTCTAGGGTTATACAGGCTTAGATTTTATGTCTGATATGGATGATCAAAAGTCAACATCTAATAGTCTGTTTGTATGTAATGGTGGTGTAGTCAGCTGAAAGAGTTTCAAGCAGACCATGATAGTAGATTCCACCATGGAAGCAGAGTACATCACTGCATCAAAAGCTACAAAAGAGGCATTCTATTATAAGAAGTTTGCTACAAAACTTGGAGTGATGCCATCAGATGTCGTCCCTCTATACTGCGATAATAATGGTGCCATAGCCCTAGCTAAGGAGCTAAGGTCTCATAAAAAATTCAAGCACATCGAGCGGTGATTCAACCTCATCCATGATTACCTTGTGAAGGATTACGTCGAGGTCAAGAGAGTTGACTCTATAAACAATGCAGCAAATCCACTAACGAAGCATTTAGGCCAACAGAAGATCGAAGCCCACCTTGAGAAGATGGAACTTAGATTTGTAGCCAATTAGCTTGAGATCAAGTGGGAGTTTGTTAGATGTATGCCCTAGAAGCCAGATTGGCTAACACTTGTAAAACACTTCTAAAGGCAATTTTATAATTTTGATAAAAAATTAATAAAAAAATTATTTTTTATCATAGTGTATATTTAAAGTGTATGTGATACATCCTTTGAGTTAATGGTAATGACAATTCATATTTTTAAAGAGTTGAAAATTTAAGATATAAATTTGTTAGATATGTGCCCTAGAAGCCAGAATTGGCTGACACTTCTTATACACTTCTAAGGGCAAAATTAAAATTTTAACTATAAATAATAAAATAGATTATTTTCTATCATAATGTGTATTTGGTGTCGGTGATACATTCCTTGAGTTAATGGCAAAGATAGTTCTTATTTTTAAGAGTTGAAAATTTAAGAGATTAATTTTCATTATTAACTCATAAAATGCTTCTGACCGTAGGATCATTATGAGGATGGTGATTGATCCGGAGGGTTGGTGTATAATTGCTTGTTTATAGTAGATGAGTCTTGAGTCTATGGTGTAGAAAAATTAGAGCAAGAGTATAGGTACTCATTAGAGAACGAGGGCACTGAGCGTGACCACCTCGAGCAGTCATTAGGAAGTCTACCTTCTCACCGATGACTGGCTTGAAGCTGCAGTTGTGTGTCCGGTTCTTTGATCTGAGGTGCATCGATAGTTCACCTTGAGGGTGTTATAGTTTGACTACACCATGACTCGATCTCCTAGCCATTCAAAATCCTGAGGTGTATGTTGGCTATAGCATGTTCATTGTAGGAATTAGATTGCACCAATAGAAAATCTATCTACCTTGATTGATGAGGAGTAGCCCTATGATGATCATGAGAATCAAGTCCATAAGCCCATGGCCATGGCCGAGTGAAATAATAGAAAGAATTTCTATTAAGATTTTCACATTGGACTTGAATCGAATGATTAATCATATGATGGATATTAGGGTTTGACGAGATTACCTTAACCCCAATCTAGTCGGAGACTCAAGATAGAAGAACATAATCACACAAGTAACTGTACCGACAGGTTTTTTCTCAGTTCTGATGGATTGCCACCATATGCCGTTAGGTGTCACTGATGGATTTTGAGAGCAATTAGAATGATTTAGATGATCAATCATACTAGTTGTTTGAATCGCAAGAATTCTGATCCATCGAAAGGTATTTTGATGATGTCGATGATAGAGATCATGACATATCTCATTATCATATAGAATTGAACCTAACTGGATCACACAAATCAGGGTTTCGATCTAGATATCATCAATTTGACTAACCCAGTTCAATTGATTTGAATTAGATTGAATTTGGTTCAAGGAAAATGTGCTAGCGTACGATTGATCCTATTGTTCTTCTTTAATTATTATTAAAGTTTATCTCGACTGAGTCAAATATGTCTAGGCTCACTCAGATACCTTTACTTGGTCTAACTTAACCTTATCCAGATCAGAAAAGGGTTGTCTTAATTTATGAGATAAATTTGAGACAACACCTGCCATTTTCTATCAGCTGCTAAATCCTGTTATGGACATTTGGTCAAATATTGACTTTTGACACTTAGAAATTTGTCCATGTGTCAAGCCATCATAGGAGAGAGTTCTTGGACCATGGATAAAGCATCTAGAGTCCCATACAGATGGGACTCCAGTTGCTTTGGGGATTCTACTTAGATGGCATCTAGAAGACTGCTTTAACCTAGTCTTGGCACCATCTAAGGATGATTCAGAGGGGCTCTCATCTGATTGGATCAGATGATGTCATCTCACCAATTAGATTTAGATATGATTGCAGAAAAAGCCATGATTGGTCGGAATGATGTTGCACTGCATGGTGCAACAGGATCTATTAAAACCCTGTCTGCACCAAGATCAAAGATGCTTGACACATTGCCCATGCTACAAGACTGTCCCTCTTCCTCCTCCAGGCCACCTTTAGGTGTTCTATCTCCTATCCATGCCCAAGAATTTTTGGGCATAAGTTTGGTGCGATCCAAGCAAGAGAAAGGTGATAAGAAAAGGAAGAAGGCAGCACTGCTGTAAGAAACAACTCACATCTTCGAAAGGAGTTTTGAAGATTTTCAAATTTAGATCTAGATCTAATTTTTGGAGAAGTGATAAAGAAGGAGATCTCCAGATCCTATCTGAGTGGATATCGGTAGAGTCCAGGCACTTGCGTGGCTTGATCCATAACCTCAGGCAAACATCAGGATCATCACAAGATAATCAGATTACTCGCAACAAGGTAAAATTAAATTAGATTTAATTTATTCTTTATTTTATTTTATTTTATTATTAGATTAATAATATCAGATCTAAAAAGTCTCAGATCTAATCTATATTCAAGAAAATTTTTTTTGAAATATCTCTTTTGATCCAATCAGATCTGAACGAATCTGATTCGAAAAACTAGATTTTTCCTTCAATTGGTGTCAGAGCCAGTTGCATTTTTCATTAGATCTAATTTTATTTTAATTTTGATTTGATAATTTGATGATTTCAGATGTCACATTAGATGTTATTAGATCTAAAATCAAAAGTTAAAAAAATTAAATAATTTAGTTCTATGTTGTACAAGATGCATGACTAGTTGTAGAATATAATTATTCTATGTATAGTCTAGCATGATCATATTTTAATTTGATTAATTATGATTTTTAGATATATTTATTTACTACTTTTTAATATTATAAATTTTATAATAAGATTTGAAAAGTAGAAAATAAAGTTATTTAATTTTTGTTCATATGAGATATGATGAATGCATGTTTAGACTAGTTGTAGTATAGTTCTACATAATTATCTAGAATACATTTTAATTTGATATGATCAATTTAAATTTTATTTTTTAGATAATTATGAGATAATTTAGATCTGAAAATATGCATGATATGATACATGAAGATGTATGCAAAACATGTTTATAGTTAGATCAATTTTTTATATATGAGATATATGATGTAGATCTAACTAGTTTTGTAGTTTTCATATTTTGATTAAGGTGTTTCCCTTGGCCATCCGATCATAAGAATAAAGTAGGATTTAAATGCCCTTTCCTTCCATTCGATGGGATGTTCTTATGATGTGTAGGGGTGCTGCGTGTTCGTCCTTAATCGAAAATCTAAAACTTATTTTTTGCAAAACCCTAGATCCTGAAATCCTAGGATTTTATTTACATATTTTGTTTATGAATCCTAAAGTTAATTAAGAATTAAGATTATGAAATATATTAACTCTAAAAATTAAGAATTTTTAGATTTAAGATATATTTATAAAATTGGGTTCGAGCTTGGGTAGCTCAATTAGGTCTAGCGGTTGATCAAACCAAATCAAAAGTTGGTTACATGGGATCAAGAGTGCTTAAATTGACCAGCCTAATAGGATTAAGTCTAGGTCAAGATCAAATCACATGAGTGATCGATTAAGTTAAGACCTAATTGGGCTTAGTGGTTAGAGTTTGGATTGTAGGCTAATCTGATTGGTTCTGGCTCAATAATTAGTATCTAAGGTAAGTCTGGTAGATACGGCCGACTGGTTTTTAATTGGGAGCTACTCGACTCGAATGCATTCTAATCGAGTCAATGGCATATCCATTCCATCGGTCTCACATACATGGTCATATTTGTCAACCCAGTCCTGATTTAAGGTGGTTAACAATCTGAGCTAACCCATGCTACTAGGTTAGTCATAATTGTTATGGCTATTGTAAGTCAAGTTTAAAAAGGCGTAAATCAAATCTTTCTAAGAAAAGATTAAGTCTAAGGTCTTCCACCATTGTAGATATTTGGGCCCTTTCTGGGGTTAATTATTCTCAACTAGTCACAGTGGTTTAGTTGCACCGAGAAGATGCAACCATATCTATTAGGCATTGGATGCTACGAGCTGAAGGATAAATTGGGCTCAATATTTTGGATATGGTGAGAGACCCAATTAGGAATTCAATCTATGAAAATGGTGGGTCTAACTTAACTAAGGAGTAGATCAATATTTCGGGCATGGTGCGATTCATAAATTAGAGACCAAGTTTGGGTGCACCATGATTAGAGAATCATTGGACAAGAGTTATCCACTCATTGGCTAATCCATCATCAATAACTTTTAGGTGAGGTGATGAGTCAGTTGGTGGGACTGCACCATCCATTAGAAATCTATAATCATGATGATTTTTGCATCCCTACAGAGGGAGTGTAGGGTTCCGAGAAAATAGCAGAAGCTAATTTGCTTAAAAATTAAACTCCTAAATAAATTGGTCAAATCTTAATTATAATATCTAACTAGAAACTTTGACACTCTATAGGAAAATAAAAATGTCTGCATCCAACCCACTAGCAGATATCCTAGACAACCCCATGACTGACTGGACCTAATTACAAAGATTGGCTCCGAAACTTCAAAATCATTTTGGATTTCGAGAAGTTAACTCATGTATTGGATCAGGATCCTCCCACCTTACCAGCTCGTCCATCTGCTAAATAGAGAACATCTCTTGCAAGTGGATGAATGAAGATAATAAGATCAGATACTACATGTTGGGCTCGATGTCAGATGAGCTTCAAGTGCCACATGAAGATAACAAGACTGCCTGCCACCAAATGATGGGCTCATCTGTAAGAGATGTTTGGGAAAAAGTCGTGACAACAAATATCAGATCAACTAAATGACTATTCAAGGCTAAAAATGCATGATGGGCAGTCAGATCGAAGAATTCTTATCTAAATATGATCAAGGACTTGAAAGAGCTTGAGAAGCTTGAAGTGAAGTTGGACCTGGATCTGTAGAATGATATAATTTTGCAATCCTTGACTGATGCATATGGATAATTCATCATGAACTATCATATGCATAAACTTCAAAATACTCTGGCCGAGCTTATGAACATGCTGGTTACTGCTAAGCTTTCAATGAAAGGTTCTAAAGACTCAGTATTTGCTATGGAATAGACTTCTTCTAAGAGAAAGTCTTTTGGAAAGAAGAAGAAGTCTGTGAAAAGGCAGAACATGGAAGGAGGAAAGATAAAGAAGGTAGAGCTAAAGAAGAAGGCTGCTGACAAAGAAAAGTATTTTCATTGCAACACTGACGACCACTGAAAGTGGAACTGCCCTACATACCTGGACACCCTGAAGAATAAGAAGGAGGCAGGTCCTTCTAGAGTTATGCTCATTATTGAATCTAACCTTATGATTTCTTCTGCATCCAGTTGAGTGCTTTACTCTGGTTTTAGTACTCATTTGTGCACTTCCATGCAGGATCTTGAGGATAGCAGGAGCTTGAGGGATGGTGAGATGATCCTACGCATTGGAAATGAAGCAAGGATTGCTGCTGTGGTCGTGGGAACCTATCATCTTCGACTACCATTTGGTTTAGATTTAGTACTTAAGGATTGTTATTATGTGCCTGCAACAAGTAGAAATTTGATTTCTGTTTCATGTTTAGCACTAGAAGACTATGTAATTAGTTTTCTTAAGGACCATTATAACATTCTTTATGAAAAAAATAAAATTGCAAGTGATTTTTTTATTAACGATCTTTACCATTTACATATTGATGTATCTATTTTTAATATTGAGCAAAATATGAATGCCATAAAATCGAAATGACCTAGGGACAGTCCAAATGATAGGTATCTATGACACCTTAGACTAGGTCATAGAGCAAAAGATAGAGTTAACAAATTGAAAAAAATCAGGTATTGAGTCCATTGACTTTTGAGTCATATTCAATTTATGAATCATGTCTTCATGATAAAATGACTAAACTTCCTTTTATGGGACATGGGGAAAGGGCCATGGATTTACTTATCCTAGTACATACTAATATGTGTGGCCCATTTGATGTGCCGGCTAGAGGCAATTTTTTCTACTTCATAACCTTCACCGATGATTTGTCTCGGTATGGGTATGTGTATCTTATGAGACACAAGTCTGAAGCCTTTGAAAAGTTTAAAGAATTTAGACATGAAGTAGAAAAGCAAACTGAAAAACTCATTAAGGTTCTTCGATCAGATCGAGGAGGTGAATATCTTAGTTGGAAATTCCTAAAATATCTCAAGCAGAATGGCATAATCTCTCATTGGACTCCACCTAGAGCACCTCAACTCAATGGAATTTTAGAATAAAGGAATTGGACCCTATTAGATATGGTCCGATCTATGATGAGCTTCATAGATCTCCTTGATTTTCTTTAGGGACATAGTTTGTTAACTATTATATATTTATTAAATAGGGTTCCTTCTAAAATGGTTCCTACCATACCATATGAGATATGGCTGAAGGGAAATCCTGATTTTCCGATCCAGGTTCGTTTAGATCTGATCAGATCAAGAGATATATTTCAAAATTTTTTTTCTTTGATCTATATTAGATCTGAGATGTTTCAGATCTAATTTTTATTATTTTAATAAATAAAATAAAATAAGGATAAATTAAATCAAATTTAATTTACCTGATTTGGATAATCTTATTACCCGTTGATGATCCTGTTTGTAGCGGAAGGTTCTGGATCTAGCCATGCAAGCGCTTGGCCACTATCGGTATCCACTCAGGCTGGATCTAGAGATCCTCTTCTTCTCTATCATACCTCCAAAAATTAGATCTGGATCTAATCTAGAGAATCTTCAAAACTCCTTTTGAAGATCAGCAGTCGTCCTTTGCAGCAGTGCAGCCTTCTAGCTTTAACTCATCTTTCTTTGATCTGGATCGCACCAACCAAGGTCCAAAACTCCTTTTGGACGTGGAGAGCAAGGGGAGAAGGTGGGTTTAGCATTGAGGAAGAGGGGAGAGGCAGCCTTGGGGCGTGGAGAATTGTGATTCAATCATCTCATTAACAATCTGAGTTGGGCACAGGGTCTTATTTATAGACTGACTGAGATCCAACTTCTCTTCTTCCCAACCAATCACAATCCTTTGTGAAATCAGATCTAAATCTGATTGGTGGAAATAGAGTCCCCTGGATTCCTCCTTAGAGGGTGCCTAAGATCAGTCAAAGTTGGTTCTTAGAAGAACTCTAATTGGAATCCAAAATGGAGATGAAGTCCTTGTCCAACAAGGACTCCTAGGCGCCTCCAACTTGGGCACACGCCAAGGGTAGCGTGCGCCCTCCTCCTTGCCACGTTCTGGTAGGGGGATAGGCCCCCACCAGCTCTCCAATAGGTGCGTGACATGTGGTCAAAAGTCAATGTGTCAATGGTCAACATTTGATTAGTCAAAGGTAGACTTTTGACCAAAGTCAAAGAACAAAAAATGGCAGGTGACCAAAAATGGCAGGTAATGTCTTACAAAATAAGACAACATTTTCTAACTTTTACAACCTCCAGTCAGACCATATGAAGGCCTCTGATTGAGCATAAACTCCTTTGGCTCAGATAGGACAACTTATTTATGATAGCAAAAGAAGAACGTTAGGTTCAATCGAGTGCTAGCACAGATTTCCTTGAACCTAATTGAATCTCATTCAGAATCAATTGATCTAGACCAGTTCAATTGATGATCACCAAGATTCAAATCCTTGTTTGTGTGATCCAGTTAGGTTCAGTTTCTGTATGTAATGGGATATGTCATGATCTCTATCATCGACATCATCGAAACTCTTTCGATGGATCAGAACTCTTCTGATTCGAACAGTTAGAATGATCGATCATCTAAATCATTCTAATTGCTCCCAAAATCCACAGTGACACCTAGCAGTATATGGTGGCAACCCATCAGAAGCTGAATGCGAACCCTTCTTGGTGCAGCTACCTGTGTGATTAAGTTCTTCTATCTTGAGCCCGATCAAGATTAGGGTTAGGTAACTCGTCAAACCCTAGTCTCTGTCATATGATGTAATCATTCGATTCGAGTCCGATTTGAAAATCTAAATAAAAACCCTTTCTATTATTTCACTCTACCATGGCCATGGACTTCTAGACTTGATTCTCATGATTATCATAGGGCTGCTCCTCTACCATCGAGGTCGATAGATTCCATCTTGATGCCAATCCAGTTCCTACAAATGGAACATGTTATGCCAACATAACTTCAGGATTTCCATAATGGCTAGGAGACTGAGTATGGTGTAGTCAAACTATAAACCCTCAAGATAAACTGTCGATGCACCTCAGGTCAAAGAATCAGACACACTACTGCAGCATCGAGTCAGTCATTGACGAGAAGGTAGACTCCCTAATGACTACTCGAGGTGGTCACGCTCAGTGCCCTCATTGTCTAACGAGTACTTGTACTCTCACTCCAATGTCTCCACACCATAGACTCAAGACTCATCTACTAAAGAGAAGCGATTGTACACCAACCTTCCGGATCAATCACCATCCTCATGATGGTCCTATGGTCGGGAGCATTTTATGAGTTAACAATGGTTATTCATGTCTTAAATTTTCAACTCTTGAAAATATGAATTATCATTACCATTAACTCAAAGGATGTATCACAGACACTAAATACATATATGTGATAGAAAATAACCCATTTTATTGATATTAGTCAAAATTACAACTTTGCCCTTAGAAGTGTATTACAAGTGTCAGCCAATTCTGACTTCTGGGGCACATATATCTAACAATCTCCCACTTGTCCTAAAGCCAATTGGCTACAAGTCTAAGTCCCATCTTCTCAAGGTGGGCTTCGAACTTCTGCTGGCCCAACGACATTGTAAGTGGGTCTGCCACATTATCTACGGAGTCGACTCTCTTGACCTTGACGTAACCCTTCTCGAGGT
Organism: Cocos nucifera; assembly: GCA_006176705.1. Taxonomy (NCBI): domain Eukaryota; kingdom Viridiplantae; phylum Streptophyta; class Magnoliopsida; order Arecales; family Arecaceae; genus Cocos; species Cocos nucifera. The sequence goes on along the minus strand of QRFJ01000525.1, from coordinate 176,518 downwards.
AATCGTGGATGAGGTGGTATCGCCGCTCAATGTGCTTGGACTTTTGGTGAGACCTCGGCTCCTTAGCAAGGGATATGGCGCCATTGTTGTCGCAGTATAGAGGAATGGCATCTGATGGCATTACTCCAATTTCTGCACCAAACTTCTTGTACCAGAATGCTTCCCTCACAGCCTCTGATGCAGCAATATATATCCTGCTTCCATGTTGGAATCTGCTATCACTATTTGCTTGGAACTCTTCCAGCTAACAGCACCACCATTGCACACAAACAGACTGCCAGATGTCGACTTTCGATCATCTATATCAGACATGAAATCTGAGTTTGTGTATCCCTGGACTTGGAGTTCTCCGTTACCAAAGACCAACATCATATCCTTAGTTCTTTCTCAAGTACTTAAGGATACATTTCACAGAAAGTCCAGTGTTCTTCAACTTAGATTTGACTGATATCTGCTGTGACACTCACAGCATGGGCTATATCAGGTCATGTACATAGCATGGCATACATGAGGTTCCTATTGCAGAGTTTTCATTAAGGGGGGTGTGCTGGGCACATCTTCTTGGAAAGATGAATACCATGTCTGAAGGGTATTAATCCCCTCTTAGAGTTTTCCATACTAAACCTCTTTAGTACTTTCCTCTATGTACATCTTCTGTGAAAGTCCTAGCATCCTATTCGGTCTATCCCTATAGACCTTAATTCCTAGAATAAAGGATGCTTCACCTAGGTCTTTCATGGAGAATTCCTTGGACAACCATAATTTGACTGATGTCAATCATGGGAATATCATTCCCAATAAGGAGGATGTCATCCACGTACAATACGAGGAAGACAACAGCGCTCCCACTGACCCTTTTGAAAACACATGGTTCCTCTTCATTTTTGATGAAACCAAACATTTTGATCACATCATTGAAACGAGTGTTCCAGCTCCGAGATGCTTGCTTAAGTCCATATATGGACCTTTGCAGCTTGCAAACCTTGTGATCAGTATCACTGGATGTGAAACCTAGCGGCTGTTCCATATAGATATCTTCCTCAAGATATCCATTTAAGAATGCCGTTTTCACGTCCATTTGCCATATTTCATAATCGAAATAGGCTGCAATGGCAAGCAATGTGCGGATGGATTTTAGCATAGCCACTGGGAAAAAGGTATCCTGATAGTCAATGCCTTCGCGTTGACTATAACCTTTTGCCACTAGTCTAGCCTTGAATGTCTCCACATTCCCATCTGCACCAATCTTTCTCTTGAAGATCCATTTACACCCAATAGGTACTATACCTTCTGGTGGATCTACCAAGGTCCAGACTTGGTTTGAGTGCATCGAGTCAATTTCTGACTGCATTGCCTCTAGCCATTTCTCGGAGTCGATATCTGATATCGCCTCGTTGTAGGTTTTGGGATCATCACCATGAGCACCATTACCTACGAGGAACATTTTCTCTCTACTTCCTCTGAAATAATACCTAAGTATCTTTCAGGGGGACGGGAAAACTCTTTCCGATCTACGAGGTGGAGGAGGTAGTGTTCTTATTGGCTCAACCTGATTTGGTTCCAATTGGTCCTTAGCTCGTTTGTACTTGTGAGACTTTCTCATCAAGCTTAATCTGCTTTCCAATGCCGCTATCTTGAATAAACTATTTTTCAAGAAAAGATGGCATGTCGACTCACAATCACATTGTGGTCTTCTGGAATGTAGAAATAGTATCCTAATGACTCTTTAGGATATCCTATGAATCGAGCTCTGAAGGACCTAAACTCTAACTTGTCCGCTTGTTGTCTTTTGACATGAGCCGGACAACCCCAAATTCTGAGATGACTCAGACTTGGTTTCTTACCGTGCCATATCTCATACGGTGTGGTAGGAACGGTTTTAGAGGGAACCCTATTCAGTAGATAAGATTGAAGTTAACAATGAGTGTCCCCAAAGAAAATCAGGGAAGGTCTGTGAAGCTCATCATGGATCGAACCATATCCAATAGAGTCCGATTTCTCCGTTCTGAAACCCCGTTGAGTTGAGGTGTTCCTGGTGGAGTCCATTGAGAGACTATGCCATTTTCCTTTAGATAGTCTAGGAATTTCCGGCTAAGGTATTCACCTCCTCGATCTGATCGAAGAACCTTAATGGGTTTTTCAGTTTGTTTTTCTACTTCATGTCTGAATTCTTTGAACTTTTCAAAAGCTTCAGACTTGTGTCTCATAAGATACACATACCCATACCTAGACAGATCATCGGTAAAGGTAATGAAGTAGACAAAATTGCCTCTAGCCGGCACATCAAATGGGCCGCACACATCAGTATGTACTAGGGCAAGGAGATCTGTGGCCCTCTCCCCATGTCCAACAAAAGGGAGTTTAGTCATTTTGCCTTGAAGACAAGATTCACAAGTTGGATATGACTCGAAAGTCAATGGACTCAATAGCCCATTTTTCTCCAATTTGTTGATCCTATCTTCTGCTATATGACCTAATCTCAGGTGCCATAGATATCTGTCGTTTGGACTATCCCTAGGTCGTTTGGCATTCACGTTTTGCTCGATAGTTAGAATAGGTACATCAATATGTAGCTGATAAAGACCATTAATAAGGAAAACCATTTGCAATTTTATTTCTTTCATAAAGAATGTTACAATGGTCCTTAAAGAAGGTGATCACATAACCTTCTTGTGCTAAGCATGAAACAGAAATCAAATTCCTGCTAGCTGCAGGCACATAATAACAGTCTTTCAAAACTAAGTCTAAACCAGATGGTAATCGAAGAGGGTATGTTCCCACGGCTACTGCAGCAACTCTTGCTCCATTACCGATGCGTAGGATCATGTCTCCATCCCTCAGCCTCCTGCTATCCTCAAGACCCTGCATAGAAGTGCACAGATGAGCACTAGAACCAGAGTCAAGCACCCAACTGGATGCAGAAGAAACCGTAAGGTTAGACTCAATAACGAGCATACCTCCAGAAGGACCTTCCTTCTTGTTCTTCAGGGTGGCCAGGTAAGTAGGGCAGTTCCGCTTCCAATGGCCGTCGCTGTTGCAATGGAAACACTTTCCTTTGACATCGGCCTTTCTTCTTCGGCTCTGCCTTCTTCTTCTTTGATCCTTCCACCTTTTGCTTTTTCACAGACTTCTTTTTCTTTCCATAAGACTTTCTTTTGGAAGAAGTCCGTTCCATAGCAAGAACTGAGCCTTTAGAACCTTTCATAGAAAGCTCAGCGGTAACCAGCATATTCATTAATTCGGCCAAGGAATTTTGAAGTTTATGCATGTGGTAATTCATGATGAATTGCCCATATGCATCAGTCAAGGATTGCAGAATAATATCGTTCTGCAGATCCAAGTCCTAACTTCACACCGAGCTTCTCAAGCTCTTCCATGTCCTTGATCATTGTCAGACAGTGATCTTGGACTGACTGCCCATCACGCATCTTAGCCTTAAAAAGTCATTTCGTGACTTGATATTTGGCTGCGCGACTCTGTTCACCAAACATCTCCTGCAGGTGAGCCAACATTTGGCGAGCAGTCCCGATATCTTCATGTTGGCGCTGGAGCTCATCAGACATCGAGCCCAACATGTAATATCTGGCCTTATTATCTTCGTCTATCCATTTTTCCAGAGATGCTCTCTGTTCAACAGTGGATGGACGGGCTGGTAAGGTGGGAGGGTCCTGGTCCAAAACATGGGTTAACTTCTCAGAACCCAAAACTAATTTTGTAGTTCCTGAGCCAATCTTTATAATTGGGTCCAGTCAGTCTATGTGTGTCCAGGATACGTGCCAATGGGTTGGACGCAGACATTTTTCTGTAGAGAGTCAAAGATTCTAGTTAGATACTGTAATTTTGACTTGACCAATTTGTTTAGGGATTTTATTTTTAAATAAATTAGCTCCCACTATTTTCTCGGATCCCTACACTCCCTCTGTAGAGATGCAAAAATCTCCATGATTAATGATTTCTAGTGGGTGGTGCGGTCTCACCAACTGACTCATCACCTCACCTAACAGTTATTGGTGATGGGTTAGCCAATGAGTGAACAACTCTTGTTCAATGATTCTCTAATCATGGTGCACCCAAACTTGGTCTCTAATTCATGAATCTCACCGTATCCGGAATATTGATCCACTCCTTAGTTAAGTCAGACCCACCATTTGCATAGACTGGGTTCCTAATTGAGTCTCTCACCGTATCCGAAATATTGAGCCCAACTCATCCTCCAGCCCATAGCATCCAATGCCTAATAGACATGGTTGCATCTTCCCGGTGCAACTGAGCCACTGTATCCAGCCGAGAACAATCAACCCCGGGAAGGGCCCGCACATCTACAATGGTGGAAGACCTCAGACTTAATCTTTTCTTAGGGAGAATTGATTCAGGTCTCATTAAACTAGACTTGTCATAGTCATAACAATTATGACTAACCTAGTGGCATGGGTTAGCTCGGATTATTGACCACCTCAGATCAGAACTGTGTCAACAGATATGGCCAGGTAAGTGAGACCGGTGGAAGGAATATGCCATTAACTCGTACAAGAATGCATTCAGGTCGAGTAGCTTCCAATTAAAAACCAGTCGGTCGTATGTGCCAAACTTACCTTAGACACCAAATTGTTGAGTCAGAACCAATTGGGTTAGCCTACAATCCAGACTCTAACCTCTGAGCCTAATTAGGTCTTGCTTGATCGTGACTCGATCTTGACCCAGACTTAATCCTATTAGGCTGGTCAATTTAAGCATTGTTGATCCCATCTAACCAACTCTTGATTCGGTTTGATCAACCGCTTAGACCTAATTGAGCTACCCAAGCCCGAACCCAGTATTATGAATATGTCTTAGATCTAAAATTCTCAATTTTAGACCTAATTAATATTTCATAATCTTAATTCTTAATTAAGTAGGGTTCATAAACAAAATATGCACAATAAATCCTAGGGTTTCAGGATCTAGGGATTTTGCAGAAAGTAAGTTTTGGATTTCTGATTAAGGACGAACACGCAGCACCCCTACACATCATAAGAACACCCCATCGAATGGGAAGAGAGGGCCTTTAAACCCTTCTTCATTCTTATGATCGGACGGCAAAGAGGAACGCCTTAATCAGGAACATGTAATACTACAAAATAGTTTTAGATCTATATCATATATCTCATATACAAATTAGATCTAATCATGGCATATTTTGCATACATCTCATGTATCGAATCATGCATATTTTCAGATCTAAATTATCTCATAATAATCTAAAAAATTAGATTTAAATTGATCTAATCAAAATAAATTCTAATCTAGACAATTATGTAGAACTATTCTACAACTAGTCTAGACATGCATCAATCATATCTCATATGATGTTTAAAATTAAATAATTTTTATTTGCTATTTTTTAGATGTTATTATAATAATTATAATATCAAAAAATAGTAAATAAATAGATCTAAAATATGATTTAATCAAATTAAATTCAAAAACATGCAAGACTATTCTATAGAACTATTCTATTTTAGAACTAGTCATGCATATTTTCTAATCTTAGATCCAAATCATTTAATTTTAATTTTTTCTGATTTTCAGATCTGATCACATCTCATGTGACATCTAAAATCATTTATTTTTTAATTAAAATAAATTTAAAATTAGATCTAAATACTTTTAGAACCTTGGCTCTGATACCAGTTGAAGGAAAATCCTGATTTTTTCGGATCCAGGTTCGTTCAGATCTGATCAGATCAAGAGATATATTTCAAAAATTTTCTTTGATAATCAGATGATATTTTAGATCTAATTCTTATTATTTTAATAATTAAAATAAAATAAGATAAATTAAATCAAATTTAATTTACCTTGATTTGGGTAATCCTATTACCCGTTGATGATCCTGTTTGCAGCGGAAGGTTCTGGATCTAGCCACGCAAGCGCCTGGCCTCTACCGGTATCCACTCAGGTTGGATCTGGAGATCCTCTTCTTCTCTATCATGCCTCCAAAAATTCAGATCTGGATCTGATCTGGAGGATCTTCAAAACTCTTTTGAAGATCAGCAGTCGTCCTTTGCAGCAGCGCAGCCTTCTTAGCTTTTGATCGCCTTTCTTTGATCTGGATCGCACCAACCAAGGTCCAAAACTCCTTTTGGACGTGGAGAGGCAAGAGGGAGAAGGTGGTTTGGCATGGAGGAAGGAGGGGAGAGGCAGCCTTGGGGCATGGGAATTATGATTCATCATCTCATTAAATCTGAGTTGGGCGCAGGGTCTTATTTATAGACTGACTGTGATCCAACTCCTCTTCTTCCCAACCAATCACAACCCTTTGTGAAATCAGATCTAAATCTGATTGGTGGGAATAGAGTCCCCTGGATTCCTCCTTAGAGGGTGCCTAAGACCAGTCAAAGTTGGTTCTTAGGAAGAACTCTAATTGGAATCCAAAAAGGAGATGGAGTCCTTGTCCAACAAGGACTCCTAGGCGCCTCCAACTTGGGCACACGCCAAGGGTGGCGTGCGCCCTCCTCCTTGCCAGGTTCTGGCAGGGGGACAGGCCCCCACCAGCTCTCCAATAGGTGCATGACATGTGGTCAAAAGTCAAAGTGTCAATGGTCAACATTTGACCAGTCAAAGGTAGACTTTTGACCAAAGTCAAAGAACAAGAAATGGCAGGTGACCAAAAATGGCAGGTAATGTCTTACAAAATAAGACAACCTTTTCTGACTTGGACAACCTCCAGTCAGACCATATGAAGGCCTCTGATTGAGCACAAACTCCTTTGGCTCAGATCAGGACAACTTATTTATGATAGTAAAAGAAGAACGTTAGGTTCAATCGAGTGCTAGCACGATTTTCTTGAACCTAATTGAATCTCATTCAGATCAATTGAACTAGATCAGTTCAATTGATGATCACCAGATTCAAACCCTTATTTGTGTGACCCAGTTAGGTTCAGTTCTGTATGGTAATGGGATATGTCATGATCTCTATCATCGACATCATCGAAACTCCTTTCGATGGATCAGAACTCTTCTGATTCGAACAGCTAGAATGATCGATCATCTAAATCATTCTAATTGCTCCCAAAATCCACCAGTGACACCTAGCAGTATATGGTGGCAACCCATCAGAGCTGAATGCGAACCTCTTGGTGCAGCTACCTGTGTGATTAAGTTCTTCTATCTTGAGCCCCGATCAGATTAGGGTTAAGGTGAACTCGTCAAACCCTAGTCTCTGTCATATGATGTAATCATTCGATTCGAGTCCAATGTGAAAATCTAAATAGAAACTCTTTCTATTATTTCACTCTGCCATGGCCATGGACTTCTGGACTTGATTCTCATGATCATCATAGGGCTGCTCCTCTACCACCGAGGTAGATAGATTCCATCTTGATGCTATCCAGTTCCTACAATGAACATGCTATAGCCAACATACACCTCAGGGTTCCATATGGCTAGGAGATCGAGTAATGGTGTAGTCAAACTATAACACCCTCAAGGTGAACTGTCGATGCACCTCAGGTCAAAGAACCAGACACACTACTGCAGCATCGAGTCAGTCATTGACGAGAAGGTAGACTCCCTAATGACTACTCGAGGTGGTCACGCTCAGTGCCCTCGTTCTCTAATGAGTACCTGTACTCTCGCTCCGATGTCTCCACACCATAGACTCAAGACTCATCTACTAAAGAGAAGCGATTGTACACTAACCTTCCAGATCAATCACCATCCTCGTGATGGTCCTATGGTCGGAAGCATTTTATGAGTTAAGAATGATTATTCATGTCTTAAATTTTTAACTCTTGAAAATATGAATTATCATTACCATTAACTCAAAGTATGTATCACAGACACTAAATACACATATGTGATAGAAAATAATCCATTTTATTGATATTAGTCAAAATTATAATTTTGCCCTTAGAAGTGTATTACAAGTATCAGCCAATTCTGGCTTATAGGGTACATATATCTAACAATAGCTTGGTTAGAAATCAAGTCTGAGTCATCTTAGAATTTGGGATTGTCTGGCTCATGTCAAAAGGCAACAAGCAGACAAGTTAGACTATAGGTCCTTTAGAGCTCGATTCATAGGATATCCTAAAGAGTCATTAGGATATTATTTCTATATTTTAGAAGATCACAATATGATTATGAGTCAACATGCCATCTTTATTGAAAAATAGTTTATTCAAGATGGCGGCATTGAAAAGTAGATCAAGCTAGAGAAGAAAGTCTCCCAAGAGCAAAGAGCTAAGGACCCTTTGGAACCAAATTAGGTTGAGCCAATACAATCACTACCTCCTCCACCTCGATGATTGGAAAGGATTTTCCATCCCCCTGAGAGGGACTTAGGTACTATTTCAGAGAAAGTAGAGAAAATATTCCTCATAGGTAATGGAGTTCATGTTGATGATCTCAAAATCTATAATGAGGTGATATCAAATATTAACTCCGAAAAATTGTTAGAGGTAATGAAGTCAGAAATTGACTCAATGCACTCAAACCAAGTTTGGACCTTGGTAGATCCCCTAGATGGTATAGTACCTATTGGGTGTAAATGGATCTACAAGAGAAAGATTGGTATAGATGGGAATGTAGGGACATTCAAAGCTAGATTAGTGTTAAAAGTTTATAGTCAGCACGAGGGCATTGACTATCAGGATACCTTTTCGTCAGTAGCCATGCTTAAATTCATTCGTACATTGCTTACTGTTGCAGCCTATTTTGATTATGAAATATGGCAAATGGACGTGAAAGCGGCATTCTTAAATGGATATCTTGAGGAAGATATCTATATGGAACAGCCACTAAATTTCACATCTAGTGATACTGATCACAATGTATGCAAGTTGCAAAGATCCATATATGGACTTAAGCAAGCATCTCAGAGCTAGAATACTCATTTTAATGATGTGATCAAATTGTTTGGTTTCATCAAGAATAAGGAGGAATCATGTATTTTCAGAAAGGTCAGTGGGAGCGCTGTTGTCTTTCACATATTGTACGTGGATGATATCCTCTTTATTGGGAATGATATTCCTATGTTGACAATAATTAAAATGTGGTTATCTAAAGAATTCTCCATGAAAAACCTAGGAGAAGCATCCTTTTTTCTTGGAATCAAAGTCTATAGAGATAGACCGAATAGGATGCTAGGTCTTTCACAGAAAATGTACATAGAGAAAGTGCTAAAGAGGTTTAGTGTGAAAAACTCCAAGAGGAGATTGGTACTCTTCAGACATGTCATTCATCTCTCTAAAAAAATATGTCTCAACACACTAGAGGAGATTGAACGCATGAGCAAAATTTCTTATGCTTTTGTAATAGGGAGTCTCATGTATGCCATGTTATATATATGACCTGATATAGCCCATGCTGTGAGTGTTACAAAAAGATATCAGTCAAATCTTGGAGAAGAATATTGGACTTCTGTGAAATGTATCCTTAATTACTTAAGAAGAACTAAGGATATGTTCTTGATTTTTGGTAATAGAAAACTCAAAGTCCAAGGGTATACAAATTTAGATTTTATGTCCGATATAGATGATTGAATGTCGACATCTGAAAATTTATTTGTGTGTAATGGTGGTGCCGTCAGTTGGAAGAGTTTCAAATAGACAGTAATATCAGATTCCACCATGGAAGCAGAATACATCACTACGTCAGAAGCTGCGAAGGAGGCATTCTGGTACAAGAAGTTCACCAAAGAGATCGAAGTGATAACATCAGATGCCATTCCTTTATACTACGATAATAATGGTGCCATAGCCCTTGCTAAGGAGCCGAGGTCTCACTAAAAATCCAAAGACATCGAGCGGCAATACCACCTCATCCGTGATTACCTCAAGAAAGGATACGTCAAGATCAAGAGAGTCGACTCCGCAGATAATGTGACAGACCTACTTCGAAAACTGTTGGGCCAGCAGAAGATCGTAACCCACCTTGAGAAGTTGGGATATAGATTTGTAGCCAATTAGCTTTAGATCAAGTGGGAGTTTGTTAGATATGTGTGCCCTAGAAGCCAGAATTGGCTGACACTTGTTATACACTTCTAAGGACAAAATTATAATTTTGACTATAAATAATAAAATGGGTTATTTTTTATCACAATGTGTATTTAGTGTCTGTGATACATCTCTTGAGTTAATGGCAATGATAGTTCTTATTTTCAAGAGTTGAAAATTTAAGACATGAATTTTCATTATTAACTCATAAAATGCTCCTAACCGTAGAATCATCATGAGGATGGTGACTGATCTGGAAGGCTGGTATACAATCACTTTTTTAAAGTAGATGAGTCTCGAGTCTATGGTGTAGAGACCCCAGAGTGAGAGTACAGGTACTCATTAGAGAATGAGGGTACTGAGCGTGACCACCTCGAGCAGTCATTAGGAAGTCTACCTTCTTATTGATAACTGGCTCGAAGCTACAGTTGTGTGTCTGATTCTTTGATCTGAGGTGCATCGATAGTTCACCTTGAGGGTGTTATAGTTTGACTAGACCATGACTCGATCTCCCAGCCATTCGAAATCCTGAGGTGTATGTTGGCTATAGTATGTTCATTGTAGGAATTGGATTGCACCAATAGAAAATCTATCTACCTCGGTAGATGAGGAGTAGCCCTATGATGATCATGAGAATCAAGTCCATAAGTCCATGGCCATGGCAGAGTGAAATAATAGAAAGAGTTTCTATTAAGGTTTTCATATTGGACTTAAATCAAATGATTAATCATATGATAGATATTAGAGTTTGACGAGATTACCTTAACCCCAATCCAGTCGGAGCTCAAGATAGAAGAACTTAATCACACAGGTAACTGCATTGAGAGATTCATTTTTAATTTTGATAGGTTGCCACCATAAGTTGCTAGGTGTCATTGGTGTATTTTGAGTGCAATTAGAATGATTTAGATGATCAATCATACTAGTTATCTGAATCAGAAAAGTTCTGATCCATCGAAAGATGTTTCGATAATGTCAATGATAGAGATCATGACATATCTTATTACCATATGGAACTGAACCTAACTGGGTTACAAAAATAAGAGTTTGATCTAGATATCATTAATTGGACTAACGTAGTTCAATTAATTTGAATTAGATTCAATTAAGTTCAAGAAATTCATGCTAGCACATGATTGAGCCTGATGTTCTCCTTTAATTATCATTAAAGTTTATCTCAACTAAGCAAAATGTGTCTGTGCTCACTTAGATACCTTTACTTGGTCTGACTGGAGCTTGTCTATATCAAAAAAGGGTTCTCTTAATTTATGAAATGAATTTGAGACAATACCTGCCATTTTTCATTACCTGTTAAATCCTATTTCGGACATTTGGTTGAACATTGACCTTTGACACTTAGACATCTGCCCATGTGTCAAGCCATCATAGGAGAGAGTTCATGGACCAGTCCACCTACGAAAAAATAGATGGATAAGTGGCGCATGCCTAGGGAGGCATGCACCAATGGATAAAGCATCTGGAGTCTCGTATAGATGGGACTCCAGTTGCTTTGGAGATTCTACTTGGATGGTGCCTAGAAGACTGCTTTGACCCAATCTTGGTGCCATCTAAGGATGATTCAGAGGGGCTCTCATCTGATTGGATTAGATGATGTCATCCCACCAATTAGATTTAAATCTTATTGCATAGAAAGTCATGATTGGCTGGGATGATGTGGCACTGCATGGCACAATAGGGTCTATAAAAACCCTGTCTATGCCAAGATCAAAGATGCTTGACCCATCGCCCATGCCACGAGGCTGCCCCTCTTCCTCCTCCATGCCACCTTCAGGTGTTCTCTCTCCTATCCACACCCAAGAATTTTTGGGCACAAGTTTGGTGCGATCCAAACAAGAGAAAGGCGACAAAAGAAAGAAGGCAGCACTACTGGAAGAGATAACTCACATCTTCGAAAAAATTTTTGAAGATCTTCAAAATCAGATCCAGATCTAATTTTTGGAGAAGTGATAAAGAAGAAGATCTCCAGATCATACCTAAGTGGATACCGATAGAGGCCAGGCACTTACGTAGCTAGATCCAGAATCTCAGACAAACATCAGGATCATCACATGGTAATCAGATAACCCACAATAAGATAAAATTAAATTAGATTTAATTTATTTTTTATTATATTTTATTTTTTTTATTAGATCAATAATATCAGATCTAAAAAGTCTCAAATCTAATTTGGATCCAAGAGAAAAATTTTTAAAATTTCTCTCTTGATCCAATCAGATCTGAACAAACCTGATCCGAAAAACTAAGTTTTTCCTTCAGAATTTTCATAATTGACTCATAAACTGCTCCTGACTGTAGGATCATCATGAGGATGGTGATTGATCCAGAAGATTGGTGCACAATCACATCTTTTGAGTAGATGAATCTTGAGTCTGCGGTGTGAAGACATCGGAGTGAAAGTATAGGTACTCGTTAGAGAATGAGGGCACTAAGTGTGACCACCTCGAGCATTCAAATGAAGTCTACCTTCCCGTCCATGATTGGCTTGATGTTATAGTAGTGTGTCTGGTTCTTTGATCTAAGGTGCATCGATAATTCACCTTGAGGATATTATAGTTTGACTACACCATAACTCGATCTCCTAGCTATTCAAAATCCTAAGGTGTATGTTGGCTATAGTACGTTCATTGTCAAAATTGGATTGCACCAATAAGAGATCTATCTACCTCAGTAGATGAGGAGTAGCTCTATGATGATCATTAGAATCGAGTCCATAAGCCCATGGCCATGGTAGAGTGAAGATGATAGAAACAGTTTCTATAAGGATTTTACATAGGACTCAAATCGAATGATTAATTCATATGACGGATATTGGGTTTGACAAGTTCAGCTTAACCCTAATCCTGCCAGGCTCAAGATAGAAGAACCCAATCACACCGGTAGCTACACGAAGAGATTCACTTTCAATTCTAATGGATTGCCACCATATACTACTAGGTGTCACTGGTGGATTTTGGGAGCAATTAGAATAATTTTAATGATCGATCATTCTAATTGTATGAATCAGAAAAGTTCTGATTCATCGAAAGGTGTTTCGATGATGTCGATAATAGAGATCATGACATATCTCATTACCATACGGAACTGAACCTAACTAGATCACACAAATAAGGGTTTGGGTTTGGATGTTATCAATTGAGCTAACCTAATTCGATTAATTTGGATTAGATCCAATCAGGTTCAAGGTAATCATGCTAGCACACAATTGAGCCTAACTTTCTTCTTCTGTAATCTTTCTGATTCATCGCAATCGAGTCAAATTTGATTTGACTCATTCTTGTATGTTGAATGAGTTTATTTTCATTTGACTAAAATTTTAGAAAATTTTTTATAAATTATTTTGATCATGTGACCCTCAATTCTCCCATTTGGGTCAACTATTGATCCTAGTCCAATTGCACTAGGAATGAATTTAATTTTCATAATTAATCTAACCTGGACTTGTTCTAGTCAGATGAAAATAAACTCATTCAGGATATGAATAAAAACATCTCGATGCATATGAATACGAATCTCTCGATGCAGCTACCTTTGTAATTGGGTTCTTCTATCTTGAGCTCCGACAGGACTAGGATTAAGGTGAGCTCATTAAACCCAACATCCATCATACGAATTAATCATTCAATTCAAGTCTGATATGAAAATCTAATAGAAACTCTTTCTATCATCTTCACACTATCATGGCCATGGGCTTATGCACTCGATCTCATGATCATCATAGGGCGACTAGTATCCACCAAGATAGATAGATCCCTTATTAGTGCAATCCAATTTCTATAAGAACATGTTATAGCCAACATATACCTCAGGCTTTCGAATGGCTAGAAGATCAAAAAATGATATAGTCAAACTATAACACCCTCAAGATAAATTGATAATGCATCTTAGGTCAAAGAACCAGACACACTGCTGCGACATCGAGCTAGTCATCGATGAAAAAGTAGGCTTCCTTATGACTGCTTGAGGAGGTCGTGCTCAATGCCCTCGTTCTCTAATGAGTACCTGCACTCTTGCTCCAGTGTGTCCACACCATAGACTCAAGACTCATATATCATAAGAAAGCGATCGTACACCAACCTTTCAGATCGATCACCATCCCTGTGATGATCCTATGGTTAGGAGTAGTTTACGAGTTAATTATGAAAATTCAAGTTTTAAATTTTTAATTCTTAAAAATATGAATTATCATTATCATTAACTCAAAAGATGTATCATAGATACTTTAAATACATAGTATGATAGAAAATAATTATTTTATTAATTTATAGTTAAAGTTATAAAAATATTCTTAGAAGGTGTATTACAAGTGTCAACCAATATGGCTTCTAGGGCACACATCTAACAAACTCCCACTTAACCTAAAGACAATTGGCTATAAATCTAAGTCCCATCTTCTTAAGGTGGACTTCGATCTTCTGTTGGCTCAACGGCTTCATCAACAAGTTGGCAGCATTGTGTACGGTGTTGACTCTCTTGACCTCGATGTATCCCTTCTCGAGGTAATCACAAATAAGATGATATTGCTACTCGATATGCTTTGATTTTTGGTGAGACCTCTAAAGGAAAAATCCAAATTTCTTGAATCATGTTCATTTAGATCTGATTGGATCAAGAGAGATATTTTAAATTTTTTTTTTTAAATTCAAATCAGATCTAAGACATTTCAGATCTAATTTAATAAATCTAATAAATTAAATTAAATTAAATTAAATTTAATTTAATTTTGTACCTTTTGTTGGGTAATCAGATTATTCTGTGATGATCCTACTGATTGCCTGAGGTTCTGGATCTACCCACGTAAGTGCCTAGCCTCTATCGGTATCTAGTCAGACTGGATCTAGAGATCTTTTCCTTCTTTATCATCTTTCAAAATATCAGATCTAGATCTGATTTGAAGGATCTTCAAAACTTCTTTTGAAGATTTGGAATCGTCTCTTGTAGTAGTGCTGCCTTCTTCCTTTCTCGTCACTTTTCTCTTGCCTGAATCGCACCAAACTGGAGCCCAAATTCCCTTGGACATGGAGAGGAGAGATGGGACCTGAAGATGGCATGAAGGAGGGAGAGGGGCAGCCTTGTGGCATGTTCTATTTGAGATCATGTCTAAAGCATGGTGCAGACAGGTTTTTTATAGATCCTACTACGCCATGCAGTGCCACATCATCCCAGCCAATCACGTCGCTTCATGCAATCAGATCTCAATCTATTTAGTAGGATGACATTACCTAATCCAATCAGATGAGAGCCCCTCTTAATCATCCTTAGATGGCACCTAAGATTGGTCAAAATCTATTCCTTGGCGCCACCTAAGTAGATATCTCGAAGTAATTGGAGTCCCATCTGTATAGGACTCCAGGCACCTCTATCCATGGACTGGTCCACCTACTTTTTCGTAGGTTGATTGGTCTAAAATAAATCTTCTTTGGGTGCATGACACATGGGTAGTTGTCCAAGTGTCAAAGGTCAACGTTTGATCAAAGTCAAAAGACAAGAATTAGCTGGTGACGAAAAATGGCAGGTATTGTCTCAAATTTATCTCATAAATTAAGATAATCCTTTTCTAACCTAGACAAGCTTCAGTCAGATCATGTAAATATACCTAAGTGAGCACAAACTTATTTGGCTCAGTCGAGACAACTTTTAATGATTGTAGAAGAAGAATGTTAAGCTTAATCGTGTGCTAGCATGATTTTCTTGAATCTAATTAAATTTAATTCAAATCAATTGAACTGGGTTAGTTCAATTGATGATATCTAGATCCAAACCCTTGTTTGTGTGACCTATTTAGATTCAGTTCTATATGGTAAAAGGATATGTCACGATCTCTATCATCGACATCATCGAAATATCTTCCGATGGATCAAAACTTTTCTAATTTAGACAACTAGAATGATCAATCATCCAAATCATTCTAGTTGCTCCCAAGATCCATCAGTGACACCTAGCAGTATATAGTGATAATCCATCAAAACTGAAAATGAACCTCTTGGTGCAGCTACCTATGTGATTAAGTTCTTCTATCTTGAGCTCCGATCAGATTAGGGTTAAGGTGAACTTGTCCAACCCTAATTTCTATCATATGATTTAATCATTTGATTCAAGTCCGATGTGAAAATCTTAATAGAAACTCTTTCTATTATTTCACTCTACCATGGACATGGGCTTATGGACTTGATTCTTATGATCATCATAGGACTGCTCCTCATCTACCGAGGTAGGTAGATTCTCTCTTAGTGCAATCCAATTCCTACAATGAACATGTCATAGCCAACATACTCCTCAGGATTCCGAATGGGTAGGAGATCGAGTCATGGTATAGTCAAACAATAACACCCTCAAGGTGAACTGCCGATGCACCTCAGGTTAAAAAACCAGAGACACCACTACAGCTTCGAGCCAGTCATCGACGAGAAGGTAGACTTCCTTATGACTGCTCGAGGTGGTCATGCTCAATGCCTCCATTCTCTAATGAGTACTTATACTCTTGCTCCGGTGTCTCTATACTATAGACTCAAGACTTACCTACTATAAAGAAGCGATTGTACACCAACCTTCTGGATCAATTACCATCCTCATGATGATCCTATGGTTGAGAGCATTTTATAAGTTAATAATAAAAATTCATGTCTTAAATTTTCAACTCTTGAAAATATGAATTATCAATACCATTAACTCAAAGGATGTATCACAGACACTAAATACACATTTATGATAAAAAAAACTCATTTTATTATTTATAGTCAAAATTATAATTTTGCCCCTAGAAGTGTATTGCATGTGTTAGTTAATTCTAGCTTCTAGGACACATATATCTAACAAACTCCCACTTGACCTAAAGTCAATTGGCTATAAATCTAAGTCCCATCTTTTTAAGGTGGGCTTCAATTTTCTGCTAGCCCAATGGCTTTATGAGTGGGTCCACCGTATTGTCTACGGAGTCGATTCTCTTGAGCTCGATGTAACCCTTCTCGAGGTACTCATGGATGAGATGGTATCACCGCTCGATGTGCTTGGATTTCTGATTAGACCTTGGCTCCTTAGCAAGGGCTATGGCACCATTGTTGTCACAGTATAGAGGAATGGCATCAGATGGCATCACTCCGATCTCTACGGTAAATCTTTTGTACCAGAATGCCTCCTTCGTAGCTTCTGATGTAGCAATATATTCTGCTTCCATGGTGCAATCTGCTATCACTCTCTACTTGAAACTCTTCCAACTGATAGCTCACCCCATTACGCACAAATAGACTCCCAAATGTTGACTTTTGATCATCTACATCAGACATAAAATATAAGTCTGTATATCCCTGGACTTGGAGTTCTCCATTACCAAAAGCCAACAACATATCCTTAGTTCTTCTCAAGTACTTAAAGATACATTTCATAGAAGTCCAATGTTCTTCATCTGGATTTGACTGATATTTGCTCATGACACTCACAGCATAGGCTACATCAGGTCGTGTACATAATATGGTATACATGAGGCTCCCTATTGTTGAAGCATAAGAAATCTTGCTCATGCGCCTATTTTCTTAGGTATGCTAGGGCACATCTTCTTGGAAAGATGAATACCATGTCCGAAGGATACCAAACCCCTTTTAGAGTTTTCCATGCTAAACCTTTTTAGCACTTCTTCTATATACATTTTCTATGAAAGTCCTAGCATCCTGTTCAGTCTATCTCTATAGACCTTAATTCCTAGAATAAAGAATGCTTCTCCTAGATCTTTTATGAAGAATTCTTTGGATAACCATATTTTAACTATGGTCAATATGAAAATATCATTCCCAATAAGGAGAATATCATCCACGTACAATATAAGAAAGACAATAGCACTTCCACTAACCTTTTTGAAAACACATGATTCCGCCTCATTCTTAATGAAATTAAATAATTTGATCACATCATTGAAATGAGTATTCCAGCTCTGAAATGCTTGCTTAAATCCATATATGGACCTTTGCAGCTTGCATGCCTTATGATCAGTATCACTGGATGTGAAACCTAGTGGCTATTTCATATAGATATCTTCCTTAAGCTATCCATTTAAGTATGCCATTTTCACATCCATTTGCCATGTTTCATAATCGAAATAGGCTGCAACAGCAAGCAATGTGTAAATAAATTTTAGCATAGCTACTAGCGAAAAGGTATTCTGATAGTCAATGCCTTCGCGTTGACTGTATCCTTTGGCCACTAATCTAGCTTTGAATGTCTCCACATTCCCATTTGCATCAATTTTTCTCTTGTAGATCCATTTACACCCAATAGGTACCATACCTTCTGGTAGATCTACCGAGGTTCAAACATGGTTTGAGTGCATCGAGTCAATTTCTGACTTCATTGTCTCTAACCATTTCTCGAAGTCGATATTCAATATCGCCTTGTTATAGGTTTTGGGATCATCACCATGAACCCCATTACCTATGAGGAAAATTTTCTCTATTTCCTCTGAAATAGTACCTAGGTACCTCTTAGGAGGATGGAAAATCCTTTTCGATCTGTAAGGTGGAGGAGGTAGTGATTGTATTGGCTCAACCTAATTTGGTTCCATTTGATCCTTAGCTCGTTGCTCTTGTGAGACTTTCTCATCGAGCTTGATCTGCTTTTCAATGCCGCTATCTTGAATAAACTATTTTTTAAGAAAGTTGGCATATTGACTCACAATCACATTGTGATCTTCTGGAATGTAGAAATAATATCCTAATGACTCTTTAAATATCCATAAATCGAGCTCTAAAGGACCTAAAGTCTAACTTGTCTACTTGTTATCTTTTGACATGAGCCGGACAATCACAAATTCTGAGATGACTCAGACTTGATTTCTTACCGTACAATATCTCATACGGTGTGGTAGGAATGATTTTAGAAGAAACCCTATTCAGTAAGTATATTGCAGTTAATAAACAGTATCTCCAAAAAAAATCAAAAAGATCTATGAAGTTCATCATGGATCGAACCATATCTAATAGGGTCTGATTCCTCTATTCTGAAATTTCATTAAGTTGAGGTGTTGTAGGTGGAGTCCATTAAGAGACTATGCTATTTTCTTTCAGATAGTCCAAAAATTCCCGACTAAGGTATTCACCTTCTCGATCTGATCGAAGAACCTTAATGGATTTTCTAGTTTGTTTTTCTACTTCATGTCTAAATTTTTTGAACTTTTCAAAAGCTTCAAACTTGTGTCTCATAAGATACACATACCCATACCTACATAAATCATCAGTAAAGATTATGAAGTAGACAAAGTTGCCTCTAGCAAGCAAATCAAATGGGCTACACATATCAGTATGTACTAGGGCAAGAAGATCCGTGGCCCTTTCCCTATGTCCCACAAAAGGGAGCTTAGTCATTTTGCTATGAAGACAAGATTCACAAATCAGATATGACTCAGAAGTCAATGGACTCAATAGCCCGATTTTCTCCAATTTGTTAATCCTATCTTTTGCTATATGACCTATTCTTAGGTGCCATAGATACCTATCATTTGGACTATCCCTAGGTCATTTCATGGCATTCACATTTTGCTCAATATTAAAAATAGATACATCAATATGTAACTGGTAAAGACTATTAATAAGGAAACCACTTGTAATTTTATTTCTTTCATAAAGAATGTTACAATGGTCCTTAAGAAAACTAATTACATAGCCTTCTAGTGCTAGGCATGAAATAGAAATCAAATTTTTGCTTGCTGTAGGCACATAATAACTTGTTCTTCTTTTCTTTCCTAAAGGGTCAAGAACGAGAAGATGAACCTCTCACTAAGTTCTTCGACTCTTTATGGAGCTGGTGATCCTTCTCTAAGTTCTAAAGTAACCACAGTAACCCATGGTAGTCAACTTTAGGCTTTGACATTCTATAATGCGTAAGGAATGGGAGATAAGACTTGGGTAGCGAGTTCAGTATTGCATCTTTTCAAAGTTGTTTATGCAAGGAAAAGCTAAGCTTGTTCAAGCGCTCTATCAGCTCGATCATATATAGTATATGATCAGTGATAGAGGCTCCATCCCATATTCTAACATTGAAGATGGCACAACTAGTCTTCTGCCTCTCAACGTCATTAGGTGTGCCAAAAGAATCCTCCAACATTTGGAGTATTTCATTTGGTTGAGCTACCTCAATCCTACGACTGAACTCATCGCTCATCGTAGACAGCATAATGTAGCACACCATGGTTCATTCACTGAGCAGTGTCTCTGACTATTCCTCATGCATTGGCTTCTGGCTTCTTAGGTGCAGGATCCATTAGCACATATAGGATCCATTCATGCTCTAAGACAATCTTCAACTTTTGGTACCAGCTATCGAAGTTGGATCTCACCAACTTATCATTATCCAATAATGATCGAAGTGATAGAGAAGTGGCCATATCTGCACAAAGAAAAACATAACCTAATTAGTAATTGATTTATTAAAGCTAAAGATTTGAACTTTAATCAAAAGGGTCTCCTACTATTTTATTTGAATTGGTATCCTCTACCTCTAATTCGAGGAATTGTCCTAATTTCATAGTGGGTACTAGAATCCATATAGACTATACACAAGCCCAACTTTGGTTGGCCTACCTACGTACATCTAAGGGTAGGTTCATCACTAATTATTTTTTTAAATAATTTTTAGTAATTAAATTTTGCCCCAGGCCCTAATCAGTTGACTTTGGCCTTCTCAGAAAAGGGTCTAGTTAAGTCCAACCATTGACATGACCATACTTGGCCCATCCAACCAATGAATGATCAGGCCCAATATTGTTTGGTCCACCTGACTACTATTTAAAAAGATATATCCAAGAGATCATATAATAAATGATAATTCCATCAATCGATGAGCACCAGGCCTTTGGGCCTTAAATGATTATCCAAATGATGGATCCATTATTATCTACTTTAATAGAAGGCTATGATCTAGTTCTCATATAACTATTTCATTTTAGGGACCTAATAATTTTAGATGATTTATTTATAGAAGTGAGTAGATCAGATTAACCTGCTTGTCATGATCCTCCCACTAGCTTCACCAAGTTAGCTTAAGGAAGACCACTAACAGGCTAGTTTAGGAGCACCTGAATTAGTCACACTAATTTACCTAGTTGACATGGGTCAACTCAAATTATCAAGTGATCTGATTAAAACTCAATCTCTTCAACAAAGCTAGATAAGTAAGATCGATGGAATGATCTACCAAAGCTTGCCTTAGACACCACCAAAAATAGCTAGGTAAGCAAGCTGCCATTTAAAAACCATCGATCATATGTGCCAAACTTATCTTAAATACCAACTGGTTTAATTAGTCTTGATTAGATCAACCTAACAGTTTGAGCTAGACCTCTTAGCCAAGAATCAAGTCCATTTGGTTCTTGTTAAAGACATGGACTTGACCAACTACAACTACTGTAATTAATTTAGAGAATCCATATCCTAATCTAAGACAATAATTGATTAGATTTAGTCAATTCTTTAATTAAGTCCATTCTTTAATCTAACCTCAGATCTAATCCAATTAATGGACCTAATCTCCACTAACCCATTAACCCAATGTGTTATGATTCTTGTCGTAGGATCTTCAATTTATAATCCTAGAACCAAATCAAACAACTTCTTAATTCTTAATTAAGTTTTGGGCTGAGGGTTGGGGTTTGGCTTTTCAAAAATAATTTTCATGTTTGTCAAATATTTTTACAACATGGTTCTATCAACTAAGTTACATGTTTAATTCATAATCAATATGTAAGTAAAATAAATATAAAACTACTTTAGATCTAATCTAAATAGGTTCACGTAATTGAAATAGTTTCGTAATAAATAATCATAAATCTCCCTAGATCAAATCTAATATATTTATGATGATTAAAATTAGATTAAAATATTTTTAATCAGATCATAAAATCTTTTAGATCTAATCTAAAATTTTATGATCAATATTTTAGATCAGCACGTACTAGGACAACCTATCCACTGTAATGAGTAAACCTTACAGCAAAAAAACCTTATGGTAGTCTACGCAATCAAAAATATTTTAATTTTAAATTTAAAATTATTTTAAATCTATTAAATTATAAATAAAATTAGATTAAATTTAATAAATTTATTATTAGGGTCAGATCATCATGAACTAGGATAATCTTTTCACCATAAGGTGTAAACCTTACAGCAGGACAGTCTTATGGCAGTTCATGAGATTTAAATTTTTTAATTTTAGATTTAATAATTAGATTATAAATTAGATCTAATCTAAAAAATAATCTAAACATGCACAAAAATCATGTAATAAGAACCTAGGCTCTGATACCAATTGTAGAAACTAGATCTAGGATTTTATGATTAGATCTTGAAACTTTTTCATGATCAGGCAGCAAAAGATTAAAACCAATCAAAATTAATTTAAAATATCCTAGATCTAAGATCGTATTATATGATTATTGTATGATATTTAAATTAAAAATTAAAAATTAAACAATAAAGAAAAGGTTGATCATATCAACCTAGATCTATACTACATTTAATGCAGCTATAAAATAATAGATCAAATCTGTTACCTAAGTAAGTTAGATGTTCTAACTTGCTGATCCAGGCTTGAGGATGAAGTTATGAGATGCACATGTATCCAGCCTCTAGGAGTTATCCATATGAGCCCACGAACATAATCAAAGATCCAGATGTAGGAAATCAGCCCAGCATGCTAGCACTGTACTGATCTCTCTTTGATAGTCGATCCGATGCTTTCTTCTTCAAAACTTGGATACTCCAAAATATCAGAAGGAAGAGAAGAAGATTTGTGATGTTTAGACATCTCTCAAAATCTCACAAAAAGGGAGGAAGAGATCTAGAACAAAAATCCCTAGAAGAAGACCCTCTTCTTCTTCTTTGTTCTTTTTCTAGACACCTTGATTTATATTTTTAATATCTCCATGATCTAGATAAATTTTTCTCTAATTTTTCTACACCAAAGAGATCTATCAAATATCCACAATCCACAAAATGTTTAGCAAAAAATTCTCTTTAAATAAAGAAATATCTAGAGTCCAAGTTAGGTTAAAAATCTAGACTAGGAAGGACCAAATAAGGGAAGTTGTTGGGGGGGCGACCCACCCTTTTGGATGCCCCACCCTTTTTTTCTACCTTGGACCAGCAAGGGAGGAAGCAAATAAACCCAAAAATGTGTGTGTGTGTGTGTGAGAGAGAGAGAGAGAGAAATAAGGGAGGTGGTGGCATGAAGGGAAGAAGGACTTTTAGTTGACTAGGAATTCTATCTCATAGAATCCTAAGCGAAATCAACTTCCCCTTTTAACTTGGTCGTACAACAAACTTCCATATGAGAAATAGAAGAGAGAAAGGGGGCATGAGAAGCCTTTGGGCATAGAGAATTTCGTGTAAAAACATAAAGAGAAAGGGGTGGGGCATGAAGATTAGGTGGCGCAAGGAATAGGGAGTCCTAGTCACACTAGGACTCCTATTTTGACTTGGTCAAACAAGGTCTTTTAACTAAATAAAAAATAAGAGTAATCCAACCCAATTAAATAAGACCCTAATCTATTTAAAAAATTATTTAAATTAGATTAATTTATATTTAATTCTAATTTATTTTCTAATCAAATTAGAAAATTAGGTTGACCCAAGTCCTAGTTAGACTAGGACTATTCCTTCCTTACACTTAGCTTATCCAATAAACTAATTAGATTTGATCCAATCAAGACCAAACCAAATCTAATTAAATTATATTTAATTAAACTTAATCTCGACCTACTGGCTTAATCAAATTAAGCTAATTAGCAATCGAATTGCTAACCGATCATCTTGCAATAATTGCACTAGGTCAAATATCAACCGTATTGATCGTTTAACCCTAAAATGATTCTAAATCGCTGATCAACCATCCAATCGGAACATGAACTCTAATATGTGTGACCTCATAGGTTCAAACCTAAGTCAGTAGCATAGGAATAAATTTTTGTATCAATCGAAGTGATCATCTAGCAATGATACCCAATGATCAGATAGTTCGAAAGTGTAAAACACCATCCTTAGAATCCATGTGGATATAGTTTTTGTATAATTCATTCCCTTGACCATAATGCTCATAGGACACCTTAGAGTTCAACTGTCAACTCTAATCAGGTTGTCCACATTGTATTTCAAAATATCAAATCCATCTGATGGATTATCCTGGTCAAGGTTTTACTATATTGAAATACAGTGATACATTCTTCTCCAACTCTTGGAGTGGTCAGTTCCATCTTGATCATACTCCGACTTCACAAGTACTTGACTATGCCTAGAAGCCTTCTATTACTGAATTAGAAATTCAGTTAGTCTGATACCAAAGCATAGTGAGTTGCGTGCAAGTCATTGAGGTGATCTCAAGTCTAAGGGATACTTATACCTATATCCCATCCGAGACATTCTCGATAGTAGAATGCTCTGGACTTGGTCATGTTCAATGATGATGCACCCATACATCTCACCTGTATACCATATCAGTGTCTCAACACTCCTTGGTTAAGAGAACAACCAACCTATGTGGCATATAGCGACCTCTGCTCGATAGACGCTGTCATTCTAATTAATAGCCCATCACTTGGTTGTGAATAAATTTAAGAACTAATCGATAAATCCTCTCTTTATCGAAACTAAATAGTCTGAAGGACTTCATCACAATAATGAAGTTTATTAGAAGATATAAACTTATGATGAAAAAGATGCTAAAAAAAATATTAATTAATTAATTAATTATAATATCTTAACCATCAATAGACTGACGATTAATTTTGGGACATAATTTCGAATAGCATGTCCATCCCCTTTAATTCCTGCATATGTGTTAACTATTGACCCGATATCCTAACAGTGACAAAAATTAGCAGGTCTTGTCATGTCGAATATAAAAATTGGCAGGTGTCCTAAATTCACCTAATAAATTAAGACAACTCTTTTTTGACTTGGATAAGCTCTAGTCAAACTAAGACGAACCCATATAGGGTTCCCAAGTGAGCCCAAAATAATTTGGCTTAGTCTAGATGAATCAGAATGACTACAAAAGGAGAACTATGTGCCATTATTATCGCAGTACAGAGAGACAGCATCCGATGGCATCACTTCAAGCTCTGTAGCTAACTTTTTATACCAGAATGCCTCTTTCATAGATTCCAATGTAGCGATGTATTCTGCTTCCATGGTGGAGTCTGCTATCACCATCTGCTTGGAACTCTTTCAGCTAACAGCACTATCATTGCATACAAATAAACTACCAAATGTCGGCTTTCGATCATCTATATCAGATATAAAATCTAAGTCTGTATACCTCAGGACTTAGAGTTCACCTTTACCAAAGACTAGAAATATATCCTTAGTCCTTCTCAAGTACTTAAGGATACACTTTATAGAAGTCTAGTGTTCTTTATCTGAATTCGACTGATACTTATTAGTGACAGTCACAGTATGGGCTATATCAGGTCGTGTACATAGCATAGCATACATGAGGCTCCCTATTACTGAAGCATATGAAATCTTGCTCATGCATTCAATCTCCTCAGGTGTGCTAGGGAACATCTTCTTAGAGAGATGAATGCCATTTCTAACGCACGCTAGACACCTTTTGGAGTTTTCCATGCTAAATCTCTTTAGCACCTTCTCTATGTACATCTTTTGTGAAAGTCCTAGCATCCAATTTGGTCTATCTCTATAGATCTTAATTTCTAATATAAAGGATGCTTCTCTTAGATCTTTCAAAGAGAATTTCTTTGGTAACCATATTTTAACCATGGTCAACATGGGAATATCATTTTCAATTAAGAGGATGTCATCCACGTACTGTACGAGAAAGACTACAGTGCTCCCACTGATCTTTTTGAATACACCTGGTTCCTCATTTTTAATGAAATCAAATGATTTGATTACATCACTGAAATGAGCATTTCGGCTCCGAGATGCTTGCTTAAGTCCATATATGGACCTTTGCAGCTTGCAGATTTAATGATCATTATTACTGGATGTGAAATCAAGCAGTTGTTCCATATAGATATCTTTCTTAAGATATCTATTTAAGAACACCATTTTCATGTCCATCTATCATATTTCATAATCAAAATAGACTGTAATAGAAAGAAATGGGCAAATTAATTTTAGCATGGCTACTGGCAAAAAGGTATCCTGATAATCAATGCCTTCATGCTGACTATATCCTTTCGCTACTAGTTTAGCCTTAAATATCTCAGTATTTCCATCTGCACCTTTCTTTTGTAGATCTATTTATACCCAATAAGTACTATACATTCAGGTGGATCTACTAAGGTCCAGACTTAAATTGAGTGCATTGAATCAATTTCTGACTTCATTATCTCTAACCACTTTTTCGAGTCAATATCTAATATCACCTCATCATAGATCTTGGGATCATCACCATGAATCCCATTTTTAATAAGAAATATTTTTTCAACATCCTCTGAAATAGTACCTAAGTACCTTTCAGGAGGATGAAAAATCCTAGTTGATTTTCGAGGTAGAGGAGGTAGTGTATGGACTGGCTCCAATTAATTGGGTTCCATAGGTTTCTTAGCTCGTTGCTCTTCAGAGATCTTCTCCTCAAGCTTAATCTGCCTTCCAATGCCACCATCTTGAATAAACTATTTTTTAAGAAAGACATGTCGACTCACAATCATATTTTGATCTTTTGGAAGGTAGAAATAATATCCTAATGACTCTTTAGGATATCTTATGAACTAAGCTTAAAGGACCTAGACTCTAACTTATCTGCCTACTATCTCTTGACATGAGTTGGACAACCTCAAATTCTGAGGTGACTCAGACTTGATTTCTTACCATGCCATATCTCATACGGTGTGGTAGGAACAATTTTAGAGAAAATTTTATTTAATAAATAAATTATAGTCATTAGATAATGTCCCTAAAGAATATCAGGAAGGTCCATGAAGCTCATCATGGATTGGATCATATCTAATATGGTCCAATTTCTCTAATCTAAAATCTCATTGAATTGAGATGTTCCAAGTGGAGTCCATTGAGAGATAATGCCATTATTTTTGAGATAGTCTAAAAATTTTTGACTAAGATATTTACCTTCTCGATCTGATCAAAGAACCTTAATGAGCATTTCAATTTATTTTTCTACTTCAAGTATGAATTTCTTGAACTTTTCAAAGACTTCAGACTTGTGTCGCATTAAATATACATACCCATATCGAAACAAATCATTAGTAAAGGTGATGAAGTAGACATAATTGACTCTGACTGGTACATCAAATGGACTGCATACATCTCTATGTACCAGGGCAAGTAGGTCTATAGCCATTTACCCATGTTCTATAAAAGGAAGGTTGGTCATTTTATCATGAAGGGATAATTCGCAAATCAGATATGACTCGAAAGTCAACAGACTCAATAGTCCAGATTATTCTAATTTGTTAATCCTATCTTCCACTATATGACCTAGACTAAGGTGCCATAGATATCTACATTTAAACTATTCCTTGATCACTTTAATCCTATGGCATTCACATTTTGCTCGATATTAAAAATAGAAACATCAATATGTAACTAGTATTGGAAAATGTGTCATAAAGTCAATCATCAGTTTATTGATGGTTGAGCTACCTTACAATTGTAATTGATTTATTAATAAATAAAATATTTATTTTGATATTTTCATCATTAGGTAAACATCTTCTAATGAACTTCATTATTATGATGAAGTCCTTAGGACTATTTAGTATCAATAAAGAGAGGATTTATCGATTAATTCTTAAAACTATTCACGATCAAACGATATGCTATTAATTAGGATGATAGTGTTTATCGAGCATAATATGCCATATAGGTTGGTTGTCTTCTTAATCAACGAGTGTGGAGACACTGGTATAGTATACAAGTGAGATGTATGGTATATTGTCATTAAACATGACCAACTCCAGAGCGTTCTACTATGAAAAATTGCTTTGATGGGATATTGGTATAAATATCCCTTAGACCTGAGATCACCATAGTAGCTTACAAGCAACTCACTGTGCTTTGGTACCAGATTAATAGAATTTTAATTCAGTGATAGAAGGTTTTTAGGTACAATTAAGTACTTGCCAAATCGATGAGTGATCAAGATGGGATTGACCACTCCAAGAGTTGGAGAAGAATGCATCACTGTATTTCAATATAGCAAAAATCTTAGTCAGGATAATCCATGAGATGGATTTGTTATTTTGAAATATAATGTGGATGACCAAATCAGGATTGACAGTTAAACTCTGAGGTGTCCTATGAGCATCTTAGTTAAGAAGATGAATTATATGAAAACTATATTCACATGGATTCTAAGGATGTTATTCTATACATTCGATCTATCCAGCCGTCGGATATCATTTCTAGATGATCATTTTGATTGATACAAGAATTTATTTTTGTGCTACTGGCTTAAGTTCAGACCTATGGGGTCACACACATAAGAGTTCTCAATCTCATCGAATGGTTGATCAATGATTAAGAATCGTTCTAGGGTTAAACATTCAATATGATCAATGTTTGACCTAGTGTAATAATTGCTGGAGGATCAATTAATAATTTGATTGCTAATTAGCTTAATTTGATTAAGTCAGAGGATTGAGATTAAGTCTAATTAAATATAATTTAATTAGATTTGGTTTGATCTTGATTAGATCAAGTTCAATTGATTTATATGATGAACAAATTGCAAGAAAAAACTAGTCTTAGTTCAATTAGGACTTGTATCAACCCAATTACTAATTTAATTAAAAAATTAAATTAAAATTAAATTAAATTTAATCTAATTTAATTAGACTATTAATTAGACTAAAATATAATTTAATTACGTTAATCAAATTCTTATTTAATTTTGTCCAAGGATCAAATTGGACCAAGTCAAACTAGGAGTCCTAGTAAGACTAGGACTCCTATCTCTATGCACCACCTTAGCCCCAGCACCCCCCATGCCATTTGATAAGTACCATAAATTTATCTATGAAAGCATTAATTTATCAATTAATTTATGCTTATTTTTAAGAATTAATAATTAATTGATACATATTTTTAAGAAATTCATAATTTTATTAATTAAAAAATTAATTAAAAAATAGTAAAAAATAAAATTTTAATATCAATAGAAAGAGCTTATTTTTTTGATCATAATAAAATAAGTTTTGAGTAAAATAGAGCTAAAACAAAAAGGATATAAATTTCTAAAGAAATAAAATAAAAAAAAATTAAATAAAAAATAACATACGGCTCAATCGGCTCAAGCCGCCACGCCGCAGCAGCCGACGTGTCCAAATGCGCTGAGCCAAGCTGACCAAACTGGTGTGCTAAGCCAGCCATACTAGTCGACTCAAGCCCAGAAGCCACCCATCGATCTACAGCACAGTGTGAACCACCAGCTCAATAAAAATGGGTGAATCAAAGCTTGCCACGTGGTGGACCTAGACCGTTAAAGGGTTTACAGAAAATCCATAGCGGCTTACATGGCAATCTGGTCTTTTCACATGGTGACAGGAGCATTGATTGGCTACGATGTGTAGTGCTGTCGGTCCACATGGTCCATGGGAATAGTAAATGCGCGGTTGTGCGGTGGTGGTTGCTTGCGGTCAAGATTGGACGGTCAAGGTTTATTCCAACTCTGATTTAGTTTCTGATTTCACTCAGATCACCATCGGATGGCAGCGCTTGATTCTAGCTTTGATCCAACGATCCAGAAAGCTCTCGATGGTGATCAAACTCTCCGGTGCATGATCAACGGCCTAATTTCCTCCATCAAGCGCGATCCAACGGTCAGAATTTAATCAGACTTGATTTGGGCCATTACACATCCATTTTTGGTATTTTTTGAAGCATCGGATCATCATCTGATGGCTAGAATTAAATGAACTCAATAGAATTTATTTAGGAGCTATTTTAATCCAAATTTCACTCAAATTTCTTCCTATTTTCATGATTAAAATGGCCCTTAGTCCCATATTGTCCAAAAGAAAATCCTCCAGCATTCCAACATCTATTTAAGGACCGCCAGGCCTTCAAAACAAACATCTTCGATCAAAGGGAAGCCTTGGTATAGGGTGAAGCCAGGCTCTAGGTTAATGGCTGCTTCGAGACAACTGGTGCTGAGAGAAAAAGCTGGACTTCTACACCATCTTTCCACCAATGCCGATCCAAGATCAGAGATCAGGCTATTTTATTTTATTTTATTTTATTTTTAAATTTTATGTATTTAAATTTTAAAATTTTAATTAATATAATATTTATTTTATGTTCTTTAAATTTATGCTCTTTATTTTTATTGTAATCTTATTTCTTTACTTTAATTATTATTCTTTATTTTACTGCAAGTAGATACTAAGATCTAATTAGTAGATCTTAGTATCAAGTTCAAATTCTCACATCTTTTAATTTTTGTTTTTTTTATTTTCTGACTTCATTTTTTATCTCAAAACTCTTCTCTATTCTTTTTTTTTTATAAAATCAAAGATTTTAAATCTAAAAATACTATCTTTTCTGTGGATTTGATTTGACTCACTGCTATCTATAGATTTTTAATTATTTTAAGAAGTAGGATTAAACTGATAAACACGGTGTCTTAACGATAACATCGCATTCCTATCACCATTTCATTTAGATTTTTTCATGAAAAATATTCTCTCCAGGCCTCCATGAATGCCCGAAGTCCCTCCCTTCTTTCTTACATGAAAATTTATGGTGGACAAAGTCAAAGAAGGAGTTTGTGTTGATTTAAATTCTATGAGATAGAATTTTAAACAACTAAAACTCTTTCCTTAATTTTGTGCCGCCTACTCCCCATTTCTGCTCTAAATTTTTTTGGCTTTTAGAGGAGGATTTTTGCAACATTCTCAGGTGGTTCACGAAGAAAAAAAAGGAGGGGGCGCCCAAGAGTTGAGCGCCCCAAGCCTAGCCCTATTTGGATACATCTTGACTAGGTAGACCTAGTCAAGGATTTCTCTATATCTTTATATATAAAATAAATTTTGACCTAATTTTTTTGTGGAGTACACATTAGAGAGAGATCATTTGGGGCATGAAAAATCTAAGAGAGAAGCCTAGGGCATGGGATTTTGTAAAGGCACCAACCCAGGTGCTTTAGTGAGACAAGAAAAAAGAAGAAGAGGGTCTTCTTCTAGCATTTCTTCCACTCCTATTCCTCCATCTTTGTGAGTGTTTGAGTGGTGATCACAAATCATCTTCCTCAACTTCTAAATGTTGGAGAGTCCAAGCTTGAATGAAGAAAAATCTAGATCAATTGTAAAAGAAGGATCAGCACAGTACTAGCATAGTGTGCTGATTTTCGGATACCGAACTTCAAATCTATGATCGAGGGCTCGTGTGGATAACTCGTAGAGGCTGGATGCATGTGCAGTTTAGAGCAACAATCTTAGTCTTGGATCAGCATATTCAGAAACTCGAGATTCAAAGGTAAGGATGATCTGATCTCCCTATTTCATGTCTAGATCTGATCTAGAGTAGTCTACTATTGATATGATCAACATGTAGTTCTTTTGATATTTTATTTTTTAATTTAATAGCATATCATAATCATGTAATAAGATCCTAGGTCTAGGGTTTTATACTATATTATTCATGATTTAATATGATTAATTCATCTCTTTCGCTATAATTTTGAAAAAATTTCAGAAGCTAACCCTAGAACCCTAGATCAGTTCGTTCAATTGGTATCAGAGAGTAAATTATTTTATTACATAATTTATATATGATTAGATTATATTTTTAAATTAGATCTAATTTATAATTTGATGATTAAATCTAAAAATAAAATTTTAGATTACACACACTTTAAGATTATCCTGCAGTAATGTTTACTCCTTACAGTGGAGATGTTATCCTTGTGAGTGCAGATCTAAAATTTTGATTATAAAACTTTAGATTTGATCTAAAAAAATTTATGATCTGATTAACAAAATTTTAATCTAATTTTTATCATCATAAATATGTTAGATCTGATCTAAGATGATTTATGATTAATTAGAATTAAAATAGTTTCATTTTTATGAGCATGTTTAGATTAGATCTAAAATAGTTTTCATGTTTGTTATATATGCATATTGATTATGAATCAAACATACAACTGTTGATAGAACCATGTTGCAAAAATATTTTATAAACATAAAAATCATTTTTGAAATGCCGAATGCCAACCCTTAGTCCAAAACTTAATTAAGAATTAAGAATTGATTGATTAGGATCTAGGATTATGAATCGAAGATCCTAAGACAAATTATAACACATTAGGTTAATGGGTTAGTTGAAATTAGATCCATTAATTGGGTTAAACCTAACGTTAGATTAAAGAATGGACTTAATTAAAGAATTGACTAAATCTAATCAATAGTTGTCTTAGATTAGGTCAAGGATTTTTTAGTTCAATTACAATAGTTGTAGTTGGTCAAGTCCATGTCTTTAAATGAGAACCAAGGTGGACTTGATTCCTAGTACGTGATTGAATCCAAAATTACTAGGTTGGTCAAGTTGAAACTAATAAAGTGAATGGTGTCAAAGGTAAGTTTGGTAGTTTGACTAGTTGTTTTTAATTGGGAGCTACTCACACTAATTTGGTCTTTGACGAGTTAATGGCATATCCCTTCTATTGATCTCACTTACCTGACCATCCTAATGAATTAAATTTTGATTAGATCACTTGATGATTTGGGCTCATCTATGTAAATTAGGTAAATCTGTGTGATTGATTTAGGTGCTCCTAATATCGGTTTGAATTATGTCATTTTTTATCTGACTTGATGAAGTCAGTGGAAGGATGGCTCATTCTCTCTATCTTCTTTAAATTAAATCAACTAAATCCTCTAAAATTATTAGATCTCTAAAATGAAATAGTTATGATGATAACTAGATCATAGCCTTCCATTAAGTGGATGATAATGGGTCCATTAGTTTGATAATCATTCAAGGTCCAAAGGCCTGACGCTTATCGGCTAATGAAATTATTATTTATAATATGATTTTTTGGTCGCATCTATCTAAATGGTGGTTAAGTTGACCAACCAAAGTTGGACTTAATGATTCATTGGTTAGATGGACCATGTATGGTTATATTAACAGTTGAACCTAACCAGACCTTTTCAGTAGAGGCCAAAGCCTATTGATTAGGGACTAGAGTAAAATTAAATTACAAAAAATTATTTAGAAAAATAATTAATTATAAACCTACCCTTAGATGTGCATGTTAGATATGTGTGCCCTAGAAGCCAGAATTGGCTGACACTTATAATACACTTCTAGGGGCAAAATTATAATTTTAACTATAAATAAAAAAATAGATTATTTTCTATCATATATGTGTATTTACTATCTGTGGTACATCTCTTGAGTTAATGCTAATGATAATTCTTTTTTTCAAGAGTTGAAAATTTAAGACAAGAATTTTCATTATTAACTCATAAAATGCTCCTGACCGTAGGATTATCATGAGGATGGCGATTGATCTAGAAGGTTAGTGTACAATCACTTCTTTATAGTAGATGAGTCTTGAGTCTACGGTGTGGAGACATTGGAGCGAGAGTATAGGTACTCATTAGAGAACGAGGGCAATGAGCGTTACCACCTCAAGAAGTCATAAGGAAGTCTACCTTCTCGTCGATGACTAACTCGAAGCTGCAGTGGTATGTCTGGTTCTTTGACTTGAGATGCATTGGTAGTTCACCTTAAGGGTATTATAGTTTGACTACATCATGACTCAATCTTCTAGCCATTCGAAACCCTGAGGTGTATGTTGGCTATAGCATATTCATTGTAGGAATTGTGTTGCACCAAAATAGAATCTATCTACCTCGGTAGATGAAGAGCAACCCTATGATGATCATGAGAAGCAAGCCCATAAGCCCATGGCCATGGTTGAGTGAAATAATAGAAAGAGTTTCTATTAAGGTTTTCACATCGGACTTGAATCGAATGATTAAATCATATGATAGGAATTAGGGTTTGACGAGTTCACCTTAACGCTAATCTGATCGGGGCTTAAGATAGAAGAACATAATCACACAGGTAGCTACACCAAAAGATTTATTTTCAATTTTGATGGGTTACCACCATATACTGCTAGGTATCACTGATGGATTTTGGAAGCAATTAGAATAATTTAGATGATCGATCATTCTAGTTATCTGAATCAGAAGAGTTCTGATCCATCGAAAGGAGTTTCGATAATGTCGATGATGGAGATCATGATATATCCCATTACCATACAGAACTAAATCTAACTGGGTCACATAAATAAGGGTTTAGATCTAGATATCATCAATTGGACTAACCCAATTCAATTGATTTGAATTAGATTAAATTAGGTTCAAGAAAATTGTGCTAGCACACGATTGAGCCTAACGTTCTCCTTCTATTATCATTAAAAATTATCTCGACTAAGCCAAATGTATTTGTGCTCACTCAGGTACCTTTACCTGATCTAACTAGAGCTTGTTCAGGTCAAAAAAGGGTTATCTTAATTTATGAGATAAATTTGAGACAACACCTGCCATTTTTCGTCACCTGCTAGTTCTTGTCCTTTGACTTTGGTCAAACATTTACCTTTGACCCTTGAATATCTGCCCATATGTCATGCACTTATTGGAGAGAAGATAGAGGTTTGTCCCCTCACTAGAATTTGGAAAGGAGGGGGTGCATGCCTAGGATGGCGTGCACCCATGGATAGGGATGCCTGGAGTCCCATGGAGATGGAACTCCAGGTTGCTTCTTGGATTCAACTTAGATGACCCCTAGCCATAGACCTTGACCAGTTTTAGGTGCCATCTAAGGATGAAACTATGGGGATCTCATCTGATTGGATTAGATAATATCATGCTACCAATCAGATTTAGATCTGATCGCATGAAGCAGCGCGATTGGCCGGGATGATGTGGCACTACATGGTGCAATAGGGTCTATAAATAAACCCTATCTACGCCCCACTTTAAAAGAGAGCTTTCTCCTAGCCATGCTCCAAGGCTATCCCTCTCCCTCCTCCATGGCATCTTCTAATTCTCTCTATCCTCTCCATGCCCAAGGAAAGTTGGGCTTCAGTTTGGTGCGATCCAAGCAAGAAAAGGTTGACAAGAAAGGAAGAAGGCAGCACTGCTGTAGAGACGACAGCAGATCTTTGAAAGGAGTTTCGAGGATCCCCCAAATCAGATCTAGATCTGATTTTTGGAGACATGATAAAGAAGGAGAAGATCTTCAAATTTAATCCAAGTGGATACCGATAGAGGCCAAGCGCTTGCATGTCTGGATCCAGAACCTCAAGCAATCAGCAGGATCATCAAAGGGTAATCAGATTACCCAAATAAGGTAACATTAATTTAGATTTAATTTAATTTAATTTATTTATTTATCAGATCATAACATTAGGTTTGAAAAGTTTTATATCTAATTTAGATTTAAAAAAAAATTTAAAATATGCCTCTCGATTCAATCAGATTTGAACGAACCTGACACAGAAAATCTGATTTTCCCTTCAACTTGTATCAGAGCCAGGTTGCATAAAATTTATTTAGTTCTAATTTAATATGATAAATTAGTGATTTCAAATATCACATGAGATGTGATTAGATCTAAAATTAAAAATTAAAAAATTAAAATTAATTAATCTAGATCTAAAATGTATGAGATACATGACTAGAAATAGAATTATTCTATGTGTAGTCTAGTTTAATCATAATTTTTATTTGATTAATTATGATTTTGAGATCTATTTATTTACTATTTTTTGATATTATAAATATTATAATTAGATCTGAAAATAGAAAATAAATTAAATTAAATTTGTTCATATGAGATATGATAGTTGCATGTTTAGACTTGTTGTAAAATAGTTCTACAAAAGGTCTAGATTAAATTTTATTTGATATGATCAAATTTAAATTTAATTTTTTAGATAATTATGAGATAATTTAGATTTGAAAAACATACATGATATGATACATGAGATGTATGCAAAATATGTTTTAATTAGATCAATTTTTATATGAGATATATGCTTAGATCTAATTAGTTTTGTAGATTAGTTGTATTTCTGATTAAGGCATTCCCCTTGATCGTCCGATCATAAGAACAAAGTAGGATTTAAAGATCCTCTCCTCTCATTTGATTGGGTGTTCTTATGATGTGTAGGGGTGCTGCACGTTCATCCTTAATCAAAAATTGAAAACTTATTTTCTGCAAAATCCTAGATCTTGAAACCCTAGGATCTTATTTACATGTTTTGTTTATGAACCCTAAACTTAATTAAGAATTAAGATTATGAAATATATTAGATCTAAAATTGAGAATTTTTAGATCTAAGATATGTTCATAAAATTGGTTTCGGACATGGGTAGCTCAATTAGGTCTAAGCGATTGATCAAACCGAATCAAGAGTTGGTTAGATGGGATCAACAGTGCTTAAATTAACCAGCCTAATAGGATTAAGTCTGGATCAAAATCAAGTCATGTGAGTGATCGATCAAGCTATGACCTAATTAGGCTCAGTGGTTAGAGTCTGGATTGTTGCCTATTCTGATTAGTTCTGGCTCAACAATTTGGTGTCTAAGGTAAGTCTGGTAGATACGATCGACTGATTTTTAATTAGAAGCTACTCGACTCGAATGCGTTCTTATCGAGTTAATGGCATATCCCTTCCACCGGTCTCACTTACCTGACCATGTTTGTTGACTCAGTTCTGATCTGAGGTGGTCAGTAATCCAAGCTAACCCATGCCACTAGGTTAGTCATAATTGTTAAAGTCAAGTTTAATGAGAGCTAAATCAAATCTCCCTAAGAAAAGATTAAGTCTAAGGTCTTCCACCATTGTAGATGTGCGAGCCCTTCCTGGGGTTGATTATTCTCGACTGGTTACAGTGGCTCAGTTGCATTGAAAAGATGCAGCCATGTCTATTAGGCATTGGATGCTATGGGCTGGAGGATGGATTGGGCTTAATATTCTGGATACGATGAGAGATTCAATTAGGAATCCAATCTATGCAAATGGTGGGTCTGACTTGACTAAGGAGTGGATCAATATTCGAGATATGGTGAGATTCATAAATTAGAGACCAAGTTTGGGTCCACCATGATTAGAGAATCATTGAACAAGAGTTGTTCACTCATCGGCTAACCCATCATCAGTAACAATTAGGTGAGGTGATGAGTAAGTCGGTGGGACTACACCACCCACTAGAAA
>QRFJ01000525.1:86546-139298 GCA_006176705.1 Cocos nucifera | reverse complement strand
AAAATGACTAAACTCCCTTTGTTGGACATGGGGAGGGCCACAGATCTCCTTGCCCTAGTACATACTGATGTGTGCGGCCCATTTGATGTGCCGGCTAGAGGCAATTTTGTCTACTTCATTACCTTTACCGATGATCTGTCTAGGTATGGGTATGTGTATCTTATGAGACACAATTCTGAAGCTTTTGAAAAGTTCAAAGAATTCAGACATGAAGTAGAAAAACAAACTGAAAAACCATTAAGGTTCTTCGATCAGATCGAGGAGTGAATACCTTAGCCGGAAATTCCTAGACTATCTTAAGGAAAATGGCATAGTCTCTCAATGGACTCCACCAGGAACACCTCAACTCAACGGGATTTCAGAACGGAGAAATCGGACTCTATTGGATATGGTTCGATCCATGATGAGCTTCACAGACCTCCCTAATTTTTTTTGGGGACATTCATTGTTAACTTCAATCTATTTACTGAATAGGGTTCGCTCTAAAACCGTTCCTACCACACCGTATGAGATATGGCATGGTAAGAAACCAAGTCTGAGTCATCTCAGAATTTGGGGTTGTCCAGCTCATGTCAAAAGACAACAAGCGGATAAGTTAGAGTTTAGGTCCTTCAAAGCTCGATTCATAGGATATCCTAAAGAGTCATTACGATACTATTTCTACATTCCAGAAGACTACAATGTGATTGTGAGTCGACATGCCATCTTTCTTGAAAAATAGTTTATTCAAGATAGCGGCATTGGAAAACAGATCAAGCTTGATGAGAAAGTCTCACAAGCAAAACGAGCTAAGGACCAAGTGGAACCAAATCAGGTTGAGCCAATAAGAACACTACCTCCTCCACCTCGTAGATCGGAAAGAGTTTCCCATCCCCCTGAAAGATACTTAGGTATTATTTCAGAGGATGTAGAGGAAATATTCCTCGTAGGTAATGGTGCTCATGGAGATGATCCCAAAACCTACAACGAGGCGATATCAGATATCGACTCTGAGAAATGGCTAGAGGCAATGCAGTCAGAAATTGACTTGATGCACTCAAACCAAGTCTGGACCTTGGTAGATCCACCAGAAGGAATAGTACCTATTGGGTGTAAATGGATCTTCAAGAAAAAGATGTGTGCAGATGGGAATGTGGAGACATTCAAGGCTAAACTAGTGGCAAAAGGTTATAGTCACCGCGAAGGCATTAACTATCAGGATACCTTTTTCCCAGTGGCTATGCTAAAATCCATCCACACATTGCTTGCCATTGCAGCCTATTTTGATTATGAAATATGGCAAATGGACGTGAAAACAGCATTCTTGAATGGATATCTTGTGGAAGATATCTACGTGGAATAGCCACTAGGTTTCACATCCAGTGATACTGATCATAAGGTTTGCAAGCTGCAAAGGTCCATATATGGACTTAAGCAAGCATCTCGGAGCTGGAACAGTCGTTTCAATGATGTGATCAAAATGTTTGGTTTCATCAAAAACGAAGAGGAACCGTGTGTCTTCAAAAAGGTCAGCGGGAGCGCTGTTGTCTTTCTCGTATTGTACATGGATGACATCCTCCTTATTGGGAATGATATTCCCATAATGACAATAGTAAAATTATGGTTGTCCAAGAAATTCTCCATGAAGGACCTAGGAGAAGCATTATTTATTTTAGGATTTAAGGTCTATAGGGATAGATCGAATAGGATGCTAGGACTTTTATAGAAGATGTACATAGAGGAAGTACTAAAGAGGTTTAGTATGGAAAACTCTAAGAGGAGATTAATACCCTTTAGACATGGTATTCATCTTTCCAAGAAGATGTGCCCTAACACACCTGAGGAAATAGAATGCATGAGCAAGATCCCTTATGCTTCTGCAATAGGGAGCCTCATGTATGCCATGCAATGTACACGACCTGATATAGCCCATGCTGTGAGTGTCACAAGCAGATATCAGTCAAATCCAGGTGAAGAACATTGGACTTCTGTGAAATGTATCCTTAAGTACTTGAGAAGAACTAAGGATATGATGCTAGTCTTTGGTAACGGAGAACTCCTGGTCCAGGGATACACAGACTCGGATTTCATGTCCGATATAGATGATCGAAAGTCGACATCTGGGAGTCTATTTGTGTGCAATGGTGGAGCTATCAGCTGGAAGAGTTTCAAGAAAATGGTGATAGCAGATTCCACCATGGAAGTAGAATATATCGCTGCATCAGAAGCTACGAAGGAAGCATTCTGGTACAAGAAGTTTGCTGCAGAAATTGGAGTAATGCCATCAGATGCCATTCCTCTATACTGCGACAACAATGGTGCCATAGTCCTTGCTAAGGAGCCGAGGTCTCACCAGAAATCCAAGCATATTGAGCGTCGATACCACCTCATCCGCGATTACCTCGAGAAGGGTTATGTCGAGGTCAAGAGAGTTGACTCCGCAGATAATGTGGCAGACCCACTTACAAAGCCGTTGGACCAGCAGAAGATCGAAGCCCACCTTGAGAAGATGGGACTTAGACTTGTAGCTAATTGGCTTTAGGACAAGTAGGAGATTGTTAGATATATGTGCCCTAGAAGCTAGAATTGCTTGACACTTGTAATACACTTC
This sequence comes from Cocos nucifera, assembly GCA_006176705.1. NCBI lineage: Eukaryota > Viridiplantae > Streptophyta > Magnoliopsida > Arecales > Arecaceae > Cocos > Cocos nucifera. The sequence goes on along the minus strand of QRFJ01000525.1, from coordinate 136,708 downwards.
TAGGGGCAAAATTGTAATTTTGACTAAAATCAATAAATGGGTTATTTTCTATCACATATGTGTATTTAGTGTCTGTGATACATCCTTTGAGTTAATGGTAATGATAATTCATATTTTCAAGAGTTGAAAATTTAAGACATGAATAATCATTATTAACTCATAAATTGCTCCTGACCATAGGATCATCACGAGGATGGTGATTGATCCGGAAGGTTGGTGTACAATCGCTTCTCTTTAGTAGATGAGTCTTGAGTCTATGGTGTGGAGACACCGGAGCGAGAGTACAGATACTCGTTAGAGAACGAGGGCACTGAGCATGACCACCTCGAGTAGTCATTAGGGAGTCTACCTTCTCGTTAATGACTGACTCGATGCTGCAGTAGTGTGTCTGGTTCTTTGACCTGAGAAGCATCGGCAGTTCACCTTGAGGGTGTTATAGTTTGACTACACCATTACTCGGTCTCCTAGCCATATGGAACCCTGAGGTGTATGTTGGCTATGACATGTTCATTGTAGGAACTGGATTGCATCAAGATGGAATCTATTTACCTCTGTGGTAGAGGAGTAGCCCTATGATGATCATGAGAATCAAGTCCAGAAATCCATGGCCATGGTAGAGTAAAATAATAGAAAGAGTTTCTATTTAGATTTTCACATTGGACTCGAATCGAATGATTACATCAATGATAGAGACTAGGGTTTGACGAGTTCACCTTAACCCTAATCTGATCGGGGCTCAAGATAGAAGAACCGAATCACACAGGTAGCTGCACCAAGAGGTTCACATTTAGCTCTGATGGATTGCCACCATATACTGCTAGGTGTCACTGGTGGATTTTGGGAGCAATTAGAATGATTTAGATGATCGATCATTCTAGCTGTTCGAATCAGAAGAGTTCTGATCCATCAAAAGAGTTTCGATGATGTAGATGAGACATGACATATCCCATTACCATACAGAACTGAACCTAATGGGTCACAAAACAAGTGTTGAATTTGGTGATCATCAATTGAACTGATTCTAGTATCAATTGATCTGAAATGAGATTCAATTAGGTTCAAGGAAATCGTGCTAGCACTCGATTGAACCTAACGTTCTTCTTTTGCTATCATAAATAAGTTGTCCTATCTGAGCCAAAGGAGTTTGTGCTCAAACAGAGGCCTTCATATTGTCTGACAGGAGGTTGTCCAAGTCAGAAAATTTGTCTTATTTGTAAGACACTACCTGCCATTTTTGGTCACCTGCCATTTCTTGTTCTTTGACTTTGGTCAAAAGTCTACCTTTGACTGGTCAAACATTGACCATTGACACTTTGACTTTTGACCACATGTCATGTACCTATTAGAGGGCTGGTGGGGGCCTGTCCCCCTGCCAGAACCTGGCAAGGAGAAGGGTGCATGCCACCCTAGGCGTGTGCCCAAGTTGGAGGCGCCTAGGAGTCCTTGTTGGACAAGGACTCCATCTCCTTTTTGGATTCCAATTAGAGTTCTTCTAAGAACCAACTTTGACTGGTCTTAGGCACCCTCTAAGGAGTAATCCAGGGGACTCTATTCCCACCAATCAGATTTAGATCTGATTTCACAAAGGGTTGTGATTGGTTGGGAAGAAGAGGAGTTGGATCACAGCTAGTCTATAAATAAGACCCTGTACCCAACTTAGATGATATAGAGATATGATGAGATCATAGTTTCTCCATTCCCCAAGGCTGCCTGTCCCCTCCTTCTCCACGTCATAGTCTCTTCTCCCCTTTCTCTCCACATCCAAAAGGAGTTTTGGACCTTGGTTGGTGCAATTCAGATCAAAGAAAGGCGATCAAAACAGAAGGCTGCGCTGCTGCAAAGGACGACTGCTAATCTTCAAAAGTGTTTTGAAGATCCTCCAGATCAGATCTAGATCTAATTTTTGGAGGCATGATAGAGAAGAAGAGGATCTCTAGATCCAGCCCAAGTGGATATCGGTAGAGGCCAGACGCTTGCGTGGCTAAGATCCAGAACCTTCCGCTGCAAACAGGATCATCAATAGGGTAATAGGATTACCCAAATCAGGTAAATTAAATTTGATTTAATTTATCTTTTAATTTTATTTTATTAAAATAATAAGAATCAGATCTGAAACATATCAAGATTTGATTGGGATCAAGAGAAAAAATTTTAAAATATATCTCTTGATCTGATCAGATCTGAACGAACCTAAACCGAAAAATCAAGATTTTCCTTCAGGTAGTTCATGATGAACTGCCCATATGCATCAGTCAAGGATTGTAGAATTATATAATTCTATAGATCGAAGTCCAACCTCACTCCAAGCTTCTCAAGCTCTTCCAAGTTCTTGATCATCATCAGACAATGATCTTGGACTGACTGCCCATCATGCATCTTAGCTTTGAACAGTCGTTTAGTGACTTAATACTTGGCTATGCAACTCTGTTCACCAAATATCTCCTATAGGTGAGCCACCATTTGGCGAGCAGTCCTGATATCTTCATGTTGGTGCTGAAGTTCATCAGACATCGAGCCTAATATGTAGTATTTAGTCTTGTTGTCATCGTTTATCCACTTATCTAGAGATGCTCTCTATTCAGCAAATAGACGAGCTGGTAAGATGGGAGTGCCCTGATCTAGTACATAAGTTAACTTCTCGGAACCCAAAATAATTTTGAAGTTCTGGAGCCAATCCTTGAAGTTAGGTCCGATCAATCTATGGGTGTTCAGGATACATGCTAGTGGGTTGGATGCAGATATTTTTCTGTAGAGAGTCAAAGTTTCTAGTTAGATATTGTAATTAAGACTTAACCAATTTATTTAAAAATTTTATTTTTAAATAAATTAGCTCCTACTATTTTTTTGGATCCCTACACTCTCTATGTAGAGATGTGAAAATCATCATGATTACTGATTTCTAAGTAGGGAGGTACCAGGTACAAAGCAAGATTGATGTTCAAAGGATACTCCCAAAAGGAAGGCATCAACTTCAGTGAAGTTTTCTCTCCGGTCGTTCGGTATACATCTATCAAGATGCTGTTGAGCGTTAATGCAGCGCAGGACTTGGAGTTGGAGCAGATGGATGTTAAGATGGTATTTCTCCATGGACATTTGGAGGAGAGCATCTACATGCAATAGCCACTAGGGTTCGGAGAGCCTGGAATAGAAGAGAAGGTATATTTGCTACAGAAGTCGTTGTATGGGTTGAAGTAGTCACCGAGGTAGTGGTACAAGCACTTAGATACCTTCATGAGGAGCATCGACCTTTCTAGATGTGAATTTGATCATTGTGTGTATGTTCAATCTCTGGAGGATGGGTCTAGGATGTTCTTACTCTTTTATGTAGATGATATGCAGATAGCATACAAGAGTAAGAAAGTTATGTAGGAACTAAAGGCAGCATTATCTTGGAAGTTCGAGATGAAGGATTTTGGACCTACGAGGAAGATCTGAGGCATGGAAATTCTTAGAGATCGGGATAAAAAGGTGCTACATTTATCCCAGGATGATTACATTTGAAAGATCTTAGAAAAATTTGGGATGAAAGAAACGAAACCGGCAGTGCTGCCACTTATCGATAATATTAGACTTTGAAAGACTATGTCACCACAAACTAAGAAGGAGGTTTTAGATATGGAGAGAGTCCCATATGCTATTGGTGTGGGTAGTTTGATGTACACCATGGTGAGTTGTACGCTGCATATGGCCCATGTAGTGAGTCGGGTGAGCAGATTCATGGTGCAACCTAGCAAAGAGTGCTGGTGAGCATTGAAGAACATCTTCAGGTATTTGGCAAGTATAACTAGAGTAGGTATCACCTATGATAGCTGGGTATTGTCGAGGGTTGCTTCAACATGTCCAAGAAAGCTCAAGGGCTGATAAAAAGGTTCGTAGATGTGGATTTTGATGGAGATGTGGACACTCGGCGTTTAATGATACGATTCATATTTTGCTTGAATGAAGGTCTCATTTCATGGAAATCATGCTTGTAGCTCATCACGGCCTTATCCGCCACTAAGGTAGAGTACATCTATATTACAGAAGCTATAAAAGAGGCTTTATGGCTGAAGCGATTGGCATTGGAGATGGGTCTTGCTCATAAAGCTGTTAAGGTGCACTGCGATAGCTAGAGTGCATTGTTACTTGCTCAGAATTCAGTCTACCATACAAGAATGAAGCACATCGACATCAGGTACCATCAGATTAGAGAGCTCATAGAGATTGATGAGGTAGAGCTGGTAAAGGTTCATACCAAGGAGAATTCAGCTGATGCACTGACAAAGGTTCTTCCATGGGACAACTTTCATAGATGTGTGGCATTGATGCATTTAATGGACAGGAAGGAGTTGCCCCATGCCTTGGGGCACCAAGGTGGAGATTGAAAGAGCAAGGGTGGTTCTCCCAAGGCTTGGGAGATCATGAAGGAGTCAAGGTTGTGGCTCCTGAAGGCTTGGATTGGTTGGAGTTGTATCAACTGAGGAGGAGGACTGATACACTGACGGGCTAGCTCGGATACAAGTTAAACCAGCTTGAGATGAGATCAAGCCGGCTTGGGCCAAAATCAAGCTAGCTCAGATAAATAGTGAACATGTATTCAAAAATCTATGGCTTAATAGGTGGTCGAGCTGACTCGAGTGTTCGTCGAGCCAGTTCGGATAGGCGGATAGATGAGCACGAGTTTTCTTTGTTTGGTCTTGGATTAGATCTAATCCATGGGGTCATAAGGATTGAGTCGAAAGGTCTTAAGGTGGCTAATTTATGTATAGGACTAGATCTTTAATCCTAGGGATGAGAGCATGCAAGACATGGGCTTGGGTGAGTGCTTTCTTATATAAGTTACCCTAGAAAATTTTTTTTAGGGCTGAGTCATATTGACTCAGGGCGTTTATATATTTTTTGTATATGTAGTACTTTTTGATAATAGAATAGAGAAATCCCTTTCTCTCCATGAAACCTTATTCCTCTCTCTCTCTAGATTTACCATCGATCTCTAGGTGTCTATTCGTCAAGTCTGTCACCTCCTTCTAGTTAGAAGTCTTTGGTTGCTGGTTCCAGACCTTCTAATCTCTAATGAATTAATCCTTATAATTGATATCAGAGTAGTACTAGGATCCAACAAAGCTGGTGGGACCCAATTTTGGTAACTAGTACCGAAAGTTGAGGATAGTCCTAAAGCATGAATAAATTCTATATGTATTGATAGATCCAATATCTGAGGAGCTAGCACCCAATGCACATGGAACGGTCGGAGATACTTACCAGAAGTAGCTCAATGATTGAATCATGGGGCATTGCATTATATTGGCTACCATGAGCGATGAGTTCAGTCGTAGATTTGAGTCAGCTCAGCCAGAAGACATGCTTCAAGTATTGAACTAGTCTTTTGGTACATCCGATGATGTTGAGTGGCACAAGACCAGTTGTGCCATCTTTAACGTCAAGATGAGGGATGAAGCTTTTGTCACTAATCATGTACTGTACATGATCTAGCTGATGGAACATTTGAGCAAGCTTGGATTTTCCTTGCACGAGTAACTAGAAAAAGACTTTGAGAAGCCTGAAGTTAACTTCCATGAGTTACTAGGGTTGCTTCAAAACTTTGAGAAGGATCACCAGCTCCACGAGGAGTCGGTGAACTTAGTGGAAGGTTTATTTTTTGGTTCTTGACCCTTTAAGAAAGGAAAGAAGAATAAGAAGAAGAAATCAAAGAAGGTGCTAGTTCAGGCTGGAACATCTTTGTAGGGCTAGACCAAGAAGATCAAGCCCGACAAGAGTCAAGCTGAATGCTTCTTGTGCAAGAAGTGGGGGCACTAGAAGAGAAACTATCCTCAGTTCATTGCTTCACTAGACCCCAACAGGCTGAGAAAGAAGCAAGTTGTTGCTGGGCAAGGTATTTATATGATAACTTCTTGCAATTTCTCTATTTTTGATAAAACTGGTTGGGTATTGGATAATGGTAGCTCTTACCATATTTGTAATTCGCTGTAGGGGTTGCAGGTCAGTAGGAGATTCGAGCAAGGAGAGAGGTTCCTGAACGTTGGAGATGGAAGACCAGTTTTAGTTCTAGTATTAGGAATCTTGAAACTTATATTTGAGTCTCATACAATTATTCTTAGTGATTATCTTTTTTGTCCTAGCTTCTTTTTGAATTTCATTTCTGTAGGCCTTTTGGCCAAATATAATTATGAATTTTTAATAAAGAAAGAATTTTGTAATGTCATTATGAATGGTTTTACTATATTCTCTAGACATTTAAACAATGGTGTGTACATATTATTGCAACCTGTTAATGTAGTCTATTCTACTGGCAAGCACCCTAGATTAGATAGTGTATCTGATATCTACTTATGATACTATAGGCTAGGTCACATCAACAAGAATAGGATAAATAGATTGACTCAAGAGGAAATTCTCAAAGTCAGTGATTATGAATCACTTCCAACCTATAAATTTTGTCTTCTTGAAAAACTGACCAAGTCACTTTTTACTAAAAAAAGTGAGAGAGCCATCGAGCTCTTAGGTCTAGTACATACTAATGTATGTGGACCAATGAGCATAAGTGCTAGAAATGGATATCTCTACTTCATTACTTTCATAGATGATCTATCCAGGTATAGATATATCTATCTAATAAAATATAAGTTAGAGTCATTTAAAATGTTCAAATGATTTTAAAGTAGAAAAAAAATTGAAAAGAATATTAAGAATCTTCAATCTAACTGAGGAGGGGAATACCTGTCTGGCTAGTTTCTCACATATCAAGGAGAAAATAGGATTCTCTTCCAGTGGAATCCTCTAGGAACACCACAGCATAATGGTGTGTCTGTGAGGAGGAATCAGACTCTATTAGACATGATTGAATCCTTGATTGGTTTTGCCAGCTTGACGATATCCTTCTAGGGATATGCACTCAAATCGGCTTGCTATCTATTAAATAGGATTCAGAGTAAATCTATAATTAAGACTCCATATGAGATATGGACAGGACGTAAGCCAGCAGTTTTGCATCTTAGGATCTGGGGGTGCCCAGCTTATGTAAAATAGTTAATCATAGATAAAGTTAGACCTAGATCTAACCAATGCATATTTATAGGTTACCCCAAAGAATCAAAAGGATATATTTTCTATCATGTTGATGAACAGAAAATGTTCATCAGCCTTAAGGCAGTCTTTTTGGAAAAGAAGTTCCTTAGTGAAGGAACTGTTGCCTCTAGGTTGAACTTGATGAAGTTCAATAGATAGAAAAGCCGACACCTATAGCCAAACTCGAACCAGATTTGATTAGATCAAATCCAAAACTTAGTGTCTCTGCGCTATTAAGGCGATCTAGTAGAGTACTACATCAATCAAACAGATACTATGGTTTCTTGGTTCGAGATGGTGATCCTATTGAACTCAATGAGAACAATGAGGATCCAATCACCTTCATGGATGCAACGTAGAAACCTGATTTCGAGAAATGGCTTGAGGCCATGAAATCTTATTGTCCACAACATTTCAGGCATCACCTAGCTCTGATACCAAATTGTAGACACATATATCGCTCGAGTGCCAATCATCCTTGATATCACAAGCACCAATACCATGTTGCGGAAGCTCCTGATCTTTACCATGGATCTGAAGAAACCTATGGCGTTCTCTATGGACAACAAACCACCAATCCTCCATCTGGATCTGTGATTGGGCGCCTCCCTCCTTGGGCTTGAGGGAGATGCCCCCTTCTCTAGTGCTTCTTCAAGAATCCTAGGGCAGCAACTCTAGAGAGAAGAGAAGAAGAGAGTTGAGGGAGAAAAGGTCTGTATTGATTTCAACCTTTAAAATCCTAATACAACCTATGTATTTATACATAGTGATTAGGCCCAACCAAAAACATTCCTAGCTAACCCAATACATGAAAGCACTCACCGATCCCAAGTCTCACATGCTCTCATCCTCTAGATCTAGATCCAACCCATACATGAATTAGCCACCTTAAGATCTCTCAAATCAGACCTTAAGATCCCTAGGATCAACCCAGACCCTAGCCCAAAATTGACCCTTGCGTAACTCTACCCGCGCACTGAGCCGACTCAGTCTCGGCACTAAGCTGACTAAGATTCACTGGGTCGACTTAGTCTAAAATTGAGCCAGCCCAGTTCTGTGCTGTACTAACAGTTCTGAATGCACAGCTCTCTATTTTACCTATGCACTGAGACTTAACTGACCTAGTTTTGGACTGAGCCGGCTAACCTGCAAAAAACCTTCCTTCTATAGTCTTGATTCTCCAACTTTGGCTCCTTGCTTCACCTTGTGTCCCAGATTTTTGAAGCACCAACCAAGCCCCTGGAATCTCCGAAGCCATCACTATGACTCATTCCATAGCCTCCCAATATTTGGGAGCACCATAAATCCTCATAATCTCCACCTTGGTGCTCCAAGCCTTGGCAAATCTCTCGATAATGACCTCCTGCATGATCCCGCTGTCCCTGTGCACTCGACAGCACCTGTGCAAACATCGCCTCCACTAGTCCTCTTCAGCTGTTGTGCATCTTTAAGGCCTTTGGCATGACTGCCTCCACCGCTGAAGACCTATGGTTGCTTCTTCGCACCACCCTAGAATTATAGGATCACTTCTACTTAGCAGCTGCATCACTTTCTCTGGACATTCCTAGAGAACTTATAGCATTCCTGCACCAACACATGCTGTACCACCTGACACAGTCTTCTCAGTGCTACGCTTGTCCACCTACACGCATCGCTCTACCTAGAACTGTGCATCACCGACGCTTTGAACTCATGTCAAATTTTCTCTCTAATTGTGAAGCCACCACTACAGAGCTCCACCTATATCCAAAGTCCATCGATACCACAGAAGTCCACTTGATGCTATAGAAGTTGACTCTATGCCCATGTCCCTCGAGGCCAACCACTCAATGTTGCATGCTGAACCTACTGCAGCACCTCAAACACCGTCGTTGCTCCTTCGAATCCTCCACACTCTGCGGCCCTCTTCAAAGCCATCTTGGATACCTCTATAACCCGTGGGCACCTCCAAAACCCAAGTGCTCATCTAACTCTTCTGAAACCAGTGACTGAATCTTAGGAAATTCCACCCTAGTCCTTCTCTTCTGTCCCTACACCAGCCATCACTTTAGTTGCACCTGGAGAACTATCCTCCACCTGAACCATGAATCTTCCTGATGTCCCTATAGAAGAAATTTGATCCATGATACTCTCGACTGCTAGAGACCTTCTGATGCTCCCTGAGACCCCCTGGCTCTCCCTGAGATCTGCATCCGATCTCTTTGAGATACCACTGACACTCTTTGCTAAGATACACTCCTCGGTTATTGCACCATTAAGCCTTTCTCAGCTCCTGTGCCTCTAGGATAGTGCTCCTACAGTACTCCAGTGCTTCCTGACTCATCTTTATGCCGCTCTATAGCCGTCCAGTCCTAACCTACTAGACCTCCATGGATCATCCATCTCCATCACTCCCAAGGCTTTGCAAATCCATGCTCTAGTTAAACCGCTGAATACATCTCCAACTACTTCCCACCTTCCTAACATTGAAGGACATATAGTCGCTTCTTCAGCCTTCCATCAACCGTTACACCTTTGAAAACCTCTCTTCAATAGCCCTACACTGCCCTTCTTCCTAGAGAACCCTGATGCTCTCTATTGAGATATCTTTCTCGGCTACTGCATCATCGAGCATCTCTCAGCCCTACATCTCCAGGGAAGCACTACTGCAGCACTTCAGTGCTCCCTACCTGTCACTTAACCATCATACACCACGGCCTTTCCACCAAGATCAATCAGAAAATCATGCACCAAATTCTTCCACTTTGAAAAAATTCTTTCCAATTAATCCTCTCAACTTGCACCTTCAACTCGCTATTCCCGATTGGCCAAACCACAGTAATAATGAAGATAGATTTGAGAAATATCATGAAATTCTTATGCAGATTTTTTATTTCATCCTGTACGACTTCTCCTTCCCTTCCATGCACCATCAGGCTCTAAAATCTAGCTCCTTCCATGCACCATCAGGATCTAAAACTTGGCTCTGATACCAATTATCGTCCATATATTTTAGGCATCACCTAGGTCTGATACCAAATTTTAGACCCATGATATCACTCGAATGCCAATCATCCTTGACATCACAAGCATCGATACCATATTGCGGAAGCCCCTAATCTTTAGCATGGATCTGAATGAACCTGTGACAGTCTGTATGGGCAACAAACCACCGATCCTCCATCTAGATCTCTGATGGGGTGCCTTCCTCCTTGGGCTTGAGGGAGATGCCCCCTTCTTTGGTGTTTCTTCAAGAACCCTAAGGCGGTAACTCTAGAGAGAAGAGAAGAAGAGAGTTGAGGGAGAAAAGGTTTGTATTGATTTCAACCTTTAAAATCTTAATACAACCTATGTATTTATACATAGCCATTAGGCCCAACCAAAAACTTTTCTGGCTAACCCAATACATGAAAGCACTCATCGAGCCCAAGTCTCACATACTCTCATTCTCTAGATCTAGATCCGATCCATACATGAATTAGCCATCTTAAGATCTCTCAAACTAGGCCTTATGACTCCTAGGATCAACCCAGATCCTAGCCCAAAATAGATCCTTCCATAACTCTGCCCGCACACTGAGCCGACTTAGTCTCAGCACTGAGCTGGCTAAGTTTCACTGGTTGGCTCAGTCTGAAACTGAGCCAGCCTAGTTCTGTGTCGTGCCAGCAGTCCCAAATGCATAGCTCTCTATTTTGCCGGTGCACTGAGACTTAGCTTACCCAGTTTTGGACTGAGCTGGCTAATCTGCAAAAAATCTTCCTTCTATAGTCTTGATTCTCTGACTTTGATTTCTTACTTCATCTTGTGTTTTAGATTTTTGAAGCACCAACCATGCCCCTAGAATCTCCGAAGCCATCACCATGACTCTTTCCGTGGCCTCCCAAGGCTTGGGAGCATCATAAATCCTTATAAATCTGAGATGAAGTCCATGAAGGTCAATGATGTGTGGACGTTGGTTGACCCACCTGAAGGGGTTAAACCCATTGGGTGTAAATAGATCTTCAAAAAAAAGAGGGACGCAGATGGAAAGGTGGAGATCTATAAAGTTCGTCTGATTGTCAAGGTGTATCATCAATATTATGGTATTGACTATGACGAGATATTCTCTCTTATGGCAATACTCAAATTTATTCAGATAATACTTGCATAGTTATCCATCTAGACTATGAGATCTGGCAGATGAATGTGAAGACAACTCTGATCGAAGAAGTGTATATGATACAATCCAAGTGGTTTACATCTATAGATGAGTCCAAGATGTACAAGCTTTAGAGATCCATTTATGGATTGAAACAAGCATCTTGGAGTTGGAACATGCATTTTGATAAGATAATAAAAATGTATAGCTTCGTTAAGAATGGAGAAGATTCCTACATCTACAAATGAGCAAATTGTCTGGTAGTAGTATTTCATGTTTTGTATACTGATGACATTCTCTTAATTATAAATAACATCCCAGCACTGCAAGGAATAAAAGTTTGGTTGTCATCTCAGTTCTCCATGAAGGACTTGGGTGAAGTATACTACATCCCAGGAATGAAGATCTATAAAGATAGATCTAAGAGGATGCTCAGTCCACGTACATAAAAATTATGCTAAAAAGGTTCAGCATGAAGAATTTTAAAAAGGGCTATCTTTTGATAGACCATAAAATTTTTCTCTCTAAGAGAGATTATCTGACAACTCTTGAAGAGAGAGAGCATATGAGTAGAGTCCCATATGTTTCAACAATGGGATCTATCATGTACTCCATGATATGTACAAGATTAGATGTGGCATACTCACTAGGAGTAGTGAATAGATACCAATCTGATCTAGGAGTGAACTACTGAAAAGTGATAAAAATTATCTTTAAGTATTTAAGAAACACTAAGGTGTTAGGATAGATCCACAACTATAGAACATGGGTCACCCACCCAAGATTACCTATAGAAGATATGGCACCACCTGTTGCTATGGAAAGATTAAAGAAGACAAACAAACACAACCATATACGTGGTTCAGCCCAAGTGCCTACATCCATGGGACATGCAATGCTTCACTACCAAGAAAGAATAATATAGGAGATATAATCTCAACTCACCAATCCTCCTTCAGGATCTAGAAGCACTCACCCATACAATGCTCTCAAAGTAATTCCAAGAAGACCCCCCTCATAGATCTACTAGTCCAAGGCTCTCGACATCTTTGGATACTCTATAATCCTCTCAACCTCTACATCAAGCCCCAGCCTCTATTCCTAGGCAATCCCACTCTTCTAAAACACTCCAAGCTTTCTTGATGCTCCTAGTGCTCCTTGAGACCCGTGTCTCTCCCTAAGACCTTGTGCTTGATCTCCCTAAGAAGCCCCTAGCATACTATGCTGAGATACTTTCCTGGACTGTTGCACCATCGAGCCTCTCTCAGCCCCCATGCCTCCAGAGAGGTGCTATGCAGCACTCTAGTGCTCCTTGCCTTATCTCTGCACCGTCTAAGAGGTTTTCTCGAGACTCCTTTCTTCTTAGGTCATCTGGTCTATTTATAAGCTATGATCAATCTAATACCCATTTGATCAGCTTCTGCATGCTCTCCCAGCCACTAGATAGCACAACAACTATATAGACCTCGTGACTAGATCTAATCCATGAGTTAGGAGCTATAGATCTCATGAAAAGACTTCCATAAGTGTGCCTGTATGTGCTATTCACCTCCATCGAGCCAGCTCAGTCCACAATCGGATCGGCTCGACTGCATCTCATCCGAGCATAGCTTTCTATCCGCCTGAGAGAGCTAGCTTGGATCTACCTCGAGCCAATTCGATCACACCTCGAGCTAGCTCAACTGCATATCTGAGCCATCCCAACTATATTGGCTGATCATTTTTTCATGGCTTCTAAATGTCGTTCTTGACTTATTATGGATCGAATCTTGAGGTGCAGGATTCCAACATAAGGACCAATGGTTGGTTCATGATGAGTCAGATTTGAAACTTGTATGGTTTACTAACTCTAGCTTTCAATCTAACCATGATTATAGTAGAAGCATATCAGATTATGTCTTTATCCTAAATGGTAGAGCTATCTATTGGAAGAGTTTCAAGTAGCATACTGTGGCAGACTTTGTTTGTGAAGCAGAGCACATTGTAGCATCAAATGCTACAAAGAAAGTTGTGTTGCTGAAGAAGTTCATCATCAAGCTCAAAGTAGCATCTTTTCTTGATGGTCCGATCCTGCTCTTCTATGACAATACTGGTGTCATTGCTCAGATGAAGGAACCAAGGGCACACCAGCGAATGAAGCACATACTGCACCACTATCATTTGGTCTAAGAGATCGTGGATAGAGGTGATGTTAACCTTCAAAAGATCGATGGAATGGATAACCTGACTGACCCCTTCACTAAAGCCCTTGCGATTAAGGAGTTCGATGAACACAAGTTGAAGATGGGTATTAGATACTGTGCGGAGTGGCTTTAGGATAAATGCGAGTTGTTGAAAAATATGTTCTAAAGCCAATCGACAGTCTATTGATTGTTGAGCTACATTATAATTAAAATTAATTTATTAATAAATAAAATATTTATTTTGATATTTTCATCATAAGGTATACATCTTCTAATGAATTTCATTATTGTGATGAAGTTCTTAGGACTATTTAGTTTTGATAAAGAGAGGATTTATCGATTAGTCTATAAAATTGTTCACGATCAAATGATGCATTGTTAATTAGAATGATAATGTTTATCGAGCATAGGACATTGTATGCCATATAGGTTGGTTGTCATCTTAACTAAGAAGTGTGGAGACACTGGTATGACATACAAGTGAGATGTATGGGTACATCTATGAGAATTTATGGTGCTTCCAAGCCTTAGAAGGCCATAGATGGAGACTAAGACAGGAGTGGTCCAAGGGTGGAGGCGATGCATAGCCCTGCACAGGCTCAAGATATAGGTGTTTGAAATCTTGAGGGGCATCGTTGATGCTTCAGATACCTAGGATTCAATATGGAGTGAGGAACCAAAGTCAGAAGTTTGAAGACTGTAGAAAAGGAGCTTTCTGTAGGTTAGTCAGCTCAGTCTCAGACTGGATTAGCTAAGTCTCAAAGTATAGGACAAACAGAAGGTCGCATTCAGGACTGTAGGCATGGCATAAAAATTGGGTCGGCTCAGTCTGAAACTGAGCAGACCCAGTCTTAGGTTAGCCAGCTCAGTGTTGAGATTGAGCCGACTGAGTCTGCGAGCAAAGTTACGTGTGGATTCTATTTGGGCTAGGATAGGAACATATTCTAGAGGTCTTAAGGCCTAGATCAAGAGGTCTTAAGGGGGCTAATTCATGTATGGATCGGACTTAGATCCAGAGAATGAGAGCATGGGAGACATGGGTGTACATGGGCTCGATGAGTGCTTTCATATATTGGGTTAGTCGGAGAGTTTTTAGTCAGGCCTAATGGCTATGTATAAATACATAGATTGTATTAGGATTTTACAATATTGTTGAATACCAATTTTTTCTCCCTCAATTCTCTCTTCTTCTCTTCTCTCTAGAGTTGCCGCCCCAGGATTCTTGAAGAAGCCCTAGAGAGGGGGGAAGTCTCCCTCAAGCCCAAGGAGGGAGGCGCCCCATCATAGATCCAGGAGGAGGATCAATGGTTTGCTGCCCATAGAGAACGTCATATGTTTCTTTTGATCCATGCTAAAGATTAGGGACTTCCGCAACATGGTATCGAGGCTCGTGATGCCAAGGATGATTGGCGTTCAAGCGATACCATGGTTTCTTCAATTGGTATCAAAGTAAGGTGATGCCAATTGATGTACTTACATTTGGTATCAGAGCCTGATGGTGCATGGAAGGGAAGGAGAAGTCGTACAAGGTGAAATCAGAAATCTGTATAAGGATTCCATGATATGTCTCTACTCTATTTTTGTTGTAGCTATGGTTTGGCCAACCGAGAGCAGCAGGTTAAAGGTGGAGGTTGAGAGGATTAATGAGAAGGAACTTTTTCGGGGTGGAAAGATTGGGTGCATGATTTATTGATTGATCTTGGTAGAAAGGCTGGGGTATATGATGGTTATATGATAGGTAGAGAGCGCTGGAGTGCTACGGTAGTATTTTTCTGAAGATTTGGGGTTGAGAGAGGCTCGACAGTGCAGTAGCTGAGGAAGATATCTTTGTAGAGAGTATTAGGATTCTCTAGGAAGATGGGCAGTATGGGATGGTTGAAGAGAGATTTTTCAAGGAATAATGGTTGAAGGAAGGCTGAAGAAGTGACTATACGTCCTTCGGTATCAGGAAGGTAGGAAAGTAGTCAGAGGTGCATTCAGTAATTTGATCAGAGAATAGATTTGCAAAGCCTTAGGGGTGATAGAGATGGATGATCCATGGAGGTCCAGTAGGTTAGGGCTGGAAGGCTATAAAGTGGTGTAGAGACAAGGCGAGGGAGTGCTGGAGTGTTGCTGTAGCACTTTTCTAGAGGCACAGGGGCTGAGAGAGGGTCGATGATGCAGTAGCTGAGGGAGGTATCTCAATAGAGAGTGTTAAGGGCATCTTAATAAGACCAAGAATAGGTCTCAGGGAGAGCCAGGAGGTCTCAAAGAGCGCCAGAAAGTCTCAGGCAACCAAGAGTATCCTGAATAAGGTTTTTTCTGCAGGGGCACCAGGGTGAGTTATGGTTCAGGTGGAGGATGGTTCTCCGAGCACAACTAAAGCGATAGCTAGTCTAGGGGTAGAAGAGAAGGACTAGGGTGGAATACTCTAGGGTTCAGTCATTGGATTCAAAAGAGTTGGATGAGCTCTTAGGTTTTGGAGGTGCTCGTGGGTTGTAGATGTATTCGAGATGGCTTTGAAGGGGTCCGCAAAGCGTAAAGGGTTCGAAGGGGTAGCAACGGTATTCAAGATACAACAACAGGCTCAGCAGTGCAGCATTGAGTGGTTGGCCTCAGATGACTCAGGCATAGAGTCAGCTTCTGCAGCATCAGATGGACTTCAGATATAGGTGGAGCTCCAGAAAGGTAGCTTGACAATTAGAGAGGAATTTGACATAAGTTCAGAGCAGAAAGGTGTGGGAGGATCAATATCCTAGCACCAGTGCCAGTGATGCATAGTTTTAGCTGGAGCATTATGTGCAGGTGGATAGGCATAGTTTTGAGGAGACCATGTGAGGGTTTGCAGTAAGTGTCGGTACAAGAACGTTGTGGGTTCTCCTAGGAAGTCCAAGAAAGGTGATGTAGATGCTAAGTAGAAGGGATCCTATAATTCCAAGGTGGTGCAGAGGAGCAAGCCAAGGTCTTCAGTGGTGAACGTGGTCATCCCAAAGGGCCTCAAAGATGCACAACGGCTAAAGAGAATTGGTGGAGGCGATTATTGCATAAGGGGCTGTCAGGGTGCGCAGGGATAGCAGGATTGTGCAGGAAGGCATTACTAAGGGTTTGCCAAGGCTTGGAGCACCAAAGTGGAGATTATGAGAATTTGTTGTGCTTCCAAGCCTTAGGAGGCCATAGGTGGAGACTAGGATAGGAGTGGTCCTAGGGTGGAGGAGCTTTAAAGCCCTCCACGAGCTCGAGGTCTGGGTGTTCGGGACCTTGAGGGGCTTTGTTGGTGCTTCGAATAGCTAGGATTAAAGATGGAGCGAGGAATCAAAGCCTGGAGATTAAAGACTATAGAAAAGGAGCTTTCTACAGGTTAGCCGACTCAGTCTCAGACAAGGTTGGCTAAATCCCAGAGCATAGGACAAACAGAAGGTCACATTCGGAATTGCAGGCAGGGTATAGAAACTAGGCTGGCTCAGTCTGAAACTGAGCCGATCCAGTCTCAGGTTAGCTAACTCAGTGTTGAGACTGAGCTGGCTCTGTCTATGGGTAGAGTAATGCGTGGGTTGTATTTGGGCTAGGATAGGGAATTATCCTAGGACTCTTAAGGCTTGGTTCAAGAGGTCTTAAGGGGGCTAATTCTTGTTTGAGTCGGACTTAGATCCAGAGGATGAGAGTATAGGAGACATGGGTGTATATGGGTTTGGTGAGTACTTTCATGTATTAGGTTAGCCGGAGAGTTTTTGGTCGGGCTAATGGCTATGTATAAATACATAGGTTGTATTAGGGTTTTACAATGCTATGAAATACAGATCTTTTCTCCCTCAATTCTCTTTTCTTCTCTTCTCTCTAGAGTAGCCACCCTAGGGTTCTTGAAAAAGCCCTAGAGAGGGGGGGGTCTCCCTCAAGCCTAAGGAGGAAGGTGCCCCATCATAGATCTTGGTGGAAGATCGGTGGTTTGTGAAGGGAAATCCTGATTTTCCAAACCAGGTTCGTTCAGATCTGATCAGATCAAGAGATATATTTCAAAAATTTTTTCTCTTTGATCCTAATCAGATCTGGGATATTTTAGATCTGATTATTATTATTTTAGAAATAAAACAAAATCTAGATAAATTAAATCAAATATAATTTACCTTGATATATGTAATCCTATTACCCATTGATGATCCTGTATGCAACGAAAGGTTCTAGATCTAGCCACGCAAGTGCCTGGCCTTTACCAATATCCACTCGGGCTGGATCTGGAGATCCTCTTCTTCTCTATCACGTCTCCAGAAATCAGATCTGGATCTGATCTGGAGGATCTTCAAAACTCCTTTTGAAGATCAGCAGTCGTCCTTTGCAGCAGTGCAGCCTTCTAGCTTTCAGTCGCCTTTCTTTAATCTGGATCGCACCAACCAAAAATTTAAAACTTCTTTTGGACGTGGAGAGGAAGGGGAGAAGGTGGTTTGGCATGGAGGAAGAGGGGAGAGGTAGCCTTGGGCATGGGGAATTGTGATTCAATCATCTATACCCTTTGAGTTGGGCGCAGGGACTTATTTATAGACTAAGCGTGATCCAACTCCTCTTCTTCCCAACCAATCACAACCCTTTGCGAAATCAGATCTAAATCTGATTGGTGAGAATAGAGTTCCCTAGATTCCTTCTTAGAGGGTGCCTAAGACCAGTCAAAGTTGGTTCTTAGGAGAACTCTAATTGAAATCCAAAAAGGAGATAGAGTCCCTGTCCAATAGGGACTCCTAGGCACCTCCAACATGGGCACACACCAAGGGTGGCATGCACCCTCTTCCTTGCTAGGTTCTAGCAGGGGGATAGGCCCCCACCAGCTCTCCAATAGGTGCGTGACATGTGGTCAAAAGTCAAAGTGTTAGTGGTCAACATTTGACCAGTCAAAGATAGACTTTTTACCAAAGTCAAAGAACAAGAAATGGCAGGTGACCAAAAATGGCAGGTAATGTCTTACAAAATAAGACAACCTTTTCTGACTTGGACAACCTCCAGTTAGACCATATGAAGGCCTCTGATTGAGCACAAACTTCTTTGGCTCGGTCAGGACAACTTATTTATGATAGCAAAAGAAGAACGTTAGGTTCAATCGAGTGCTAGCATGATTTCCTTGAACCTAATTGAATCTTATTCAGATCAATTGAACTGGATCAGTTCAGTTGATGATCACCAGATTCAAACCCTTATTTGTGTGACCTAGTTAGGTTCAGTTCTGTATGGTAATGGGATATGTCATGATCTCTATCATCGACATCATCGAAACTTCTTTCGATGGATCAGAACTCTTCTGATTCGAACAGCTAGAATGATCGATCATCTAAATCATTCTAATTACTCCAAAAATCTATCAGTGACACCTAGCAGTATATGGTGGCAACCCATCAGAGCTGAATGTGAACCTCTTGGTGCAGCTACTTGTGTGATTAAGTCCTTCTATCTTGAGCCCCGATCAGATTAGGGTTAAGGTAAACTCATCAAACCCTAGTTTCTATCATATGATGTAATCATTCGATTCGAGTCCGATGTGAAAATCTAAATAGAAACTCTTTCTATTATTTCACTCTACCATGGCCATGGACTTCTGGACTTCATTCTCATGATTATCATAGGGCTGCTCCTCTACCACCGAGGTAGATAGATTCCATCTTGATGCCATCCAGTTCCTACAATGAACATGCTATAGCCAACATATACCTCAGGATTCCATATGGCTAGGAGACTGAGTAATGGTATAGTCAAACTATAACACTCTCAAGGTGAACTGCTGATGCATCTTAGGTCAAAGAACCAGACACACCACTGCAGCATCGAGTCAGTCATCGACGAGAAGGTAGACTCCCTAATGACTACTCGAGGTGGTCATGCTCAGTGCCATCATTCTCTAACGAGTATCTATACTCTCGCTCCGGTGTCTCCACATCGTAGACTTAAGACTTATCTACTAAAGAGAAGCGATTGTAGACCAACTTTTTGGATCAATCACCATCCTCATGATGATCCTATGGTTGGGAGCATTTTATGAGTTAACAATGATTATTCATGTATTAAATTTTCAACTCTTGAAAATATGATTATTATTACCATTAACTCAAAGGATGTATCACAGACACTAAATACACATATGTGATAGAAAATAACCCATTTTATTGATATTAGTCAAAATTACAATTTTGCCCCTAGAAGTGTATTATAAGTGTCAGCTAATTCTGGCTTCTAGGGCACATATCTTGTACTTATGAGACTTTCTCATCAAGCTTGATTTATCTTCCAATGCCACTATCTTGAATAAACTATTTTTTAAGAAAGATGGCATGTCGACTCACAATCACATTGTGGTCTTGTGGAATATCGAAATAGTTTCCAAATGACTCTTTAGGATATCCTATGAATCGAGCTCTGAAGGATCTAAACTCTAACTTATCCGCTTGTTGTCTTTTGACATGAGTCGGACAACCCCAAATTCTGAGATGACTCAGACTTGGTTTCTTACCGTGCCATATCTCATACGGTGTGGTAGGAACAGTTTTAGAGGGAACCCTATTCAATAGATAAATTGAAGTCAACAATGAGTGTCTCCAAAGGAAATCAGGGAGGTCTGTGAAGCTCATCATGGATCGAACCATGTCCAATAGGATCCAATTTCTCCATTCTGAAACCCAGTTGAGTTGAGGTGTTCCTGGTGGAGTCCATTGATAGACTATACCATTTTCCTTTAGATAGTCTAGAAATTCTTGGCTAAGGTATTCACCTCCTCGATCTGATCGAAGAACCATAATGGGTTTTCCAGTTTATTTTTCTACTTTATGTCTGAATTCTTTGAACTTTTCAAAAGCTTCAGACTTGTGTCTCATAAGATACACATACCCATACCTAGATAGATCATCGATAAAGGTAATGAAGTAGATAAAATTATCTCTAGCCGGCACATCAAATGGGCCGCACACATCTGTATGTACAAGGGCAAGGAGATCTGTGGCCCTCTCCCCATGTCCAACAAAAGGAAGTTTGGTCATTTTGCCTTGAAGGTAGGATTCACAAGTTGGATATGACTCAAAAGTCAATGGACTCAATAGTCTATTTTTCTCCAATTTGTTGATCCTATCTTCTGCTATATGACCTAATCTCAGGTGCCATAGATATCTATCGTTTGGACTATCCCTAGGTCGTTTGGCATTCACATTTTGCTTGATAGTTAGAATAGGTACATCAATATGTAGCTGATAAAGAGGGTATGTTCCCATGGCTACTGTAATAACTCTTGCTCCATTACCGATGCGTAGGATCATGTCTCCATCCCTCAACCTCCTACTATCCTTAAGACCCCGCATGGAAGTGCACAGATGAGCACTAGAACGAGACTCAAGCACCCAACTGGATGCAGAAGAAACCGTAAGGTTAGACTCAATAACGAGCATACCTCTAGAAGAACCTTCCTTCTTATTCTTCAGGGTGGCTAGGTAAGTAGGATAGTTTCACTTCCAATGGCCGTCGCTGTTGCAATGGAAACACTTTCCTTTGACATCAGCCTTTTTCTTTGGTTCTGCCTTCTTCTTCTTTGCTCCTTCCACCTTCTGCTTTTTCGCAGACTTCTTTTTCTTTTCATAAGACTTTCTTTTGGAAGAAGTCCATTCCATAGCAAGAACTGAGCCTTTAGAACCTTTCATAGAAAGCTCAGCGGTAACCAGCATATTAATTAATTCGGCCAAGGAATTTTGAAGTTTATGCAGCACCGAGTCAGTCATCGATGAGAAGGTAGACTCCCTAATGACTACTCAAGGTGATCACGCTCAGTGCCCTCATTCTCTAACGAGTACCTATACTCTCGCTCCGGTGTCTCCACACCATAGACTTAAGACTCATCTACTAAAGAGAAGCAATTGTACACCAACCTTTTGGATCAATCACCATCCTCGTGATGATCCTATGGTTGGGAGCATTTTATGAGTTAACAATGATTATTCATGTCTTAAATTTTCAACTCTTGAAAATATGAATTATCAATACCATTAACTCAAAGGATGTATCACAGACACTAAATACACATATGTGATAGAAAATAACCCATTTTATTGATATTAGTCAAAATTATAATTTTGCCCTTAGAAGTGTATTACAAATGTCAGCCAATTCTGGCTTCTAGGGCACATATATCTAACAATTTATTGCCCATAGAGAACGTCATAGGTTCCTTCAAGTCTGTGCTAAAGATCAGGAGCTTTCACAACATGGCATCAGAGCTTATGATGCCAAGGATGATTGGCGTTCAAGCGATATCATAGAATATCAATTGGTATTAGAGCAAGGTGATGCCAGTTGATGAACTTACAACATCATCATTGAATGTGACCAACTCTAGAGCATTCTATTGTTGAGAATTATTCTGATGGGATATAAGTATAAATATCCCTTAGATCTGAGATCACCATAGTGGCTTGCGAGCAACTCACTATGCTTTAATATCAGACTAACTAAAATTCTAATTCAATGTTGGAAGATTTCTAGGCACATCAAGTATTTACATAGTCGGTGAGTGATCTAAAGGAAAAATACTATTTTCCACCGTAGGATCGTGGAGATCTGATCAGATCTGAGGGAGATTTTTTAAAAAAATTTTTAAACAATTCGATCAAATATAAGAGTTCTTAGATCTAATCATAGTGATCTAATATTAAAAATTAAAAATTAAAATTAAATTAGATTTAATTTAAAGTACCTGATTAGGTAATCTAATTATCCTGCAATGATCCTATTGATTCCTGAGATTCTGGAAGGAGCCACGCACATGGCTGGCCTCTACTAGTATCCACTCGAGCAAGATCTGAATGTCATCTCCTCATGAACCTTTTCTCTAAAAATCAGATTTGGATCTGATCTGAAGAGCCTTCAAAACTATTTTTGAAGGTAGCCCGTCCGTCACACGAAGACCGTCACATAGATTCTGAATATTATGCCAAAAACTTTGGACCTTCTTCTTATATTTATGCCTAACTTTTTAGGCTTGTAAAAGAGAAGAAGAGAGAGGATATAAGGGGTGTGGGATATCAGGGATGGTAGACTTTCGGCATGGAAAATTATTTCTTGCACTGCATGCACTTTGATGTGAGAAAAGCTTTTATGTCCAATGCCTACTTAGAGTCCTTTTTGACCAAAATAACTCATTTATTTTCTCATTAGGACTCTAAAACTTATTCTCCACAAAAAACCATTGGACCTCATTTATTTCTTTTGCCAAAAATGATTCAAAAAGGTATCGACATGAGTAGATAAGGAAGAGTCCACTGCACCTAGGACTCTTCCCTCAAGAGATTAAGCCAAATCAAACTCTATCATAACATCATCTAGATACCTCCAAAAATTATGAAATTTCACACACATAATGCATAACTCATGTTCTATCACATATCCAAAAAATAGATCAAAATAATTTCTAGATAATTTTCTAAAAGAATCTGATCATGTTACCCTTAATTCACTCAAATAGGTCAATTTTTGACCCTAGTCCAATTTGACTATGAATGGATTTAATTTCTATAATTAATTTGACCTGGACTTATTCTAGTCTAATGTAAATAAATTCAATCAAAATATAAGAATGAGTTAAATCAAATTTGACTCAATTTTGATGAATCAGAATGATTTTAGAAGGGGAAAGTCAGGCTCAATCATGTACTAGCACGATTACCTTGAACCTGATTGGATCTAATCCAAATCAATCAAACTGGCTTAGCTCAATTGATGACATCTAGACCCAAACTCTTATTTGTGTAATCCAGTTAGATTCAATTCTACATGGTAATGAGACATGTTGCAATCTCCATCATCGAAGCACCTTTCGATGGACCAGAACTTTTCTGATTCGTACAATTAGAATGATTGATCATCAAAGTCATCCTAATTGCTTCCAAAATCTATTAGTGACACCTAGCAGTATATGGTAGCAACCCATCAGAACTAAAAGTGAATCTCTCGGTATAGTTATCTATGTGATTGGGTTCTTGTATCTTGAGCCCCGATAGGATTAGGGTTAAGGTAAACTCGTCAAACCCAATGTCCATCATATGAATTAATCATTCGATTCGAGTTCAATATGAAACCCTAATAGAAATTCTTTTTATCATCTTCACTTTGCCATGGCCATGGGCTTATGAACTCAAACTCATGATTATCATAGGGCTACTCCTCATCTATTGAGGTAGACAGATCCCCTATTGGTGCAATACAATTCCTACAATGAACATGCTATAGCCAACATACACCTCAGGATTCCGATTGACATGAAGACTGAGTTATGGTGTAGTCAAACTACAATAGCCTCAAGATGAACTATCGATGCACCTCAGATCAAAGAATCAGACACACAACTACAGCATCGAGTCAGTCATCAATGACAAGGTAGACTTTCTTATGACTACTCGAGGTGGTCACGCTTAGTACCCTCGTTCTCTAACGAGTATCTATACTCTCGCTTCGATATCTCCACACCATAAACTCAAGATACATCTATCCTAAAAGAGTGATCATATATCAACCCTTCGGATCAATCACCATCCTCGTGATGATCCTACGATCGAAAGCAGTTTATGAGTTAATTATGAAAATTCATGTCTTAAATTTTCAACTCTTGAAAATATGAATTATCATTATCATTAACTCAAAGGATGTATCATAGACACTTTTAAATACACACTTAATAGAACATAACTCATTTATTAATTTATAGTTAAAATTATAAAATTATTCTTAGAAGTGTATTACAAGTGACAGCCAATCTGGCTTCTAGGACACACATCTAACAAACTTCCACTTGACTTAAAGCCAATTGGCTACAAATCTAAGTTCCATCTTCTCAAGTTGGGCTTCGATCTTCTGTTGGGTTAATGGCTTTATTAGTGGGTCAGCTGCATTATCTGTAGTGTCGACTCTCTTGACCTCAACATATCTCTTCTAGAGATAATCGTGGATGAGGTGGTATCGCTGCTCGATGTACTTTGATTTTTGGTAAAACCTTGGGTTCTTAGCTAGGGCTATGGCATTGTTGTTGTCCCAGTATAGAGGGATGGCATCTGATGGCATCACTTCAAGCTCTACGATGAACTTGTTGTATTAGAATGCCTCCTTTGTAGCTTCCGACGCAGTGATGTACTCTACTTCCATGGTGGAATCAGCTGTCATAGTTTGCTTGGAACTCTTCCAGCTGACAGCACCACCATTACACATAAATAGACTTTCAGATGTCGACTTTCGATCATCTATATCGAACATAAAATTCGAATCTATATATCTCTAGACCTGGAGTTCTCCATTACGAAAGACTAGAAACATATCCTTAGTCCATCTCAAGTACTTAGGGATATATTTCATAGAAGTCTTGTGCTCTTCACCTGGATTCGACTGATACCTGCTTGTGATACTCACAGCATGGGCAATATTAGGTCATGTACATAGCATGACATATATGAGGTTTTCTATTACTGAAGCATAAGAGATCTTGCTCATGCATTCAATCTTCTTAGGTGTGTTGGGATACATCTTCTTGGAGAGATGAATGCCATGTCTGAAGGGCACCAATCCCCTCTTGGAGTTTTTCAAGCTAAACCTCTTTAGCACCTCCTCTATGTATATTTTCTGTGAGAAACTCAGCATCCTATTTGGTCTATCTCTATAGACCTTAATGTCTAGAATAAAGGATGCCTCTCCTAGGTCTTTCATAAAGAATTCTTTAGACAACCATATTTTGACTGTAGTCAATATGAAAATATCATTCTCAATTAGGAGGATGTCATCCGCGTATAATACGAGAAAGACAACAATGCTCCTACTGACCTTTTTGAAAACATAGGACTCCTTATTCTTGATGAATCCAAACAATTTGATGACATCATTGAAATGAACATTTCAGCTCTGATATGCTTGCTTAAGTCCATATATGGATCTTTGCAGCTTGCAAACCTTGTGATCAGTATCACTAGATGTGAAATCCAATGGCTATTCCATATAGATATCTTCCTTAAGATATCAATTTAAGAATAATATTTTCACATCCATCTATCATATTTCATAATCAAAATAGATTACAATAGCAAGCAATGTTCGGATGGATTTGAGCATGGCTACTGGCGAAAAATTATCCTAATAGTCAATGCCTTCGCGCTAACTATACTCTTTTGCTACGAGCCTTATTTTGACTATCTCTACATTTCCATCAGCTCCTATCTTTCTCTTGAAGATCTATTTACATCCAATAGATACTATACCTTCAAGTAGATCTATCAAGGTCTAGACTTGGTTCGAGCGCATTGAGTCAATCTCTGACTTTACTGCCTTTAACCATTTCTCAAAGTCGATATTTGATATCGCCTCATCATAAGTTTTGTGATCATCACCATGTACCCCTTTTTCTATGAGAAATATTTTTGCTACGTCCTTTGAAATAGTACCTAAGTACCTTTCAAGGGGACGAGAAATCCTTTCTAATCTATGAGGTGGATGAGGTAGTGATTGGACTGGCTCAATCTGATTGGGTTCCATAGGTTCTTTATCTCATGGCTCTTGGAAGACTTTCTCCTCGAGCCTAATCCATCTTTTGATGCCATCATCTTGAATAAACTATTTTTCAAGAAAGATGATATGTCAACTCACAATCACATTGTGATCTTCCGGGAGATAGAAAAGATATCCTAATGACTCTTTAGGATATCTAATAAATCGAGCTCTAAAGGATCTAGACTCTAATTTATTTGCTTGTTGTCTCTTGACATGGGCTGAACAACACCAAATTCTGAGATGACTCAGACTTGGTTTCTTACCATGCCATATCTCATATGGTGTTGTAGGAATGGTTTTAGATGGAACCTTATTCAATAGATATATAGCGGTCAACAGACTATGTCTCCAAAGAAACTCAAGAAGGTTCGTGAAGCTCATCATAGATCAAAGCATATCAAATAGGGTCTGGTTTCTCCATTCTAAAATTTTGTTGAGTTGAGGCATTCCAAATGGAGTCCATAGTGAGACTATGCCATTGTCCTTAAATAGTCTAGGAATTTTCGACTAAGATATTCACCATCTTAATCTGATCAAAGAATCCTAATAGATTTTTCTATTTATTTTTATACATCGAGTCTAAATTTTTTGAACTTTTCAAAAGCTCCAGACTTGTGTCGCATCAAATACATATATCTGTATCGAGACAAATCATCGATAAAGGTGATGAAGTAGATGTAATTACCCCTGGATGGCACATCAAATGGGCTGCATACATCAGTATGTAGTAGGGCAAGCAGGTCTATGGCCCTTTCCCCATGTCCCACAAAAGGAAGCTTGGCCATTTTTCCATGAAGGCATGATTCATAAATCAGATATGACTTGGAGGTCAACGAACTCAAAAGCTCGAATTTCTCCAATTTGTTAACCCTGTCTTCAGCTATGTGACCTAGCCTAAGGTGCCAAAGATACCTATTATTTAGACTATCCCTAGATCGCTTTGATCCTATGGCACTCATGTTTTGCAATATATTAAAAATAGAAACATCAATATGTAACTGATAGAGATCATTTATAAGAAAACAACTTGCAATTTTATTTTTTTCATAAAGAATGTTACAATGGTCCTTAAGAAAACTAATTACATAGCCTTCCTATGCTAAACATGAAATAGAATCAAATTTCTGCTTACAACACGCACATAAAAATAGTCCGTAAGTTCTAAGTCTAATTCTGATGGTAATCGTAGAGGATAGGTTCCCACGATCATAATAGCAACTCTTGCTCCATTTTCGATATGTAGGATTATTTCTGAAAGGAAATCCTGATTTCCCAGTCCAGGTTCGTTCAGATCTGATCAGATCAAGAGATATATTTCAAAAATTTTTCTCTTGATCCCAATCAGATCTTGATATGTTTCAGATCTGATTCTTATTATTTTAATAAAATAAAATTAAAAGATAAATTAAATCAAATTTAATTTACCTGATCTGGGTAATCCTATTATCCTGTTGATGATCCTGTTTGCAGCGGAAGGTTATGGATCTTAGCCACGCAAGCGCCTGGCCTCTACTGGTATCCACTTGGGTTGGATCTGGAGATCCTCTTCTTCTCTATCACACCGCCAAAAATCAGATCTGGATCTGATCGGGAGGATCTTCAAAACTCTTTTGAAGATGAGTAGTCATCCTTTGCAGCAGCACAACCTTCTTATTTTGATTGCCTTTCTTTGATCTAAATCGCACCAACCAAGGTCCAAAACTCCTTTTGGACGTGGAGAGCAAGGGGAGAAGGTGGTTTAGCATGGAGAGGGAGGGGAGAGGGAGCCTTGGGGCATGGAAAAACTATGATCTCATCATATCTCATACAATCTGAGTTGGATACAGGGTCTTATTTATAGACTAGCTGTGATCCAACTCCTCTTCTTCCCAACCAATCACAACCCTTTGTGAAATCAGATCTAAATCTGATTGGTGGGAATAGAGACCCCTGGATTCCTCCTTAGAGGGCGCCTAAGACCAGTCAAAGTTGGTTCTTAGAAGAACTCTAATTGGAATCCAAAAAGGAGATGGAGTCCTTGTCCAACAAGGACTCCTAGGCGCCTCCAACTTGGGCACACGCCTAGGGTGGCGTGCGCCCTTCTCCTTGCTAGGTTCTGGCAGGGGGACAGGCCCCCACCAGCTCTCCAATAGGTGCATGACATGTGGTCAAAAGTCAAAGTGTCAATGGTCAACGTTTGACCAGTCAAAGGTAGACTTTTGACCAAAGTCAAAGAACAAGAAATGGCAGGTGACCAAAAATGGCAGGTAGTGTCTTACAAATAAGACAACCTTTTTTGACTTGGACAACCTCCTGTCAGACCATATGAAGGCCTCTGTTTGAGCACAAACTTCCTTTGGCTCAGACAGGACAACTTATTTATGATAGCAAAAGAAGAACGTTAGGTTCAATCGAGTGCTAGCACGATTTCCTTGAACCTAATTGAATCTCATTCAGATCAATTGAACTAGATCAGTTCAATTGATGATCACCAGATTCAAACCCTTGTTTGTGTGACCCAGTTAGGTTCAGTTCTGTATGGTAATGGGATATGTCATGATCTCTATCATCGACATCATCGAAACTCCTTTCGATGGATCAAAACTCTTCTGATTCGAACAGCTAGAATGATCGATCATCTAAATCATTCTAATTGCTCCCAAAATCCACCAGTGACACCTAGCAGTATATGGTGGCAACCCATCAGAGCTGAATGCGAACCTCTTGGTGTAGCTACCTGTGTGATTCAGTTCTTCTATCTTGAGCCCCGATCAGATTAGGGTTTAGGTGAACTCGTCAAACCCTAGTCTCTGTCATATGATGTAATCATTCGATTCGAGTCCAATGTGAAAATCTAAATAGAAACTCTTTCTATTATTTCACTCTACCATGGCCATGGATTTCTGGACTTGATTCTCATGATCATCATAGGGCTACTCCTCTACCACCGAGGTAGATAGATTCCATCTTGATGCAATCCAGTTCCTACAATGAACATGTCATAGCCAACATACACCTCAGGGTTCCATATGGCTAGGAGACCGAGTAATGGTGTAGTCAAACTATAACACCCTCAAGGTGAACTACCGATGCATCTCAGGTCAAAGAACCAGACACACTACTGCAGCATCGAGTCAGTCATTGACGAGAAGGTAGACTCCCTAATGACTACTCGAGGTGGTCACGCTCAGTGCCCTCGTTCTCTAACGAGTACCTGTACTCTCGCTCCGGTGTCTCCACACCATAGACTCAAGACTCATCTACTAAAGAGAAGCGATTGTACACCAACCTTCCGGATCAATCACCATCCTCGTGATGATCCTATGGTCAGGAGCATTTTATGAGTTAATAATGATTATTCATGTCTTAAATTTTCAACTCTTGAAAATATGAATTATCATTACCATTAACTCAAAGGATGTATCACAGACACTAAATACACATATGTGATAGAAAATAACCCATTTATTGATTTTAGTCAAAATTACAATTTTGCCCCTAGAAGTGTATTACAAGTGTCAGCCAATTCTGGCTTCTAGGGCACATATATCTAACAATCTCCCACTTGTCCTAAAGCCAATTGGCTACAAGTCTAAGTCCCATCTTCTCAAGGTGGGCTTCGAAACTTCTGCTGGCCCAACGGCTTTGTAAGTGGGTCTGCCACATTATCTGCGGAGTCGACTCTCTTGACCTCGACGTAACCCTTCTCGAGGTAATCGCGGATGGGGTGATATCGCCGTTTGCTTGAAACTCTTCCAGCTGACAGTACCATCCATTGCACATAAACAGTCTGGCCAGATGTCGACTTTCGATCATCTATATCAGACATGAAATCCGAGTCTGTGTATCCCTGGACTTGGTGTTCTCCGTTACCAAAGACCAACATCATATCCTTAGTTCTTCTCAAGTACTTAAGGATACATTTCACAGAAGTCCAGTGTTCTTCACCTGGATTTGACTGATATCTGCTTGTGACACTCACAGCATGGGCTATATCAGGTCGTGTACATAGCATGGCATACATGAGGCTCCCTATTGCAGAAGCATAAGGGATCTTGCTCATGCGTTCTATTTCCTCAGGTGTGCTAGGGCACATCTTCTTGGAAAGATGAATACCATGTCTGAAGGGTATTAATCCCCTCTTAGAGTTTTCCATACTAAACCTCTTTAGTACTTTCCTCTATGTACATCTTCTGTGAAAGTCCTAGCATCCTATTCGGTCTATCCCTATAGACCTTAATTCCTAGAATAAAGGATGCTTCACCTAGGTCTTTCATGGAGAATTCCTTGGACAACCATATTTTGACTGTGTCAACATGGGAATATCATTCCCAATAAGGAGGATGTCATCCACGTACAATACGAGGAAGACAACAGCGCTCCCACTGACCTTTTTGAAGAACACATGGTTCCTCTTCATTTTTGATGAAACCAAACTTTTTTGATCACATCATTGAAACGAGTGTTCCAGCTCCGAGATGCTTGCTTAAGTCCATATATGGACCTTTGCAGCTTGCAAACCTTGTGATCAGTATCACTGGATGTGAAACCTAGCGGCTGTTCCATATAGATATCTTCCTCAAGATATCCATTTAAGAATGCCGTTTTCACATCCATTTGCCATATTTCATAATCGAAATAGGCTGCAACAGGCAAGCAATGTGCGGATGGATTTTAGCATAGCTACTGGGAAAAAGGTATCCTGATAGTCAATGCCTTCGCATTGACTATAACCTTTTGCCACTAGTCTAGCCTTGAATGTCTCCACATTCCCATCTGCACCAATCTTTCTCTTGAAGATCCATTTACACCCAATAGGTACTATACCTTCTGGTGGATCTACCAAGGTCCAGACTTGGTTTGAGTGCATCGAGTCAATTTCTGACTGCATTGCCTCTAGCCATTTCTCGGAGTCGATATCTGATATCGCCTCGTTGTAGGTTTTGGGATCATCACCATGAGCACCATTACCTACGAGGAATATTTCCTCTACTTCCTCTGAAATAATACCTAAGTATCTTTCAGGGGGATGGAAAAACTCTTTCCGATCTACGAGGTGGAGGAGGTAGTGTTCTTATTGGCTCAACCTGATTTGGTTCCAATTGGTCCTTAGCTCGTTCTACTTGTGAGACTTTCTCATCAAGCTTGATCTGCTTTCCAATGCCGCTATCTTGAATAAACTATTTTTCAAGAAAGATGGCATGTCGACTCACAATCACATTATGGTCTTCTGGAATGTAGAAATAGTATCCTAATGACTCTTTAGGATATCCTATGAATCGAGCTCTGAAAGGACCTAAACTCTAACTTGTCCGCTTGTTGTCTTTTGACATGAGCCGGACAACCCCAAATTCTGAGATGACTCAGACTTGGTTTCTTACCGTGCCATATCTCATACGGTGTGGTAGGAACGGTTTTAGAGGGAACCCTATTCAGTAGATAAATTGAAGTTAACAATGAGTGTCCCCAAAGAAAATCAGGGAGGTCTGTGAAGCTCATCATGGATCGAACCATATCTAATAGAGTCCGATTTCTCCATTCTGAAACCCCGTTGAGTTGAGGTGTTCCTGGTGGAGTCCATTGAGAGACTATGCCATTTTCCTTGAGATAGTCTAGGAATTTCCTGGCTAAGGTATTCACCTCCTCGATCTGATCGAAGAACCTTAATGGGTTTTTCAGTTTATTTTTCTACTTCATGTCTGAATTCTTTGAACTTTTCAAAAGCTTCAGACTTGTGTCTCATAAGATACACATACCCATACCTAGACAGATCATCGGTAAAGGTAATGAAGTAGACAAAATTGCCTCTAGCCGGCACATCAAATGGGCCGCACACATCAGTATGTACTAGGGCAAGGAGATCTGTGGCCCTCTCCCCATGTCCAACAAAAGGGAGTTTAGTCATTTTGCCTTGAAGACAAGGATTCACAAGTTGGATATGACTCAAAGTCAATGGACTCAATAGCCCATTTTTCTCCAATTTGTTGATCCTATCTTCTGCTATATGACCTAATCTCAGGTGCCATAGATATCTATCATTTGGACTATCCCTAGGTCGTTTGGCATTCACGTTTTGCTCGATAGTTAGAACAGGTACATCAATATGTAGCTGATAAAGACCATTAATAAGGAAACCATTTGCAATTTTATTTCTTTCATAAAGAATGTTACAATGGTCCTTAAAGAAGGTGAATCACATAGCCTTCTTGTGCTAAGCATGAAACAGAAATCAAATTCCTGCTAGCTGCAGGCACATAATAACAGTCTTTCAAAACTAAGTCTAAACCAGATGGTAATCGAAGAGGGTATGTTCCCACGGCTACTGCAGCAACTCTTGCTCCATTACCAATGCGTAGGATCATGTCTCCATCCCTCAGCCTCCTGCTATCCTCAAGACCCTGCATAGAAGTGCACAGATGAGCACTAGAACACTAGAGTCAAGCACCCAACTGGATGTAGAAGAAATCGTAAGGTTAGACTCAATAACGAGCATACCTCCAGAAGGACCTTCCTTCCTTGTTCTTCAGGGTGGCCAGGTAAGTAGGGCAGTTTCCGCTTCCAGTGGCCATCGCTTGTTGCAATGGAAAATACTTTCCTTTGCCATCGGCCTTTTTCTTTCTTCTTTAGCCTTCTTCTTCTTTCCTCCTTCCACCTTCTACTTTTTCACAGACTTCTTTTTCTTTCCATAAAGACTTTCTTTTGGAAGAAGTCCATTCCATAGCAAGAACTGAGCCTTTAGAACCTTTCATAG
The DNA here is from genome assembly GCA_006176705.1 of Cocos nucifera. Lineage (NCBI taxonomy): Eukaryota > Viridiplantae > Streptophyta > Magnoliopsida > Arecales > Arecaceae > Cocos > Cocos nucifera. Next base: position 104,097 of record QRFJ01000525.1, on the reverse strand, counting down.
GAAAGCTCAGCAGGTAACCAGCATGTTCATTAAGTTCGGCCAAGGAAATTTTGAAGTTTATGCATGTGGTAATTCATGATGAATTGCCCATATGCATCAGTCAAGGATTGCAGAATTATATCATTCTGCAGATCCAAGTCCAACTTCACACCGAGCTTCTCAAGCTCTTCCATGTCCTTGATCATCATGTCAGACAGTGATCTTGGACTGACTGCCCATCACGCATCTTAGCCTTAAAAAGTCATTTAGTGACTTGATATTTGGCTGCGCGACTCTGTTCACCAAACATCTCCTGCAGGTGAGCCAACATTTGGCGAGCAGTCCCGATATCTTCATGTTGGCGCTGGAAGCTTCATCAGACATCGAGCCCAACATGTAATATCTGGCCTTATTATCTTCGTCAATGTCCATTTTTCCAGAGACGCTCTCTGTTCAATGGATGGACGAGCTGGTAAGGTGGGAGGGTCCTGGTCCAATACATGGGTTAACTTCTCGAAACCCAAAATGATTTTGTAAGTTCCTGAGCCAATCTTTATAATTGGGTTCCGGTCAGTCTATGTGGTGTCTAGGATACGTGCCAATGGGTTGGACGTGCAGACATTTTCCTATAGAGAGTCAAAGATTTCTAGTTAGATACTTGTAATTTTGACTTAACCAATTTGTTTAGGGATTTTATTTTTAAATAAATTAGCTCCCACTATTTTCTCGGATCCCTACACTCCCTCTGTAGAGATGCAAAAATCTCCATGATTAATGATTTCTAGTGGGTGGTGCGGTCTCACCAACTTACTCATCACCTCACCTAACAGTTATTGGTGATGGGTTAGCCAATGAGTGAACAACTCTTGTTCAATGATTCTCTAATCATGGTGCACCCAAACTTGGTCTCTAATTCATGAATCTCACCGTATCCAAATATTGATCCACTCCTTAGTTAAGTCAGACCCACCATTTGCATAGACTGGGTTCCTAATTGAGTCTCTCACCGTATCCAAAATATTGAGCCAACTCATCCTCCAGCCCATAGCATCCAATGCCTAATAGACATGGTTGCATCTTCCGGTGCAACTGAGCCACTGTATCCAGCCGAGAACAATCAACCCCGGGAAGGGCCCGCACATCTACAATGGTGGAAGACCTCAGACTTAATCTTTTCTTAGGGAGAATTGATTCAGGTCTCATTAAACTAGACTTGGCTTAGTCATAACAATTATGACTAACCTAGTGGCATGGGTTAGCTCAGGATTATTGACCACCTCAGATCAGAACTGTGTCAACAGATATGGCCAGGTAAGTGAGACGGTGGAAGGAATATGCCATTAACTTCGTACAAGAATGCATTCAGGTCGAGTAGCTTCCAATTAAAAATCCAGTCGGTCGTATATGCCAAACTTACCTTAGACACCAAATTGTTGAGTCAGAACCAATTGGGTTAGCCTACAATCCAGACTCTAACCTCTGAGCCTAATTAGGTCTTGCTTGATTGATCATGACTCGATCTTGACCCAGACTTAATCCTATTAGGCTGGTCAATTTAAGCATTGTTGATCCCATCTAACCAACTCTTGATTCGGTTTGATCAACCGCTTAGACCTAATTGAGCTACCCAAGCCCGAACCCAGTATTATGAATATGTCTTAGATCTGAAAATTCTCAATTTTAGACCTAATTAATATTCCATAAACTTAATTCTTAATTAAGTAGGGTTCATAAACAAAATATGCACAATAAATCCTAGGGTTTCAGGATCTAGGGTTTTGCAGAAAGTAAGTTTTGGGTTTCTGATTAAGGACGAACACGCAGCACCCCTACACATCATAAGAACACCCCATCGAATGGAAAGAGAGGGCCTTTAAATCCTTCTTCGTTCTTATGATCGGACGGCCAAGAGGAACGCCTTAATCAGGAACATTCAATACTACAAAAACAATATCAGATCTATATCATATATCTCATATATAAAGTAGATCTAATCATGGCATATTTTGCATACATCTCATGTATCAAATCATGCATATTTTTAGATCTAAATTATCTCATAATAATCTAAAAAATTAGATTTAAATTGATCTTAATCAAAATAAATTCTAATCTAGATAATTATGTAGAACTATTCTACAACTAGTCTAGACATGCATCAATCATATCTCATATGATATTCAAAAATTAAATAATTTTTATTTGCTATTTTTCAGATGTTATTATAACACTTATAATATCAAAAAATAGTAAATAAAAAGATCTAAAACATGATTTAATCGGATTAAATCAAAAATATGCAAGAATATTCTATAGAACTATTCTATTCTAGAACTAGTCATGCATATCTTCTAATCTTAGATCCAAATTATTTAATTTTAATTTTTTTTTTTTTTTCTGATTTTAGATCTGATCATATCTCATGTGACATCTGAAAATCAATTATTTTTTAATTAAAATAAATTTAAAATCAGATCTAAATAATTTAGAACCATGGCTCTGATACCAGTTGAAGGAAAATCCTGATTTCCCGGTCCAGGTTCGTTCAGATCTGATCAGATCAAGAGATATATTTCAAAAATTTTTTCTTTGATCCAATTAGATCTTGATATGTTTCAGATCTAATTCTTATTATTTTAATAAAATAAAATTAAAAGATAAATTAAATTAAATTTAATTTACCTGATCTGGGTAATCCTATTACTCCTGTTGATGATCCTGTTTGCAGCGGAAGGTTCTGGATCTTAGCCACGCAAGCGCCTGGCCTCTACTGGTATCCACTCAGGTTGGATCTGGAGATCCTCTTCTTCTCTATCACGTCTCCAAAAATTAGATCTAGATCTGATCTGGAGGATCTTCAAAACTCTTTTGAAGATGAGCAGTCATCCTTTGCAGCAGCGCAGCCTTCTTATTTTGATCGCCTTTCTTTGATCTGAATCGCACCAACCAAGGTCCAAAACTCCTTTTGGACGTGGAGAGCAAGGGGAGAAGGTGGTTTGGCACATGGAGAGGGAGGGGAGAGGGAGCCTTGGGGCATGGAGAAACTATGATCTCATCATATCTCATACAATCTGAGTTGGATACAGGGTCTTATTTATAGACTAGCTGTGATCCAACTCCTCTTCTTCCCAACCAATCACAACCCTTTGTGAAATCAGATCTAAATCTGATTGGTGGGAATAGAGTCCCTGGATTCCTCCTTAGAGGCACCTAAGACCAGTCAAAGTTGGTTCTTAGAAGAACTCTAATTGGAATCCAAAAAGGAGATGGAGTCCTTGTCCAACAAGGACTCCTAGGCGCCTCCAACTTGGGCACACACCTAAGGTGGCGTGCGCCCTTCTCCTTGCCAGGTTCTGGCAGGGGGACAAGCCCCCACCAGCTCTCCAATAGGTGCATGACATGTGGTCAAAAGTCAAAGTGTCAATGGTCAACGTTTGACCAGTCAAAGGTAGACTTTTGACCAAAGTCAAAGAACAAGAAATGGCAGGTGACCAAAAATGGCAGGTAGTGTCTTACAAATAAGACAACCTTTTCTGACTTGGACAACCTCCTGTCAGACCATATGAAGGCCTCTGTTTGAGCACAAACTCCTTTGGCTCAGACAGGACAACTTATTTATGATAGCAAAAGAAGAACGTTAGGTTCAATCGAGTGCTAGCACGATTTCCTTGAACCTAATTGAATCTCATTCAGATCAATTGAACTAGATCAGTTCAATTGATGATCACCAAATTCAAACCCTTGTTTGTGTGACCCAGTTAGGTTCAGTTCTGTATGGTAATGGGATATGTCATGATCTCTATCATCGACATCATCGAAACTCCTTTCGATGGATCAGAACTCTTCTGATTCGAACAGCTAGAATGATCGATCATCTAAATCATTCTAATTGCTCCCAAAATCCACTAGTGACACCTAGCAGTATATGGTGGCAACCCATCAGAGCTGAATGCGAACCTCTTGGTGCAGCTACCTGTGTGATTCAGTTCTTCTATCTTGAGCCCCGATCAGATTAGGGTTTAGGTGAACTCGTCAAACCCTAGTCTCTGTCATATGATGTAATCATTCGATTCGAGTCCAATGTGAAAATCTAAATAGAAACTCTTTCTATTATTTCACTCTACCATGGCCATGGATTTCTGGACTTGATTCTCATGATCATCATAGGGCTACTCCTCTACCACCGAGGTAGATAGATTCCATCTTGATGCAATCCAGTTCCTACAATGAACATGTCATAGCCAACATACACCTCAGGGTTCCATATGGCTAGGAGACCGAGTAATGGTGTAGTCAAACTATAACACCCTCAAGGTGAACTGCCGATGCATCTCTGGTCAAAGAACCAGACACACTACTGCAGCATCGAGTCAGTCATTGACGAGAAGGTAGACTTCCTAATGACTACTCGAGGTGGTCACGCTCAGTGCCCTCGTTCTCTAACGAGTACCTGTACTCTCGCTCCGGTGTCTCCACACTGTAGACTCAAGACTCATCTACTAAAGAGAAGCGATTGTACACCAACCTTCCGGATCAATCACCATCCTCGTGATGATCCTATGGTCAGGAGCAATTTATGAGTTAATAATGATTATTCATGTCTTAAATTTTCAACTCTTGAAAATATGAATTATCATTGCCATTAACTCAAAGGATGTATCACAGACACTAAATACACATATGTGATAGAAAATAACCCATTTATTAATTTTTAGTCAAAATTACAATTTTGCCCCTAGAAGTGTATTACAAGTGTCAGTCAATTCTGGCTTCTAGGGCACATATATCTGACAATTTCACCATCCCTCAGCCTCCTACTATCCTCAAGACCCTACGTAGAAGTGTATAAGTGAGCACTAGAATTAGAGTCAAGCATCCAATTGAATGTAGAAGAAATCATAAGATTAGATTCTATAATGCGCATACCTCCAGAAGGACCTACCTCCTTTTTGTTCTTCAGGCTAGCCAGGTAAAAAGAGCGATTCCACTTTCAATGATCGTCAGTATTGCAATGAAAATATTTTTCTTTATTAGTGGCCTTTTTCTTCAACTCTGCCTTCTTCTTCTTCCCACCATTCACCTTTTATTTCTTCATGGACTTCTTCTTCTTTCCAAAAGACTTTCTCTTGAAAGAAGTTCACTCCACAGTAAGTACTGAGCCTTTAGAACTTTTCATTGAAAGTTCAGCAGTAACCAACATATTCATGAGCTCAGCCAAGGTATTCTGAAGTTTATGCATATGACAATTCATGATAAACTATCCATACGCATCAGTCAAGGACTGCAGAATTATGTCAGTCTACAGATCTTGATCTAACTTGACACTAAGCTGCTCAAGCTCTTCTAAGTCCTTGATCATTATCAAACATTGATCTTAGACTAACTATCCAGCACGCATTTGGGCCTTAAAAAGTTTTTTAGCAACTTGATATTTGACCGCATGACTCTATTCACCAAACAACTCTTATAGGTGAGCCAACATTTGGTGGCTAGTCTTAATATCTTCATGTTGGCATTGGAGCTCATCAGACATCGAGCCTAATATATACTACTTGGCTTTGTTACCTATATCCATCCACTTCTCGAGAGATGCTCTCTGATCAATGGACGGATGGACTGATAAGGTGGAAGGATCCTGTTCCAACACATGAGTCAACTTCTCAAAATCCAAAATAATTTTGAAGTTTCAGAGCCAATCCTTGTATTTGGGTTCAATCAGCTTATGGATGTCTAGGATATGGGCTAGTGGGTTGGACGTAGATATTTTTCTATAGAGAGTCAAAGTTTCTAGTTAGATTTTATAATTAGACTTAAATAATTTATTTAGGAATTTTATTTTTAAATAAATTAAGCTCCCACTATTTACTCAAATCCCTACACTCCCTTGGTAGTGATGCAAAAATCTCCATGATTATAGATTTTTAGTGGATGGTGCGGTCCCACCAACTGACTCACCACCTCACCTAACAGTTATTGATGGTGGATCAACTGATGAGTGGAAAACACTTATCTAATGATTCTATAATCATGGTGCACCCTAATTTGGTCTCTAATTCATGAATCTTACCATGTCCAGAATATTGATCCACTCCTTAGTTAAGTCAGACCCACCACTTGTATAAATTAGATTTTTGATTGGATCTCTCATCGTATCCAAAATATTGGGCCCTACCCATCCTCCAACCTATAGCATCCAATGTCTAATAGACATGGTTGCATCTTTTTGGTGCAACTAAACCACTGTATCCAACCAAGAACAATCAACCCTGAAAAAGGGCCCGCACAACTGAACCATTGTTGTTCTATACATTTGACCTATCTGATCATCGGGTACCATTACTAGTGAAGAAAAAATTAATTTTTTCGACACAAGATCATTTAGATCTGATTGGATCTGAAGAAATATTTTAATTTTTTTTTTAAAAATCCTAATTAGATCTAAGATTTCTCAGATTTAATCATAGAGATCTGATATTAAAAGTTAAAAATAAAATTAAATCAAATTTAATTTTAAGTACCTAATTTGGTAATCTAATTATCCTATGATGATCCTGTTGATTTTTGAGGTTCTGGAAGGAGCCACATATGCACTTGGCCTCTATCGGTATCCACTCAGGCAAGATCTGAACATCTTGTCATCATAAATCTTTCTTCCAAAAATTAGATCTAGATCTAATTTAAAAAGCCTTCAAAATAATTTCTGAGGGCAGCCTGTTCGTATCACGAATACTATCACATAGATGCTGAATCTTGTGCCAAAAATTTTAGACCTTCAACTTAGATTTCTGCCTAACTTTCTAGGCCTATAGAAGAGAGAGAGAGAGAGAGAGGATAGAGGGGGTGTGGATATCAGAGTGAAGGCTCCTTTGGATGTGGAAAAAATAAATTATGTTAAGGCAATTTCATGAGAAGAGTTCTTATACAAGACATAGCGCCATAAAGAGTCCTTTTTTGACCAAAAACCTTATTAATTTGATCATTAGGACTCTTGGACCTGATCTCCATGAAAAACCCTAGATCTCATCTAGTTTTGATGCCAAAAATTTATTTAGAAGGTGGCGGCATAAAAGGATAAGGAAGAGTCCATGTGCATCTAGGATTCTTCCCTCAAGAGTTTAATCTAAATCAAACTCTATCAAAAACTATCCTAGGCACCTCCAAAAATCATAAAATTTTGCACATCCAAAGTATAACTCATTCCCTATCACATACCCAAAAAAAAAAAAAAAATTTCTAAAGAATTTTTTAAAGTTTTTGATCATGTGACCCTCAATTGGATCAACTATTGACCCTAGTCCAATTACACTAGGAATGAATTTAATTTTCATAATTAATTTGATCTGAACTTGATCTAGTCAGATGAAAATAAATCTATTCAATATATAGGATTGAGTCAAATCAAATTTGACTTGGTTGTGATGAATCAAAATGATTACAGAAGGAGAAAGTCAGGCTCAATCGTGTGCTAGCATGATTACCTTGAACTTGATTGAATCTAATCCAAATCAATCGAGCTAGCTTAGCTCAATTGATGACATCCAAACCCAAACCCTTGTTTGTGTGACCCAGTTAGGTTTAGTTTTGTATGGTAATGAGATATGTCATGATCTCCATCATCAACATCACCAAAACACCTTTCGATGGATCGGAACTTTTCTGATTCATACAATTAGAAGGATCGATCATCAAAATTATTCTAATTGCTCCCAAAATCCACCAGTGACACCTAGTAGTATATGGTGGCAACCCATCAAAATTGAAAGTGAACCTCTCGGTGCAGCTACCTATGTGATTGGATTCTTTTATCTTAAGCCCCGATAGGATTAGGGTTAAGGTGAACTCGTCAAACCAAATATCCGTCATGTGAATTAATCATTCGATTCATATCCTCTGTGAAATTCTTATAGAAACTCTTTCTATCATCTTCACTCTACCATGACCATGGGCTTATGGACTCAGTTCTCATGATCATCATAGGGCTACTTCTCATCTACCGAGGTAGATAGATCCCTTATTGGTGCAATCCAAATGCTACAATGAAAGTACTATAGCCAACATACACCTCAGAATTTCGAATGGCTAGGACACCGAGTTATGGTATAGTCAAACTACAACACCCTCAAGGTAAATTATTGATGCACCTCAGGTCAATAAACCAGACACACTACTACAATATCGAGCCAATCATCGACGAGAAGGTAGACTTCCTTATGAATGCTCAAGGTGGTCACGCTCAGTGTTCTCGTTCTCTAATGAGTATCTGTACTCTCATTTTGGTGTCTCCACACCATAGAATTAAGACTCATCTACTCAAAGAAAGTGATCATATACCAATCTTTCGGATCAATCACCATCCTCATGATGATCCTACGGTCGGGAGCAGTTTATGAGTTAATTATGAAAATTCATATCTTAAATTTTTAATTTTTTAAAAATATGAATTATCATTACCACTAACTCAAAGGATGTATCACATATATTTTAAATATATACAATGGTAGAAAATAATTTTTTTTATTAATTTATAGTTAAAATTATAAAATTATCTTTAGAAGTGTATTACAAGTGTAAGCCAATCTAGCTTCTAGGGCACACATCTAACAACTAGATGATCACTTTGATTGATATAAGAATTTGTTCCTATGCTACTAGCTTAGGTTCAGACTTATGGGGTCACACATATAAGAGTTATCAATCCGATCGGATGGTTGATCGATGATTAAGAATCGTTCTAGGGTTAAACATTAAATACGATTAATGTTTGACATAGTGCAAGTATTGTAGGAGGATCGATTAGCAATTTGATTGCTAATTGACTTAATTTGATTACATCAAAGGACTGAGATTAAGTCTAATTAACTATGATTTAATTAGATTTAGTTTGGACTTGGTTGGATCAAGTCTAATTGATTTATTCGATGAGCAAATTGCAAGGAAGAACTAGTCCTAGTTCAATTTGGACTTGTATCAACCTAATTTCTAATTTGATTAAAAAATTTAATTTAATTTAATTTAATTTAATTTAATTAAGTTATTAGTTGGACTAAGATTTAATCTAATAAGATTAATTAAATTCTAATTTAATTTAGTCTAAGGATCAAGTTAGACCAAGTCAAACCAGGAGTCTTAGTGAGACTAGGACTCCTATCTCCATGCACCACCTTAGCCCCAATGCCCCCCACGCCATTTCTTTTAGATTTTTTCATGGAAAATATTCCCTCCAGGACTCCACACATGCCCCAAGTCCCTCCTTTCTTTGTTACATGAAAATTTAAGGTGGACCAAGTCAAAGGAGTTTGTGTTGATTTAAATTATATGAGATAGAATTTTAAGCAACTAAAATTCTTTCCTTAATTTTGTGCCACCCACTCCCTATTTTTTCTCTGAATTTTTATGGCTTTTAGAGTAGAATTTGTCTGACTTTCTGAGATGGTTCACTAAGGAAAAAAAAGAAGGGGCACCCAAGAGTTGGGTGCCCCAACCCTAGCCCTATTTGGATACCTTTTAACTAGGTATTTGACCTAGTCAAGGATTCCTCTATATCTCCATATATAAAATGAATGTTGACCTAATTTTTTTGTTGATTACACATTTGAAAGAGTTCATTTGGGACATGAAAAGTCTAAAAGAGATGCCTAGGGTGTGGGATTATGTAAAGGCACAAATCAAGGTTCTTTGGCGAGAGAAGAAAAAAGAAGATGAGGGTCTTCTTCTATGGTTTTTCTTCCACTCCTATTCCTCCATCTATATGAGTGTTTGAGAGGTGTCTCAGCATCATGAATCATCTTCCTTGACTTTTGAAAGTTGGAGAGTCTAATCTTGAAGGATGGAAGTTCTAGATCGATTGTCGGAGAAGGATCATCACAGTACTAGCATACTATGCTGATTTCTGGGCATCAAACTTCAGATCTATGATCGAGGGCTTATGTGGATAATTCGTAGAGGCCAGACATGCATGCAGCTCAGAGCAACCATCTTAGACCTGGATCAGCAAGCTAAGAAACTCAAGATTCAAAGGTAACGATGATCTGATCTCTTTATTACATGTCTAGATCTGATTTAATGTAGTCTACTGTTAATATGATCAACATGTAGTTATTTTGATATTTTTTTTTTTGATTTAATAGCATGTCTTAATCATATAATAGGATCCTAGTTCTAGGGTTTTATATTATATTATTCATGATTTAATGTGATTAATTTATCTCTTCTACTGTATTTTTGAAAAAATTTCAAAAGCTAACCCCAGAATCCTAGATCGGTTCCTTCAATTGGTAGAGACCATTAATTAGGAAACCACTTACAATTTTATTTTTTTCAAAAATAATGTTATAATGGTGCTTAAGAAAACTAATTACATAGCCTTTCTGTGCTAAACAAAAAATAGAAATCAAATTCCTACTTACTGCAGGCACAAAGAAATAGTACCTAAGTACTAAATCTAATCCTGACGGTAGTTGAAGATGATAGGTTCCCATGGCCACAACAACAACTCTTGCTCCATTTTTTATGCACAGGATCATCTTCCCATCCCTCAGCCTCCTGCTCTCCTCAAAACCCTGCATAGAAGTGCACAAGTGAGCACTGAAATCAGAGTTAAGCACCCAACTGGATGCAGAAGAAACCATAAGGTTGGATTTTATTACAAGCATACCTCTAAAAGGACCTACCTCCATTTTATTCTTCAGGCTGGCCTAGTATAAAGAGTAGTTCCACTTTTAATGGTCATCTGTAGTGCAATGAAAATACTTTTCTTTGTCGGCAGCCTTCTTCATCAGCTCTCCCATCTTCTTCTTCCCTCCATCTATCTTTTGCTTCTTCGCAGACTTCTTCCTTCTAAAAGACTTTCTCTTGAAGGAACTCCACTCTACAGCAAGCACTGAGCTTTTTGAACCTTTCAAAGAAAACTTAGCAGTAACCAACATATTCATCAATTAAGCTAAGGTATATTGTAGCTTATGCATATGAAAGTTCATGATAAACTATCAATATGCATCAGTCAAGGACTGCAAGATCACTTTAATTTGCAAGTCCTTATCCAGCTTGACAACTAGCTTCTCAAGCTCTTTAAAGTTCTTGATTATCATCAGACAATGATCTTGGACTGACTGCCCACCATGCATTTGAGCCTTAAAAAATCTTTCAGTGACTTGATACTTGGCTGCACAACTCTCTTCACCAAACAACTATTATAAGTGAACCAACATTTGATAAGCAATCTTGATGTCCTCATATTAGCATTGAAACTCATCAGACATCGAGCATAATATGTAGTACCTAGCTTTATTATTTTCATCCATCTATTTTTTCAGAGATACTCTCTGATCAGCAGATGGACGAGCTGGTAAGGTAGGGGGTCCTAGTCTAATACATGAGTCAGCTTATCAAAATCCAAAATAATTTTATATTTTCAGAGTCAATCCTTGTAATTTAGTCCAATCAATTTGTGAGTGTCTAGGATACGGGCTAGTGGATTGGATGCAGACATTTTTCTGCAAAGAGTTAAAATTTTTAGTTAAATTTTATAATTACACTTTATCAATTTATTTAGGAATTTTATTTTTAAACAAATTAGGCTTCCACTATTTTCTCAGATCTCTAAACTTTCTTAGCATAGATGTAAAAATCTCCATGATCAATTGATTTCTAGTGGGTGATGCGGTCCCACCGACTGGCTCACCATCTCACCAAATGGTTATTGGTGATAGGTCTGCTAATGAGTGGATAACTCTTGTCTAATGATTTTCTAATCACGATGCACTCAAACCTGATCTCTAATTCATGAATCTCACCAGATCCAAAATATTGATCCATTCCATAGTTATGTCAAATCCATCATTTGCATGAATTAAATTCTTGATTGGATCCCTCATGGTACCTGAAATATTGAGCCCAACCCATCCTCCAACCTATAGCATCCAATGCTTAATAGACAAGATTGCATCTTTCTGGTGCAACTAAACCACTGTAACCAGCCAAGAACAATCAACCATGAGAAGGGCCCGCACATCTACAATGGTTGAAAACCTATGATTTAATATTTTACCAGCCAAAAATAATCAACCATAGGAAGGGCCCGCACATCTACAATAGTTGAAGACCTATGACTTAATATTTTCTTAGAATGATTTGATTTAGGTCTCTAAAAATTGTCTTGATTTAGTCATAATAATTATGACTAACCTAGTGGCATGGGTTAGCTCGAATCATTAGCCATCTCAAATTAGAACTAGATCAATCCAAATGTCTAGGTAAGTGAGATCGGTGGAAGGGAAATACCATTAACTCGACAAGAATTCATTTAGATCAAGTAGCTTCCAATTAAAAATTAGTCGGTCATATCTGCCAAACTTACCTTAGACACAAAATTATCGAACCAGAACAAATCGGATTAGCCTACAATCCAGGCTCGAACCATGGAGCCAACTTACGTCTTGACTTAATCGACCACATGTGACTATGAGTCAACCTTCATCCAGACTTAATCCTATTGGGCTGATTAATTCTAAGCACTCTTGATCCCATCTAACCAACTTTTGATTTGGTTTGATCAACCGCTAGACCTAATTAAGCTACCTAAGCCCGAATCCAAATTTATGAAGGTATCTTAGATCTAAAAATTTATAATTTTTTGATCTAATTTATTTCATAATCTTAATTTTTAATTAAGTTTGAGTTCATAAATAGAACTATGTAAAAAATTCTAAGATTTCAAGATCTAGGGTTTTGTAGAAAAGTAAGTTTTCAATTTCTGATTAAAGATAAATGCGCAGCACCCCTACATGCCATAAAACATCCTATCGAATGGAAAGAGAGGTTCTTTAAATCTTTCTTGCTCTTATGACCAGATGGCCAAGGGAAATGTCTTAATCAAAAATAATTACTATACTACAAAACAATAAGATCTATAACGTATATCACCTATATAAAATCATAGATCTATATATGCATGTTCTGTATACATCTCATGTACCAAACAATAAATAAAATATGTATGTTCTCAGATCTGATATATCTCATATAAAATCTAAAAAATAAAATTTTAAATTGATAATATCAAAATAAAATCTATTTTAGATAATTCATAGAACTATTATACAACTAGTCTAGACATGCATCAATCATATCATATATGAAAATTTTAAAATTTTATTTTTTATTTTTAGATTTGATTATAATATTTATAACATTAGAAAAATAAAAATAAAGGAGATCTAAAAATTATATTTAATCATATCAAAATAATGATTGCACTAGACTACACATAAAACTATTCTACACCTAGTTTAGTCATGCATCTCATACATCATTGATCTATAATAATTAAATTTTTAATTTTTTGATTTCAAATCTGATCACATTTGATGTGACCTCTAAAATTATTAATATCATATTATAAAATAAAATTTAAATTAAATCCAAAATAGATATGAAGAACTGCTAATGCAGCTCTAATACCACTTGAATGGAAATCAGTATTTTCTACCACAAGATCGTTAAGATTCGATCCAATATAAACCAAATTTTTTTAAAAGATCTAACTCAATCTAATCAAATCTAAGAGTTCTTAGATATGATCCAAATAATCTGATATCAAAATCTAAAATAAAAATTAAATTAGATTTAATTTATACTTTATCGAATAATCTGATTATCATATCGATGATCTGGTGCACTCAAAGTTTTGGATCAAGCCATGCAAGTGCCTGGCCTCTATCGGTATCCACTCAGATTAGTTTTGAAAGTCTTCTTCTTCTAAATTAGCACTCCAAGGATTAGATCTTGATCTGATCTAAAGATTCCTCAAAACTGCTTTCGAAGAAGTCGCAATCGTCTCATGAACAAGTGATGTCTTCTTCTGATCTAGGTGCCAAAACCCCTGGACCTTGCTTGCTATTTTTGCCCAACCTCTTGGGCATGGAGAGGGGAGAGAGAGGACTAGAGGGAGGCATGGAAGAGAGGAGGGGCAGCCTTGGGGCATGGTGGATGGGCGCAACTACCAAATCCTAGGAGTAGATAGGGGTTTAAATAGACCCTACTACCCTATGCAGTGCCACATTACATCGACCAATTATATTGCTCGATTCAATCAGATCTTAATCTGATTGGTGGCATGATGTCATCTGATCCAATTAGGTTAGAGACCCCTTTAATCCTCCATAGATGATGCCAAGTTTGGATAAGCCCAATCACTTTGGCGCCTAGGTATTTGAAGCCATCAAGTAACCCTGGAGTCCTATCTACATGGGACTCCTCTTTTCCCCATGTGCACATGCCAACTAGGGGCATGCGCACATATTATGTGAATGAAGACTAAGTGGGTGCACGCCCCTAGGAGATCTCCAAGGGGGGTGCACACCCATCCCCTTTAATTCCTACATATGGGTCAATTATTGACCCGGTGTCCTGACAATGATAAGAATTGGCAAGTCTTATCCTGTCAAATATAGCAATTGGTAGGTATTATCCTAAATTCATCTGATGACTCTTTTTTGATCTTGACAAACTCTAGTTAGATTAAGACAAACCTATATAGGATTCTCAAGTTAGTCCAAAATAATTTGGCTCAGCCAAGATGAACTAGAATAACTACATAAGGAGATTGTTAGGCTCAATCGTGTGCTAGCATGATTTTCTTGAACTTAATTGAATCTAATCCAAATCAATAAAATTGGGTTAGCTCAATTGATGAAATCTAGACCGAAATCTATTTTTGTGTGATCCAGTTAGGTTTAGTTTCGTATGGTTATGAGATATGTCATGATCTCTATCATCCACATCATTGAAATACCTTTCGATGGACTAGAATTTTTTCGATTCATATAATTATAATGATCGATTATCAAGATCATTCTAATTGCTTTCAAAATCCATCAGTGACATCTAGCAGTATATGGTAGCAATCCATCAAAAATAAAAATGAATCTCTTGGTGTAGCTACTTGTGTCATTTGTATTCTTTTATCTTGAATCCCGATAAGATTAGGATTAAGGTGAACTCATCAAACCCAACATCCATCATATGAGTTAATCATTTGATTCAAGTTTGATGTGAAATCCTAAAAAAATTCTTTCGATCATCTTCACACTATCATGGCCTTTGGCTTATGGACTCGATCTCATGATCATCGTAGAGCTACTCCTCATCTACCGGGATAGATAGATTTTCTATTGGTGCAATCCAATTCCTACAAAGAACATGCTATAGCCAACATACACCTCTAGATTTTGAATGGCTAGGAGATCGAGTTATGGTGTTGTCAAACTATAATACTCTCAAGGTGAACTATCGATACATTTCAGATTAAAGAATCAGATACACCACTGCAACATCAAGCTAGTCATCGACGAGAAGGTAGACTTTCTTATGATTGCTCGTGATGGTCACACAGTGCCCTCATTCCTTAATGAGTATTCATACTCTTGCTCTGATGTTTCTACACCATAAACTCAAGACTCATCTATCCTATGAAAGCAATCATGCACCAACCTTTTGGATCGATCACCATCCTTATGATGATCCTATGGTTAGGAGCTATTTATGAGCTAATTATGAAAATTCATGTCTTAAACTTTTAACTCTTGAAAATATGAATTGTCATTACTATTAACTCAAGGAATGTATCACAGACACTTTAAATACACCCTATGATAGAAAATAATTCTTTTATTAATTTATAGTTAAAATTAAAAAAATACCTTTAGAAGTGTATTACAAGTGTTAGTCAATCTGGCTTCTAGGGCACACATCTAACATCTGGACATAGTCAAGTACTTGTGAAGTTAGTGAGTGATCAAGATGGGATTGACCATTCTAAACTATTTAGAGATAATGCATCACTATATTTCAATTTAGCAAAACATTGGTCAGGATAATCCATGAGATAGATTTGGTATTTCAAAATATTATATAGATGACTTATTCAATGTTGACAATTAAATCCTAAGTAATTCTATGAGCATTTATGATCAAAGGGATGAATTGTATAGAAACCATATCCACATGGGTTCTAAGAGTATTGCTTTATGCATTTGACCTATCTAACCGTCGGGTATTATTGCTAGATAGTCACTTTGATTGGTATAGAAATTTATTTCTATACTAGCAGCTTAGGGTTGAACCTATGGATTCAGATACATTAGAGATCTCAATTTGATCAGATGGTTGCTCAGTGATTAAGAATCATTTTAGAGTCAAACAGTCAATATGATTGATATTTAACCTAGTGCAAGTATTGTAGGAAGATCAATTAGCGATCGAATTGCTAATTAGCTTAATTTGATTGAGCAATTAGGTTGAGATCAAGTCTAATTAAATATGATTTAATTATATTTTGTTTGGACTCGATTGGATCAGGTTTCATTAGTTTATTAGATAAGCCAATTGTAAGGAAGAACAATTTTCAGTTGAACTAGGACTTAAGTGCATCTAATTTCTAATTTAATTAAAAAATTAAATTAAAATTAAATTTAATTTAATTTGATATAATTGGGTTTATAACTGGATTAGAAACAGCATTAATTAGGTTGCATCAAGATCTATTTTAGTTGGGCTAATGATGTGGTTTGACTAGTCAAAGCATGAAGTCTTAGTTAAGACTAAGACTCCTCCCTTGCGCCACCTTCCCTTTCTCCATGCCCTTCCCATGAATTTTTTTATGAAAATTCTAACTTCTAGAAAGGTTCCATGCCTATCCTTGTCCCTATATCTCTATTGGATGATTTCTGATTTTGGATTAGATCAAAACTAAGAAGTAGTGATGATCTAGATTCTATTTGATAGAGTTTAGACAAATCCAAAACTCTAATCCATTATGATGCCAATTAATCTAATTTTTTTAAAAAACTTTTTTGAGAGAAAGAGAATTTAATTATGCACCAAGTATCTAGAATGCATGCCAAAAGAGTGTGAGAAGGCGCCCAAGAATTGGGCACCACAATCCTTATCTTATTTGGACTCTCTATCTAGGTATTTGACCTAGACAAGTACTCTCCTTTAATTCTCTATTTAAAGGAAGTTAAGCCATGAAATTTTGAGAGGTTTTAGACCTAGATAGAGGGCTTAGGCATGGAGACCTTAGGCATATCAGAGTTAAGGGTGTGGGATTTTGTAAAGGCATAAATTGTTATGCTTAGGTGAGAGGAAAGGGCCTAAAGAAGAAGGGTCTTCTCTAAGGTTTTTGTTTCAAATTTTTTTCCTCCAATTTTTAAGAGAAGAACATAGGAAGAAGGCTTCTTCCAAATCCTCCCTTCTCCTCCTTTGATTCTTGAAGAGTTCAAGTCAATTGAGGAAGGAGATTCAGCATCAACTATTGATGAAGGATCAGTGTAGTGCTAGCATACTATGCTAATTTTCAGATTGCTGGACTTCAGATCGCGATCGGAGCTTCATGTGGACTTCTCATAGAGGCCGGATGCATGTGTAGCTTAAAGTGATATCCTCACCCTTAGATCAACAAGATGCGATCCTAACTTGCAAATGATGAGAGAGATCCGATCTCTTTCTCCCACTAGAGCAGATCTAGTTTTCCTGCTTGATGTTGGTATGATCAACATCATTATTTTGTATTTTA
>QRFJ01000525.1:0-85546 GCA_006176705.1 Cocos nucifera | reverse complement strand
AGCCATTTTCGGAGTCGATATCTGATATCGCCTCGTTGTAGGTTTTGGGAT
Organism: Cocos nucifera; assembly: GCA_006176705.1. NCBI lineage: Eukaryota > Viridiplantae > Streptophyta > Magnoliopsida > Arecales > Arecaceae > Cocos > Cocos nucifera. The sequence goes on along the minus strand of QRFJ01000525.1, from coordinate 85,495 downwards.
CATCACCATGAGCCCATTACCTACGAGGAACATTTCTCTAATCCTCTGAAATAATACCTAAGTATCTTTCAGGGGATGGAAAACTCTTTCCGATCTACGAGGTGGAGGAGGTAGTGTTCTTATTGGCTCAACCTGATTTGGTTCCACTTGGTCCTTAGCTCATTCTCTTGTGAGACTTTCTCATCAAGCTTGATCTGCTTTCCAATGCCGCTATCTTGAATAAACTATTTTTCAAGAAATATGGCATGTCGACTCACAATCACATTGTGGTCTTCTGGAATGTAGAAATAGTATCCTAATGACTCTTTAGGATATCCTATGAATCGAGCTCTAAAGGACCTAAACTCTAACTTGTCCGCTTGTTGTCTTTTGACATGAGCCGGACAACCCCAAATTCTGAGATGACTCAGACTTGGTTTCTTACCATGCCATATCTCATACGGTGTGGTAGGAACGGTTTTAGAGGGAACCCTATTCAGTAAATAGATTGAAGTTAATAATGAATGTCCCCAAAGAAAATCAGGGAGGTCTGTGAAGCTCATCATGGATCGAAACCATATCCAATAGAGTCCGATTTCTCCGTTCTGAAACCCCGTTGAGTTGAGGTGTTCCTGGTGGAGTCCATTGAGAGACTATGCCATTTTCCTTAAGATAGTCTAGGAATTCCCGGCTAAGGTATTCACCTCCTCGATCTGATCGAAGAACCTTAATGGGTTTTCCAGTTTGTTTTTCTACTTCATGTCTGAATTCTTTGAACTTTTCAAAGGCTTCAGACTTGTGTCTCATAAGATACACATACCCATACCTAGACAGATCATCGATAAAGGTAATGAAGTAGACAAAATTGCCTCTAGCCGGCACATCAAATGGGCCGCACACATCCGTATGTACTAGGGCAAGGAGATCTGTGGCCCTCTCCCCATGTCCAACAAAAGGGAGTTTAGTCATTTTGCCTTGAAGACAAGATTCACAAGTTGGATATGACTCAAAAGTCAATGGACTCAATAGCCCATTTTTCTCCAATTTGTTAATCCTATCTTCTGCTATATGACCTAATCTCAGGTGCCATAGATATCTATCGTTTGGACTATCCCTAGGTCGTTTGGCATTCACGTTTTGCTCGATAGTTAAAACAGGTACATCAATATGTAACTGATAAAGACCATTAAAAGGAAACCATTTGCAATTTTATTTCTTTCATAAAGAATGTTACAATGGTCCTTAAAGAAGGTATCACATAACCTTCTTGTGCTAAGCATGAAACAGAAATCAAATTCCTGCTAGCTGCAGGCACATAATAACAGTCTTTTAAAACTAAGTCTAAACCAGATGGTAATCGCAAGAGGGTATGTTCCCACGGCTACTGCAGCAACTCTTGCTCCATTACCGATGCGTAGGATCATGTCTCCATCCCTCAGCCTCCTGCTATCCTCAAAACCTGCATAGAAGTGCACAAGATGAGCACTAGAACCAGAGTCAAGCACCCAACTGGATGCAGAAGAAACCGTAAGGTTAGACTCAATAACGAGCATACCTCCAGAAGGACCTTCCTTCTTGTTCTTCAGGGTGGCCAGGTAAGTAGGGCAGTTCCGCTTCCAATGGCCGTCGCTGTTGCAATGGAAACACTTTCCTTTGCCATCGACCTTTTTCTTCGGTTCTGCCTTCTTCTTCTTTGATCCTTCTACCTTTTGCTTTTTCACAGACTTCTTTTTCTTTCCATAAGACTTTCTTTTGGAAGAAGTCCGTTCCATAGCAAGAACTGAGCCTTTAGAACCTTTCATAGAAAGCTCAGCGGTAACCAGCATATTCATCAACTCGGCCAAGGAATTTCTGAAGTTTATGCATGTGGTAATTCATGATGAATTGCCCATATGCATCAGTCAAGGATTGCAGAATAATATCATTCTGCAGTCCAAGTCCAACTTCACACCGAGCTTCTCAAGCTCTTCCATGTCCTTGATCATTGTCAGACAGTGATCTTGGACTGACTGCCCATCACGCATCTTAGCCTTAAAAAGTCATTTTGTGACTTGATATTTGGCTGCGCGACTCTGTTCACCAAACATCTCCTGCAGGTGAGCCAACATTTGGCGAGCAGTCCCGATATCTTCATGTTGGCGCTGGAGCTCATCAGACATCGAGCCCAACATGTAGTATCTGGCCTTATTATCTTCGTCAATCCATTTTTCCAGAGACGCTCTCTGTTCAGTGGATGGACGAGGCTGGTAAGGTGGGAGGGTCCTGGTCCAAAACATGTGTTAACTTCTCTGAACCCAAAATAATTTTGTAGTTCCTGAGCCAATCTTTATAATTGGGTCCAGTCAGTCTATGTGTGTCCAGGATACGTGCCAATGGGTTGGACGCAGACATTTTCCTGTAGAGAGTCAAAGATTCTAGTTAGATACTGTAATTTTGACTTGACCAATTTATTTAGGGATTTTATTTTTAAATAAATTAGCTCCCACTATTTTCTCGGATCCCTACACTCCCTCTGTAGAGATGCGAAAATCTCCACGATTAATGATTTCTAGTGGGTGGTGCGGTCTCACCAACTGACTCATCACCTCACCTAACAGTTATTGGTGATGGGTTAGCCAATGAGTGAACAACTCTTGTTCAATGATTCTCTAATCATGGTGCACCCAAACTTGGTCTCTAATTCATGAATCTCACCGTATCCAGAATATTGATCCACTCCTTAGTTAAGTCAGACCCACCATTTGCATAGACTGGGTTCCTAATTGAGTCTCTCACCGTATCCGAAATATTGAGCCCAACTCATCCTCCAGCCCATAGCATCCAATGCCTAATAGACATGGTTGCATCTTCCGGTGCAACTGAGCCACTGTATCCAGCCGAGAACAATCAACCCCGGGAAAGGGCCCGCACATCTACAATGGTGGAAGACCTCAGACTTAATCTTTTCTTAGGGAGAATTGATTCAGGTCTCATTAAACTAGACTTGGCTTAGTCATAACAATTATGACTAACCTAGTGGCATGGGTTAGCTCGGATTATTGACCACCTCAGATCAGAACTGTGTCAACAGATATGGCCAGGTAAGTGAGACCGGTGGAAGGAATATGCCATTAACTCGACAAGAATGCATTCAGGTCGAGTAGCTTCCAATTAAAAACCAGTCGGTCGTCTATGCCAAACTTACCTTAGACACCAAATTGTTGAGCAGAACCAATTGGGTTAGCCTACAATCCAGACTCTAACCTCTGAGCCTAATTAGGTCTTGCTTGATCGTGACTCGATCTTGACCCAGACTTAATCCTATTAGGCTGGTCAATTTAAGCATTGTTGATCCCATCTAACCAACTCTTGATTCGGTTTGATCAACCGCTTAGACCTAATTGAGCTACCCAAGCCCGAACCCAGTATTATGAATATGTCTTAGATCTGAAATTCTCAATTTTAGACCTAATTAATATTTCATAAACTTAATTCTTAATTAAGTAGGGTTCATAAACAAAATATGCATAATAAATCCTAGGGTTTCAGGATCTAGGGTTTTGCAGAAAGTAAGTTTTGGATTTCTGATTAAGGACGAACACGCAGCACCCCTACACATCATAAGAACACCCCATCGAATGGGAAGAGAGGGCCTTTAAACCCTTCTTCGTTCTTATGACCGGACGGCCAAGAGGAACGCCTTAATCAGGAACATTCAATACTACAAAACAATATCAGATCTATATCATATATCTCATATATAAAGTAGATCTAATCATGGCATATTTTGCATACATCTCATGTATCAATTCATGCATGTTTTCAGATCTAAATTATCTCATAATAATCTAAAAAATTAGATTTAAATTGATCTAATCAAAATAAATTCTAATCTAGACAATTATGTAGAACTATTCTACAACTAGTCTAGACATGCATCTAATCATATCTCATATGATATTTAAAATTAAATAATTTTTATTTTCTGTTTATCAGATGTTATTATAACACTTATAATATCAGAAAATAGTAAATAAGAAGATCTAAAATATGATTTAATCAAATTAAATCAAAGACATGCAAAACTATTCTATAGAACTATTCTATTCTAGAACTAGTCATGCATATCTTCATGTTCTTAGATCCAAATCATTTAATTTTAATTTTTTCTGATTTCAGATCTGATCACATCTCATGTGACATCTAAAATCACATTATTTTTAATTAAAATAAAATTAAAATCAGATCTAAATAATTTTAGAACCATGGCTCTGATACCAGTTGAAGGGAAATTCTGATTTCCCGGTCCAGGTTCGTTCAGATCTGATTAGATCAAGAGATATATTTCAAAAATTTTCTCTTGATCTTAATCAGATCTTGATAAGTTTCAGATCTAATTCTTATTATTTTAATAAATAAAATAAAATAAGATAAATTAAATCAAATTTAATTTACCTGATTTGGGTAATCCTATTACCCTGTAGATGATCCTGATTGCAGCGGAAGGTTCTGGATCTCAGCCACGCAAGCGCCTGGCCTCTACCGGTATCCACTCGGGTTGGATCTGGAGAACCTCTTCTTCTCTATCACACCTCCAAAAATCAGATCTGGATCTGATCTGGAGGATCTTCAAAACTCTTTTGAAGATCTGCAGTCGTCCTTTGCAGCAGCGCAGCCTTCTTGCTTTTGATCGCCTTTCTTGATCTGAATCGCACCAACCACTAAGTCCAAAACACTTTTGGACGTGGAGAGCAAGGGAGAAGAGAGTATGGCATGGAGAAGGAGGGGAGAGGCAGCCTTGGGGCGTGGGAAATCTCTTTCAATAAGACTTAGGATTAGGGTTGGGCGCAGGGTCTTATTTATAGACTAAGCTGTGATCCAACTCTTCTTCCTCTCAACCAATCACAACCCTTTGTGAAATCAGATCTAAATCTGATTGGTTGAAAAAGAGACCCCTGGATTCCTCCTTAGAGGGTGCCTAAGACCAGTCAAACTGGATTCTTAGTAGAACTCTGAATTGGAATCCAAAAAGGGAGGTGGAGTCCTTGTCCAACAAGGACTCCTAGGCGCCTCCTACTTGGGCTCACGCCACCCTTGGCGTGCGCCCTCTCCTTGCCAGGTTCTGGCAGGGGGACAGGCCCCCACCAGCTCTCCAATAGGTGCATGACATGTGGTCAAAAGTCAAAGGGTCAATGGTCAACGTTTGACCAGTCAAAGGTAGACTTTTGACCAAAGTCAAAGAACAAGAAATGGCAGGTGACCAAAAATGGCAGGTAATGTCTTACAAATAAGACAACCCTATTTCTAACTTGGACAACCTCCAGTCAGACCATATGAAGGCCTCTGATTGAGCACAAACTCCTTTGGCTCAGTCAGGACAACTATTTATGATAGTAAAAGAAGAACGTTAGGTTCAATCGAGTGCTAGCACGATTTCCTTGAACCTAATTGAATCTCATTCAGATCAATTGAACTAGATTAGTTCAATTGATGATCACCAGATTCAAACCCTTGTTTGTGTGACCCAGTTAGGTTCAGTTCTGTATGGTAATGGGATATGTCATGATCTCTATCATCGACATCATCGAAACTCCTTTCGATGGATCAGAACTCTTCTGATTCGAACAGCTAGAATGATCGATCATCTAAATCATTCTAATTGCTCCCAAAATCCACCAGTGACACCTAGCAGTATATGGTGGCAACCCATCAGAGCTGAATGCGAACCTCTTGGTGCAGCTACCTGTGTGATTAAGTTCTTCTATCTTGAGCCCCGATCAGATTAGGGTTAAGGTGAACTCGTCAAACCCTAGTCTCTGTCATATGATGTAATCATTCGATTCGAGTCCAATGTGAAAATCTAAATAGAAACTCTTTCTATTATTTCACTCTACCATGGCCATGGATTTCTGGACTTGATTCTCATGATCATCATAGGGCTACTCCTCTACCACCGAGGTAGATAGATTCCATCTTGATGCAATCCAGTTCCTACAATGAACATGCTATAGCCAACATACACCTCAGGGTTCCATATGGCTAGGAGACCGAGTAATGGTGTAGTCAAACTATAACACCCTCAAGGTGAACTGCCGATGCATCTCAGGTCAAAGAACCAGACACACTACTGCAGCATCGAGTCAGTCATTGACGAGAAGGTAGACTCCCTAATGACTACTCGAGGTGGTCACGCTCAGTGCCCTCATTCTCTAACGAGTACCTGTACTCTCACTCCGGTGTCTCCACACCGTAGACTCAAGACTCATCTACTAAAGAGAAGCGATTGTACACCAACCTTCCGGATCAATCACCATCCTCGTGATGATCCTATGGTCGGGAGCTGTTTATGAGTTAATAATGATTATTCATGTCTTAACTTTTCAACTCTTGAAAATATGAATTATCATTACCATTAACTCAAAGGATGTATCACAGACACTAAATACACATGTGTGATAGAAAATAACCCATTTCATTAATTATAGTCAAAATTACAATTTTGCCCCTAGAAGTGTATTACAAGTGTCAGCCAATTCTGGCTTCTAGGGCACATATATCTAACAGATAGATCCCCTATTGGTGCAATACAATTCCTACAATGAACATGCTATAGCCAACATACACCTCAGGATTCCGAATGACTTGGAGATCGAGTTATGGTGTAGTCAAACTATAATAGCCTCAAAATGAACTATCGATGCACCTCAAATTAAAGAACTAGACACACAACTACAGCATCGAGTTAGTCATCAACAAAAAGATAGACTTTCTTATGACTACTTGAGGTGGTCACGCTTAGTGCCCTCGTTCTCTAACGAGTATCTGTACTCTTGCTTCAGTGTCTCCACACCATAGATTCAAGACACGTCTATCCTAAAAGAGCGATCGTATATCAACCTTATAGATCGATCATCATCCTCATGACGATCCTACGATCGAGAGCAGTTTATGAGTTAATTATGAAAATTTATGTCTTAAATTTTCAACTCTTAAAAATATGAATTATCATTATCATTAACTCAAAGGATGTATCATAGACACTTTTAAATACACACATGATAGAAGATAACTCATTTATCAATTTATAGTCAAAAATATAAAATTATCCTTAGAAGTGTATTACAAGTGATAGCCAATCTGGCTTCTAGGGCACACATCTAACAAACTCCCACTTAACTTAAAGCCAATTGGCTACAAATCTAAGTTCCATCTTCTTAAGGTGGGCTTTGATCTTCTGCTGGGTCAATGGCTTTGTCAGCGGGTCAGCCGCATTATCTATAGTATCAACTCTTTTGACCTCAACATATCCCTTCTCGAGATAATCATGGATGAGGTGGTATCACTGCTCGATGTACTTAGATTTTTGGTGAAACCTTGGATTCTTAGCTAGGGCTATGGTGCTGTTGTTGTCGCAGTACAGAGGGATGGCATCTGATGGCATCACTCCGAGCTCTACGATGAACTTGTTGTATTAGAATGCCTCCTTTGTAGCTTCCGACGCAGCAATGTACTCTGCTTCCATGGTAAAATCTACTATCATAGTCTGCTTGGAACTCTTCCAGCTGACAGCACCACCATTGCACATAAATAGACTTCCAAATATCGACTTTCGATCATCTATATCGGACATAAAATTCTAGTCTATATATCCCTAGACCTGGAGTTCTCCATTATGAAAGATTAAAAACATATCCTTAGTCCTTCTCAAGTACTTATGGATATATTTCATAGAAGTCTAGTGCTCTTCACCTGGATTCGACTGATACCTACTCATAATACTCACGGCATGGGCAATATCAGGTCGTGTACATAGCATGGCATACATGAGGCTTTCTATTACTGAAGCATAAGAGATCTTGCTCATGCATTCAATCTTCTTAGGTGTGTTGGAAAACATCTTCTTGGAGAGATGAATGCCATGTCTGAAGGGCACCAATCCCCTCTTGGAGTTTTTCATGCTAAACCTCTTTAGCACCTCCTCTATGTACATTTTCTGTGAGAGACCCAGCATCCTATTTGGTCTATCTTTATAGACCTTAATTTCTAGAATAAAGGATGCCTCTCCTAGGTCTTTCATGAAGAATTCTTTAGACAACCATATTTTGACTGTAGTCAATATGAAAATATCATTCTCAATTAGAAGGATGTCATCCATGTACAGTATGAGAAAGACAACAGTGCTCCTACTGATCTTTTTGAAAACATAGGGCTCCTCATTCTTGATGAATCCAAACAATTTGATGACATCATTGAAATGAACATTTCAGCTCTGATATGCTTGTTTAAGTCCATATATGGATCTTTGCAACTTGCAGACCTTATGATCAGTATCACTAGATGTGAAATCCAATGGCTGTTCCACATAGATATCTTCCTTAAGATATCCATTTAAGAATATTATTTTCACATCCATCCATCATATTTCATAATCAAAATAGGTTGCAATAGCAAGCAATGTGCAGATGGATTTGAGCATGGCTACTCACGAAAAATTATCCTGATAGTCAATACCTTCGTGCTGACTATACACTTTTGCTACGAGCCTTGCTTTGAATGTCTCTACATTTCCGTCGGCTCCTATCTTTCTCTTGAAGATCCATTTATATCTAATACATATTATACCTTTAGGTAGATGTATTAAGTTCTAGACTTGGTTCAAGCGCATTGAGTCAATCTCTGACTTTATTGCCTTTAACCATTTCTTGAAGTCAATATCTGATATCGCCTCATCATAAGTTTTGTGATCATCACCAAGAACCCCTTTTCCTATGAGGAACATTTTTGCTACGTCCTTTGAAATAGTACCTAAGTACCTTTCAGAGAGATGAGAAATCCTTTCTAATCTACGAGGTGGATGAGATAGTGATTGGACTGGCTCAATCTGATTAGGTTCCATAGGTTCTTTGTCTCGTGGCTCTTGGAAGACTTTCTCCTCGAGCCTAATCCATCTTTCGATGCCATCATCTTGAATAAACTATTTTTCAAGAAAGATGGTATGTCAACTCACAATCACATTGTGATCTTCTAAAAGATAGAAAAGATATCCTAATGACTCTTTAGGATATCCAATAAATCGAGCTCTAAAGGATCTAGACTCTAATTTGTCTGCTTGTTGTCTCTTGACATGGGTCGGACAACACCAAATTCTAAGATGACTCAAACTTGGTTTCTTACCATGCCATATCTCATATGGTGTTGTAGGAATGATTTTAGATGGAACCCTATTCAATAGATATATAACGGTCAACAGACTATGTCTCCAAAGAAACTCAAGAAGGTCCGTGAAGCTCATCATGGATCAAAGCATATCTAATAGGGTCTGGTTTCTCCATTCTGAAATTTTGTTGAGTTGAGGCATTCCAGATAGAGTCCATTGTGAGACTATGCCATTGTCCTTAAATAGTCTAGGAATTTTTGACTAAGATATTCACCTCCTTGATCTGATCAAAGAATCTTAATGAATTTTTCTATTTATTTTTCTACATCGAGTCTAAATTTCTTAAACTTTTCAAAAGCTCCAGACTTGTGTCGCATCAAATATACATATCCATACCGAGACAAATCATCGGTAAAGGTGATGAAGTAGATGTCATTGCCCCTGGATGGCACATCAAATGGGCTACATAAATCAGTATGTACTAGGGCAAGCAGGTCTATGACCCTTTCCCCATGTCCCACAAAAGGAAGCTTGGTCATTTTGCCATGAAGGCATGATTCACAAATTGGATATGACTTAGAAGTCAATGGACTCAATAGCTCGAATTTCTCCAATTTGTTAATCCTATCTTCAGCTATGTGACCTAGCCTAAGGGGCCAAAGATATCTATTGCTTAGACTATCCCTAGATCGCTTTGATCCTGTGGCACTCATGTTTTGCAATATATTAAAAATAGAAACATCAATATGTAACTGATAGAGACCATTTATAAGAAAACCACTTGCAATTTTATTTCTTTCATAAAGAATATTATAATGGTCCTTAAGAAAACTAATTACATAGCCTTCCTATGCTAAACATGAAACAGAATCAAATTCCTGCTTACTGCATGCACGTAAAAATAGTTCCTAAGTTCCAAGTCTAATTATGATGGTAATCACAGAGGATAGGTTCCCACGACCACAGCAGCAACTCTTGCTCCATTCCCAACACAGAGGATCATTTCACCATTCCTCAGCCTCCTGCTATCCTCAAGACCCTACATAGAAGTGTATAAGTAAGCACTAGAACCAGAGTCAAGCATCCAATTGAATGCAGAAGAAATCATAAGATTAGATTCTATAATGAGCATACCTCCAGAAGGACCTACCTCCTTCTTATTCTTCATGCTAGCTAGGTAAAGAGAGCAATTTCGCTTTCAGTGACCGTCAGTGTTGTAATGAAAATATTTTTCTTTGTTAGCGGCCTTTTTCTTTAGCTCTGTCTTCTTCTTCCCACCATTCACCTTTTGTTTCTTCATGGACTTCTTCTTCTTTCCAAAAGACTTTCTCTTGAAAGAAGTCCACTCTACAGTAAGTACTGAGCCTTCAGAATTTATCATTGAAAATTCAGTAGTAACCAACATATTCATGAGCTCAGCCAAGGTATTCTGAAGTTTATGCATATGATAGTTCATGATAAACTGTCCATACGCATCAGTCAAGGACTGTAGAATTATATCAGTCTGTAGATCCTGATCTAACTTGACACCAAGCTTCTCAAGCACTTCTAAGTCCTTGATCATTATCAGACAATGATCTTAGACTAACTTCCTATCATGCATTTGAGCCTTAAAAAGTCTTTTAGCGACTTGATATTTGACTGCATGACTCTATTCACCAAACAACTCTTATAGATGAGCCAATATTTGGTGGCTAGTCTTAATGTCTTCATGTTGGCGCTGGAGCTCATCAGATATCGAGCCCAATATGTACTACCTGGCTTTGTTACCTACATCTATCCACTTCTCGAGAGATGCTCTCTGATCAGTGGATGGACGGACTGATAAGGTGGAAGGATCCTGTTCCAACACATGAGTCAACTTCTTAAAATCCAAAATAATTTTAAAATTTTAGAGCCAATTCTTGTATTTGGGTCCAGTCAGCTTATGGGTGTCTAGGATATGGGCTAGTGAGTTGGACGCAGATATTTTTCTATAGAGAGTCAAAGTTTTTAGTTAGATTTTATAATTAGACTTAAAAAATTTATTTAGCAATTTTATTTTTAAATAAATTAGGCTCCCACTATTTACTCAGATCCCTACACTCCCTTAGTAGTGATGCAAAAATCTCCATGATTATAGATTTCTAGTAGATGGTGCGGTTCCACCAACTGACTCACCACCTTACTTAATAGTTATTGACGATGGGTTAATCGATGAGTGGAAAATACTTATCTAATGATTCTCTAATCATGGTGCACCCTAATTTGATCTCTAATTCATGAATTTCACCATGTCCAGAATATTGATCTACTCCTTAGTTAAGTCAGACTCATCATTTGTATAGATTAAATTTTTGATTGGATCTCTCACCGTATCCAAAATATTGGGCCCTACCCATCCACCAACCTATAGCATCCAACGTCTAATAGACATGGTTGCATCTTTTGGTGCAACTAAAACACTATATCCAACCAAGAACAATCAACCCCGAAAAAGGCCTGTATAACTGAACCACTATTGTTCTACACATTTGACCTATCTGATCATTGGGTACCATTACTAGTGAAGAAGAAACCTATTTTTCCATCACAAGATCATTCAGATCTGATTGGATCTGAAGAAATATTTTAAATTTTTTTCTAAAAATCCTAATCAAATTTGAGATTTCTCAAATTTAATCATAGAGATTTGATATTAAAAGTTAAAAATAAAATTAAATCAAATTTAATTTTAAGTACCTAATTTGGTAATCTAATTATCCCGTGATGATCCTGTTGATTCTTGAGGTTCTGGAAGAAGCTACGTATGCACCTAGCCTCTATCGATATCCACTTAGGCAAGATCTGAACATCTTCTCCTTATGAATCTCTCTTTCAAAAATTAGATCTAGATCTAATTTGAAAAGCCTTCAAAATAATGTCTGAGGGCAGCCTGTTCGTCTCACGAACATCGTCGCATAGATGCTGAATCTTGTGCCAAAAACCTTAGACCTTCAACTTAGATTTGTGCCTAACTTTTTAGGCCTATAGAAGAGAGGGAGAGAAAGGATAGAGGGGGTATGGATATCAGAGGGAAGGCTCCTTTAGGTGTAGAAAAAATAAATTATGTTGAGGCAATTTCATGAGAAGAGTTCTTATACAAGATAGCGCCATAAAGATTCCTTTTTTGACCTAAAACCTTATTAATTTGATCATTAGGACTCTTGGACCTGATCTCCATGAAAAACCCCAGATCTCATCTAGTTTTGATGCCAAAAATTTATTTAGAAGGTGGCAGCATGAAAGGATAAGGAAGAGTCCATGTGCATCTACGACTCTTCCCTCAAGAGTTTAATCTAAATCAAACTCTATCAAAAACTATCCTAGGCACCTCCAAAAATCACAAAATTTTGCACATCCAAAGTATAACTCATGCCCTATCACATATCCAAAAATTAAATTAAAATAATTTCTAAAAAATTTTTAAAATTTTTTGATCAAGTGACCCTCAATTCTCTCAATTGGGTCAACTATTGACCCCAGTCCAATTACACTAGGAATGAATTTAATTTTCATAATTAATCTGATCTGAACTTGATCCAGTCAGATGAAAATAAATCCATTCAAGATATAAGATTGAGTCAAAACAAATTTGATTTGGTTGCAATGAATCAAAAAGATTACAGAAGCATAAAGTCAGGCTCAATCATGTGCTAGCATGATTACCTTGAACCTGATTGGATCTAATCCAAATCAATCGAGCTAGCTTAGCTCAATTGATGACATCCAGACCCAAACCCTTATTTGTGTGATCCAGTTAGGTTTAGTTTTGTATGATAATGAGACATGTCGTGATCTCCATCATCAACATCATCAAAATCCCTTTCGATGGACCAGAACTTTTCTGATTCATACAATTAGAAGGATTGATCTTCAAAATTATTCTAATTGCTCCTAAAATCCACCAGTGACACCTAGTAGTATATGGTGGCAATCCATCAAAACTGAAAGTGAACCTCTCAGTGTAGCTACCTATGTGATTGGATTCTTTTATCTTGAGCCCCGATAGGATTAGGGTTAAGGTGAACTCATCAAACCCAATATTCATCATATGAATTAATCATTCGATTCGTATCCTCTATGAGATTCTTATAGAAACTCTTTCTATCATCTTCACTTTACCATGGCCATGGGCTTATGGACTCAGTGCTCATGATCATCATAGGGCTGCTTCTCATCTACCGAGGTAGATAGATCCCTTATTGGTGCAATCCAAATGCTATAATGAAAGTACTATAGCCAACATAAACCTCAGGATTTTGAATGGCTAGGAGATAGAGTTATGGTGTAGTCAAACTACAACACCCTCAAGATAAATTGCCGATGCACCTCAAGTTGAAGAACTAAACACACTACTGCAATATCGAGCTAGTCATCGATGAGAAGGTAGACTTCCTTATGAATGCTCGAGGTGGTCACGCTCAGTGCCCTTGTTCTCTAATGAGTATCTGTACTCTCATTTCGGTGTCGGTACACCATAGACTTAAGACTCATCTACTCAAAGAAAGTGATCGTATACCAATCTTTTGGATCAATCTCCATCCTCATGATGATCCTACGGTCAGAAGCAGTTTATGAGTTAATTATAAAAATTCATATCTTAAATTTTTAATTTTTTGAAAATATGAATTATCATTATCACTAACTCAAAGGATGTATCACATATACTTTAAATAGATACAGTGATAGAAACTAATTTTTTTATTAATTTATAGTTAAAATTATAAAATTATCCTTAGAAGTGTACTACAAGTGTTAGCCAATCTGGCTTCTAGGGCACACATCTAACAACTAGATGATCACTTTGATTGATATAAAAATTTGTTCCTATGCTAGTAGCTTAGGTTCGGACTTATGGGGTCACACACATAAGAGTTGTCAATCTGATCAGATGGTTGATTGATGATTAAGAATCGTTATAGGGTTAAACATTCAATACGATTAATGTTTGACCTAGTGCAAGTATTGTAGGAGGATCGATTAGCAATTTGATTGCTAATTGACTTAATTTGATTAAACCAAAGGACTGAGATTAAGTCTAATTAACTATGATTTAATTATATTTAGTTTGGACTTGGTTGGATCAAGTCCAATTGATTTATTCGATGAGCAAATTGCAAGGAAGAACTAGTCCTAGTTCAATTAGGACTTGTATCAACCTAATTTTTAATTCGATTAAAAAATTAAATTAAATTGAATTAAATTAAATTTAGTTATTAGTTGGAATAAGATTTAATCTAATTAGATTAATTAAATTCTAATTTAATTTAGTCTAAGGATCAAGTTGGACCAAGTCAAACCAGGAGTCTTAGTGAGACTAGGACTCCTATCTCCATGCACCACCTTAGCCCCAATGCCCCCCATGCCATTTCTTTTAGATTTTTTCATGAAAAATATTCTCTCCAGGCCTCCACACATGCCCCAAGTCCCTCCTTTCTTTGTTACATGAAAATTTAAGGTGGACCAAGTCAAAGGAGTTTGTGTTGATTTAAATTATATGAGATAGAATTTTAAGCAACTAAAACTCTTTCCTTAATTTTGTGCCACCCACTCCCTATTTTTTCTCTGAATTTTTATGTCTTTTAGAGTAGAATTTGTCCAACTTTCTTAGATGGTTCGCTAAGAAAAAAAAGGAGGGGGCACCCAAGAGTTGGGTGCCCCATCCCTAGCCCTATTTGGATACACCACCTTAGCCCCAATGCCCCCCACGCCATTTCTTTTAGATTTTTTCATGGAAAATATTCTCTCTAGGCCTCCACACATGCCCCAAGTCCCTCCTTTCTTTGTTACATGAAAATTTAAGGTGGACCAAGTCAAAGGAGTTTGTGTTGATTTAAATTATATGAGATAGAATTTTAAGCAACTAAAACTCTTTCCTTAATTTTATGCCACCCACTCCCTATTTTTTCTCTGAATTTTTATGGCTTTTAGAGTAGAATTTGTCCAACTTTCTTAGATGGTTCACTAAGCCCAATCCCTAGCCCTATTTGGATACCTTTTAACTAGGTATTTGACCTAGTCAAGGATTCCTCTATATCTCCATATATAAAATTAATGTTGACCTAATTTTTTTGTTGATTACACATTTGAAAGAGTTCATTTAGGACATGAAAAATCTAAAAGAGATGCCTAGGGTGTGGGATTATGTAAAGGCACCAATCAAGGTGCTTTGGTGAGAGAAGAAAGAAGAAGAAGAGGGTCTTCTTCTATGGTTTTTCTTCCACTCCTATTCCTCCATCTATATGAGTGTTTGAGAGGTGTCTCAGCATCATGAATCATCTTCCTCAACTTTTGAAAGTTGGAGAGTCTAATCTTGAAGGATGGAAGATCTAGATCGATTGTCGGAGAAACATCAGTGCAGTACTAGCATACTATTTTGATTTTTGAGCATCGAACTTCAGATCTATGATTGAGGGCTCATGTGGATAATTCGTAGAGGCCAGACATGCATGCAGCTCAGAGCAACCATCTTAGGCCTAGATCAGCAATTTAAGAAACTCAAGATTCAAAGGTAAGGATGATCTGATCTCTTTATTACATATCTAGATCTAATTTAGAGTAGTCTACTATTAATATGATCAACATGTAGTTATTTTGATATTTTATTTTTTGATTTAATAGCATGCCTTAATCATGTAATAGGATCCTAATTCTAGGGTTTTATATTATATTGTTCATAACTTAATGTGATTAATTTATCTCTTCTACTATATTTTTGAAAAAGTTTCAAAAGCTAACCCCAGAATCCTAGATCGGTTCCTTCAACTGGTAGAGACCATTAATTAGGAAACCACTTACAATTTTATTTTTTCCAAAAAGAATGTTATAATGGTGCTTAAGAAAACTAATTACATAGCCTTTCTATGCTAAACAAGAAATAGAAATCAAATTCCTGCTTACTTCAGGCATATAGAAATAGTACCAAAGTACTAAATCTAATCCTAATGGTAGTGGGAGAGGATAGGTTCCCATGGCCACAACAACAACTCTTGCTCCATTTTTTATGTGCAGGATCATCACTCCATCCCTCAGCCTTCTGCTCTCCTCAAAACCCTACATAGAAGTGCACAAGTGAGCACTAGAACCAGAGTCAAGCATCCAACTAGATGCAGAAGAAACCATAAGGTTGGATTTTATTACGAGCATACCTCTAGAAGGACCTACCTCCATTTTATTCTTCAGGCTGGCCTGGTATAAAGGGTAGTTCCACTTTTAATGGCCATCTGTAGTGCAATGAAAATACTTTTCTTTATCGACAGCCTTCTTCATCAGCTCTCCCATCTTCTTCTTCCCTCCATCTATCTTTTGCTTCTTCGCAGACTTCTTCCTTCTAAAAGAGTTTCTCTTGAAGGAACTCCACTCTATAGCAAGCACTGAGCTTGACAACTAGCTTGACAACTAGCTTCTCAAGCTCTTTAAAGTTCTTGATTATCATCAGACAATGATCTTGGACCGACTGTCCATCATGCATTTGAGCCTTAAAAAATCTTTTAGTGACTTGATACTTGGCTGCACAACTCTCTTCACCAAACAACCATTATAAGTGAGCCAACATTTGACAAGCAGTCTTGATGTCCTCATATTGGCATTGAAACTCATCAGACATCGAGCACAATATGTAGTACCTAGCTTTATTATTTTCGTCCATCTATTTTTTCAGAGATACTCTCTGATCAGCAGATGGACGTGCTGGTAAGGTAGGGGATCCTAGTCTAATACATGAGTCAACTTTTCAAAATTCAAAATAATTTTATATTTTCATAGTCAATTTTTGTAATTTAGTTCGATCAATTTGTGGGTGTCTAGGATACGGGCTAGTGGATTGGATGCAGACATTTTTCTATAAAGAGTTAAAATTTCTAATTAAATTTTATAATTAGACTTTATCAATTTATTTAGGGATTTTATTTTTAAACAAATTAGGCTTCCACTATTTTCTTAGATCTCTAAACTTTCTTAGCAAAGATGTGAAAATCTTCATGATCCATTGATTTCTAGTGGGTGATGTGGTCCCACCGACTGGCTCACCATCTCACCAAATAGTTATTAGTGATGGGTTAGCCAATGAGTGAATAACTCTTGTCTAATGATTTTCTAATCACGATGCACTCAAATCTGATCTCTAATTCATGAATCTCATCGGATCCAAAATATTGATCCATTCCATAGTTAAGTCAGATCCACCATTTGCATGAATTGAATTCTTGATTGGATCCCTCATGGTACCTAAAATATTGAGCCCAACCCATCCTCCAACCCATAGCATCCAATGCTTAATAGACAAGATTGCATCTTTTTGGTGCAACTAAACCACTGTAACCAGCCAGGAACAATCAACCATGGGAAGGGCCTGCACATCTACAATGGTTGAAAACCTATGACTTAATATTTTACCAGCCAAGAATAATCAACCATAGGAAGGGCCCGCACATCTATAATGGTTGAAGACCTATGACTTAATATTTTTTTAGAAAGATTTGATTTAGGTCTCTTAGAACTGACTTAATTTAGTCATAATAATTATGACTAACCTAGTGGCATGGGTTAGCTCGAATCGTTAGCCACCTCAAATTAGAACTAGATCAATCCAAATGGCCAGGTAAGTGAGATTGGTGGAAGGGATATATCATTAACTCGACAAAAATCCATTCAGATCGAGTAGCTCTTAATTAAAAACCAGTCAGTCATATCTGCCAAACTTACCTTAGACACTACATTATCGAACCAAAATAAATCGGGTTAGCCTACAATCCAGGCTCAAACCATGGAGCCAACTTAGGTCTTGACTTAATCGACCACATGTGACTATGAGTCAACCTTCATCCAGACTTAATCCTATTGGATTGATTAATTCTAAGCACTCTTTATCCCATCTAACCAACTTTTGATTTGGTTTGATCAACCGCTAGACCTAATTAAGCTACCTAAGCCCAAATCCAAATTTATGAAGGTATCTTAGATCTAAAAATTCATAATTTTTAGATCTAATTTATTTTATAATCTTAATTTTTAATTAAGTTTGAGTTCATAAATAGAAATATGTAAAAAATTCTAAGATTTCAAGATCTAGAATTTTACAGAAAAGTAAGTTATCAATTTTTGATTAAAAACAAATGCACAACACCCCTACATGCCATAAAACATCCTATCGAATGGAAAGAGAGGTTCTTTAAATCTTTCTTGCTCTTATGACCAGATGGCCAAGGAGAATGCCTTAATTAAAAATAATTACTACACTACAAAATAATAAGATCTATAATGTATATCACCTGTATAAAATCAGAGATCTATATATGCATATTCTATATACATCTCATGTATAAAACAATAAATCAAATATGTATGTTCTCAGATCTGATATATATCATATAAATCTAAAAAACAAAATTTTAAATTGATAATATCAAAATAAAATCTATTCTAGATAATTAATAGAACTATTATACAACTAGTCTAGACATGCATCAATCATATCATATATGAAAATTTAAAAATTTTATTTTTATTTTTAAATTTGATTGTAATATTTATAAAATCAGAAAAATAAAAATAAAAGGGATCTAAAAATTATATTTAATCATATCAAAATATTGATTGCACTAGACTACACATAAAACTATTCTACACATAGTTTAGTCATGCATCTCATACATCATTGATCTATAATAATTAAATTTTTAATTTTTTTATTTTAAATATGATAACATCTGATGTGACCTCTAAAATTAATAATATCATATTATAAAATAAAATTTAAATTAAATCTAAAATAGATCTGAAGAACTATTAATACAGCTCTAATACCACTTGAATGAAAATCAGTATTTTCTACCACAAGATCGTTAAGATTCGATCCGATCTAAACCAGATTTTTTAAAAAAATCTAACTCAATCTAATAAAATCTAAGAGTTCTTAGATATCATCCTAATAATGTGATATCAAAATCTAAAATAAAAATTAAATTAGATTTAATTTATACTTTATCAAATAATCTAATTATCCTGTCGATGATCTGCTGCACTCAAAGTTCTGGATCAAGCCATGCAAGTACCTGGCCTCTATCAGTATCCATTCAGATCAGTTCTAAAAGTCTTATCCTCCTAAATTAGCACTCCAAGGATTAGATCTTGATCTGATATGAAGATTCCTCAAAACTGCTTTCGAAGAAGTCGCAATCATCTCATGAACAAGTGATGTCTTCTTCTAATCTAGGTGCCAAAACCCTTGGACCTTGCTTGCTATTTTTTCCCAACCTCTTGGGCATGGAGAGGGGAGAGAGAGGACCAGAGGGAGGTATGGACGAGAGGAGGGGTAGCCTTGGGGCATGGTGGATGGGCGCAACTACCAAATCCTAGGAGTAGATAGGGGTTTAAATAGACCCTGCTGCCCCATGCAGTGCCACATTACATCGACCAATTGTATTGCTCGATTGAATCAGATCTTAATCTGATTGGTGGCATGATATCATCTGATCCAATCATGTTAGAGACCCCTTTAATCCTCCATAGATAATGCCAAGTTTGGATAAGCCCAAACACTTTGGTGCCTAGGTGTTTGAAGCCATCAAGTAACCCTGGAGTCCTATCTACATGGGACTCCTGCTCTTTTCCCCATGTGCCCATGCCAACTAGGGGCATGCGCACATATTATGTGAATGAAGACTAAGTGGGTGCATGCCGCTAGGAGATCTCCAAGGGGGGTGCACACCCATCCCCTTTAATTCCTGCATATGGGTCAATTATTGACCTAATGTCCTGACAATGACAAGAATTGGCATGTCTTATCCTATCGAATATAGCAATTGGTAGGTATTGTCCTAAACTCATCTGATGACTCTTTTTTGATCTTGACAAACTCCAGTTAGATTAAGATAAACCCATATAGGATTCTCAAGTTAGTCCAAAATAATTTGGCTCAGCCAAGATGAACTAGAATAACTACATAAGGAGAATGTTAGGCTCAATCGTGTGCTAGCATAATTTTCTTGAACCTAATTGAATCTAATCCAAATCAATCGAATTAGGTTAGCTCAATTGATGAAATCTAGACCTAAATCTATATTTGTGTCATCCAGTTAGGTTCAGTTTCATATGATTATGAGATATGTTGCAATCTCTATCATCCACATCATTGAAACACCTTTCGATAGACTAGAACTTTTTTGATTCATATAATTGTAATGATCGATTATCAAGATCATTCTAATTGCTTCCAAAATCCATCAGTGATACCTAGCAATATATGGTAGCAATCCATCAAAAATAAAAATGAATCTCTTGGTGTAGCTACCTGTGTGATTGGATTCTTTTATCTTGAATTCCAATAAGATTAGGGTTAAGGCGAACTCATCAAACCCAACATCCATCATATGAGTTAATCATTTGATTCAAGTTTGATGTGAAATCCTAATAGAAACTCTTTCTATCATCTTCACACTGCCATGGCCTTTGGCTTTGGACTCAATCTCATGATCATCGTAGAGCTACTCCTCATCTACCGGGATAGATAGATTTTCTATTGGTGCAGTCCAATTCTTACAAAAAACATGCTATAGCCAACATACACCTTTAGATTTTGAATGGCTAGGAGATCGAGTTATGGTGTTGTCAAACTATAATACTCTCAAGGTGAACTATCGATACACCTCAGGTCAAAGAATCAGACACACCACTGCAGCATCGAACTAGTCATCGATTAGAAGGTAGACTTTCTTATGATTGCTCATGATGGTCATGCAGTGCCCTCATTCCTTAACAAGTATCCATACTCTCGCTCTAATATTTCTATACCATAGACTCAAGACTCATCTATCCTATGAAAGTAATCGTGCACCAAACTTTTGGATCGATCACCATCCTCGTGATGATCCTATGGTTAGGAGCTGTTTATGAGCTAATTATGAAAATTCATGTCTTAAACATTTAACTCTTGAAAATATGAATTGTCATTACTACTAACTCAAAGAATGTATCACTGACACTTTAAACACATCCTATGATAGAAAATAATCTTTTTATTAATTTATAGTTAAAATTAAAAAGATACCTTTAGAAGTGTATTACAAGTGTTAGCCAATCTGGCTTCTAGGGCATACATCTAACATCTGGACATAGTCAAGTACTTGTGAAGTCAGTAAGTGATCAAGATAGGATTGACCATTCTAAAGAATTTAGAGATAATGCATTGCTATATTTCAGTTTAGCAAAACATTAGTCAGGATAATCCATGATATAGATTTGGTATTTTAAAATATTATATAGATGACTTATTCAATGTTCACAGTTAAATCCTAAGTCATTCTATGAGCATTTATGATCAAGGGAATGAATTATATAGAAACCATATCCACATGATTTCTAAGAGTATTGCTTTATGCATTTGACCTATCTAACCATCGAGTATTATTGCTAGATAGTCACTTTGATTGGTATAGAAATTTATTTCTATACTAGCAGCTTAGGGTTGAACCTATGGATTCAGATACATTAGAGATCTCAATTTGATTAGATGGTTAATCAGTGATTAAGAATCATTTTAGAGTCAAACAGTCAATACGATTGATATTTAACCTAGTGCAAGTATTGTAGGAAGATCAATTAGTGATCAAATTACTAATTAGCTTAATTTAATTGAGCAATTAGACTGAGATCAAGTCTAATTAAATATAATTTAATTATATTTTGTTTGGACTCGATTGGATCAAGTTCCATTGGTTTATTGAATAAGCCAATTGTAAGGAAGAATAATTTTCAGTTGAACTAGGACTTGAGTGCATCTAATTTCTAATTTAATTAAAAAATTAAATTTAAATTAAATTAAATTTAATCTGATATAATTGGGTTTATAACTGGATTAGAAACATCATTAATTAGGTTGCATCAAGATCTATTTTAGTTGGGCTAATGATGTGGTTTGACTAGTCAAAGGATGAAGTCTTAGTTAAGACTAAGACTCCTCCCTTGTGCCACCTTCCCTTTCTCCATGCCCTTCCCATGAATTTTTTTATGAAAAATCTAATTTTTAGAAAGTTTCCATGCCTATTCTTATCCCTATATCTCTATTTGATGATTTGTGATTTTGGATTAGATCAAAACAAAGAAGTAGTGATGATCTAGATTCTATTTGATAGAGTTTGGACAAATCCAAAACTCTAATCCATTATGATGCCAATTAATCTAATTTTTTAAAAATACTTTTATGAGAGAAAGAGAATTTACTTATGCACCAAGTATCTAGAATGCATGCTAAAAGAGTTTGAGAAGGAACCCAAGAATTGGGCACCCCAATCCTTATCTTATTTGGACTCTCTATCTAGGTATTTGACCTAGACAAGTACTCTCCTCTAATTCTTTATTTAAAGGAAGTTAAGCCATGAAATTTTGAGAGGTTTTAGACCTAGAGAGGGGGCTTAGGCATGGAGACCTTAGGCATATCAGAGCTAAGGGTGTGGGATTTTGTAAAGGCATAAATTGTTATGCTTAGGTGAGAGGAAAGGGCCTAAAGAAGAAGGGTCTTCTCTAAGGTTTTTGTTTCAAATTTTTTTCCACCAACTTTTTAGAGAAGAACATGGGAAGAAGGCTTCTTCCAAATCCTCCCTTCTCCTCCTTTGATCCTTAAAGAGTTTAAGTCAATCGAGGAAGGAGATTCAGCATCAACTATTGATGAAGGATCAGTGTAGTGCTAGCATAATATGCTAATTTTCAGATTGCTGGACTTCAGATTGTGATCTGGGCTTCACGTGGACTTCTCATAGAGGCCAGTTGCATGTGCAGCTTGAAGTGATATCCTCACCCTCAGATCAATAAGTTGCAATCCTAACTTGCAAAATATGAGAGAGATTCGATCTCTTTCTCCCACTAGGTCAGATCTAGTTTTCCTGCTTGATGTTGGTATGATCAACATCATTATTTTGTGTTTTATTTTATTTTTAGATTTATATGCATGCTTTAATCATATCATTAGATCCAATATCTATGATTTATTTATATATTTCATAAATTAATTGGATTAATCTATAGCTTTCATTGTTAGAATTTTGGAAAAGTTTCAAAATACATGCTAGATATCCTTGATTTTTCCTTCAATTGGTATTAGAGCCTAGATCTTTTTTATATAATTTTTTGAATATTTCAAATCTATTATTTAGATTAGATCTAAATTATAATATAATATTGAATCTAAAAATAAAAATTTTAGATTGCACGGACTAATCTTATAAAGTTGTCCTGCTATAAGGTTTATCCCTTATAGTGGAAATATTGTCCTAGTACATGTTGATCTAAAATTCTAATCATAAAATTTTAGATTATATCTAAAAAATTTTATGATTTAATTGAAAGTATTTCAATTTAGTTCTTATGATCATAAATATGTTAGATCTGATCTAAGGTGATTTATGATTATTTATAATAAAAATTATTTCAAAAGGATGTACATAATCATAAATATATTTAGATCAGATCTAAAATAGATTCATGTTTATGTTATTTGTTATTTGCATATTGATAATGAATCAAACATGCAACTAGTTAGTAGAACTATATTGTAAAAATATTTTATAAATATGAAAATTATTTTTGAAATGCCAAACTCCAACCCTCAATCCATAACTTAATGAAGAATTAAGAATTATTTTGTATAGGATCTAGGATTGTGAATTGAAGATCCTAAAACATAAATCATAATACTAAGGTTAATGGGTTAGAGTGAATTAGGTCCATTAATTGAATTAGACCTAAGGTTAGATTAAAGAATGGACTTAATTAGAGAATTGACTAAATCTAATCAAATATTATCTTAGATTAGATCAAGGTCTCTTTAGATTAATTACAATAGTTGTAGTTGGTCAAATCCATGTCTTTAATGAGAACCAAAATGAACTTAATCTTTGGCTAAGCGGTCTAGTCCAAAGTGTTAGGTTGATCCAATTAAAACTAATTAACCAGTTTGTGCCTAAGATAAGTCTAGCAGTTTTGACCGGTGGTCTTCAATTGGGTGCTACTCACACTGATTTACTCTTTGACGAGTTAATGACATATCCCTCCCACTGATCTCACTTACCTGCCCTTCTTGGTGAAGTTATATTTTAATCAGATCACTTGATAATTCGAGCTGACCCATGTCAGTTAGATAAATCAATATGACTGATTTTGGTGCTCCAAGACTAGCCTATCTAATGGTCTATCTTAATCTAACTTGGTGAAGTCAGTGGAAAAATCATGATTAGTTGGTTTATCTAGCTCACTTATCCTAAAATATGTTAATCAAATCCTCTAAAATTATCAAGTCCTTAAAAATAAAATAGTTATGGTGATAACTAGATCATAGCCTTCCATTAAGTGAGTGATAATGAATCCATTAGTTGGATAATTATTGGAAGCCTAAAGGCCTAGTGCTTATCGGCTAATGGAATTATGAGTCATAATATAATTACTTGGCCATATCTCTCTAAATGATGATTAGGTTGACCAACAAAAATTAGGCTCAATCATTCATGGGTTAGATTGACCATGTATGATTATGTTAATGGTTGGACCTAACCAGACCTTTTTAGTGAAAGCCAAAGCCTACTGATTAGAGACTAGGATAAAATTGAATTACTAGAAGTTATTGAAAGAAATAATTGATTATGAACCTACCCATAGATGTTAATAATTATCATAAAAATATCAACAAAAGTATTAATTTATGAATTAATTTATTTTTATTTTTAAGAATTAATATTTTTATTTATTATTTTAAAAAATATTATAATTGATGAAAAGAGCTCATTTTTTTGGTCAAAATAAAATAAATTTAGAGCAAATCAGATGTAAAATGGATCCTGTATGAAGATTCAAAGAAAAAAAGAAAAGAACAAAATATATACATAAAACTGGCTAGGCCGATTTCGCTCAGCCAACTCACCTAAAAAGTCGATCTACCAGCTAGCACGTGCCCAAGCCCGGTTCGCAAACATTTAAGTCAGCCCACATGCAAAAGAGCCCAATGAAGCCCACTTCCCTCCCCCAGCTGACATCAACATGACGTCAAAACTCACGTGGTCCATAGTGGACCACTATTGTGTTTGGTCCATCATGGACCATTTACAGGTCTACCATGAAAATATGCGGTGCACGAGGTAAAAAGATAATTTTAGGTGATGTGGCATGTGCTGATTGGCCCAGGCCTTCAATGTGCTTGATTCACATGGTCCATAGGCATAGTGAAGGTGCGATCGGACGAGCTAGAGAGCACCCAATCCAGATCCAATGGTCATATTTAAATCCTATTCTGATTAAGAATCTAGACTCCTTTGCATGATCCGATGGTCACAAGCCCTCCAAGCTTTGATCCAATGGCTAAATCAGACCCAAAATTCAATCCAATGATTGATGAATACCCTGACTCTGATTTAGCCTCCCAAAGCACCATCTTATTATACCTATGGCTGCTTAGAACCATAGCCATCTTTATTGTCCTTGCATTGTTGTAATATTATTCATAATAATGTCACAATAATCTTTCTATATAGATAAATGATAACCATCTTTGGCCAAAAGACTAACAGAGATTATATTCATTTGAAAGGAAGGACAATAATGACATTCATTTAAAGAAATGATATTAGTATTGAAAATAAGTTGAACTATTTTCATAGTTAGAACTGGAACAAACCT
This sequence comes from Cocos nucifera, assembly GCA_006176705.1. Taxonomy (NCBI): domain Eukaryota; kingdom Viridiplantae; phylum Streptophyta; class Magnoliopsida; order Arecales; family Arecaceae; genus Cocos; species Cocos nucifera. The sequence goes on along the minus strand of QRFJ01000525.1, from coordinate 59,700 downwards.
TTCATCTCCAACATTCAGGAATCGCTCATTATTCTCAAATCTTCTACTAATTTAAAGTCCTTGCAACATATTGCAAATATGAACTGGACTTTCAATATCCAATATCCAAGTAGAAGTATCACAAATATAAAAATTATAAGATGTTATCATATAACATCCTTGATCAGCAACTACTTGCTCATCTCTCTTATTCAGCCTGTTGTGGTCATGGGAATCATGACACTGAGGATAATTCCTCTTTCAATACTCCTGCTTCTTACAATGGAAGCACTCTGCCTGATCTAGGTTATTCTTTGATCTTATGTTTAAATTGGGCATAGAGGCCCCAGCACGAACCATTTCGTACTACTGAACAACATTCAACTTTTGATACTTATTATAGAAGTTGGGCCCCATATGTTAATCATTGTCTAGCAGTGAATGGAGCAACTATGGTTTGGGTTTAACTGTATAAAGGAGAACTAAAAGTCTAATTAGTAATTGATTCATTAAACCTAATGATTTGGACTTTAATCAAAGGTTCTCCCACTATTTTATTTGAACTGGTAGCCTTTACCTGCAATTCGAGGAATTATCCTAATTTCTTAGTGGATACTAGAATCCATATAGACTGCACACAAGCCCAACTATGGTTGGTCAACCCACATTCATCTAAGGATAGGTTCATAATCAATTGTTTCTTCAAATAACTTTTAGTAATTTAATTTTGCCTAGGTATCTTTTCAATAGGCTAGGGCTTCCACTGAAAGTTCTAACATGATCATACTTGGTCCATCTAACTAATGAATGATTAAGTCCAATTATGGTTGGTCAACCTAGCCATCATTTAGAGAGATGCATCCAAAAAATCATATTACGAATGATAATTCCATAAGAGGATAAGCACCAGGCCTATGGGCCTCCAATGATTATCCAACTAATGGACCCATTATCATCCACTTAATGGGAGGCTATGATCTAGTTATCACCATAACTATTTCATTTAGTAGACCTAATAATTTAAGAGGATTTAATTGATTTAATTTAGAGGAAGAGGGTCAGATGAACCAGCTTATCATGATTCTTTTGTTAGATGTATGCCTTAGAAGCCAGATTGGCTAACACTTATAATACACTTCTAAGGATAATTTTATAATTTTAACTATAAATTAATAAAAAAATTATCTTCTATCATAGTGTGTGTTTAAAGTGTATATGATACATTCTTCGAGTTAATGATAATGATAATTCATATTTTTAAAAAGTTAAAAATTTAAACATGAATTTTTATAATTTACTCATAAACTGCTTCCGACCATATGATCATCATCAGGATGGTGATTAATCTGCAAGGTTGGTGTAGGATTACTTTCTTTGAGTATATGAGTCTTGAGTCTACAGTGTGGAGACACTAGAGTGAGAATATAAGTACTCATTAGAGAATGAGGGCACTGAGTGTGACCACCTCGAGCATTCATACGGAAGTCTACCTTCTCATCGATGATTGGCTCGATGTTGTAGTTGTGTGTCTGGTTCTTTGATCTAAGATGCATCGACAGTTCACCTTGAGGGTGTTATAGTTTGACTACACCATAACTCGATCTTCTAGACATTCAAAACTTTGAGATGTATGTTGGCTATAATACGTTCATTATAGGAATTGGATTGCACCAATAAGAGATCTACCTACCTCGGTAGATGAGGAGGGGCCCTATGATGATCATGAGAATCGAGTTCATAAGCCCATGGCCATGGTAAAGTGAAGATAATAGAAAGAGTTTCTATAAGGGTTTCACATAGGACTGGAATCGAATGATTAATTCATATGATGGATATTGGGTTTGATGAGTTCACCTTAATTCTAATCCTTTCGGGACTCAAGATAGAAGAACCCAATCACATAGGTAGCTGCACTGAGAGGTTCATTTTTAGTTCTAATGGGTTGCCACCATATACTACTAGGTGTCACTGGTTGATTTTAGGAGCAATTAGAATGATTTTGATGATCGATCATTCTAATTGTATGAATCAGAAAAGTTCTGGTCCATCAAAAGGTATTTCAATAATGTTGATGTAGGAGATCATGACATGTCTCATTACCATATGGAATTGAACCTAACTAGATCACACAAATGTGGGTTTGGATTTGGATGTCATCAATTAAGCTAACCTAGTTTGATTGATTTGGATTAGATCCAATCAGGTTCAAGGTAATCATGCTAGCACACGATTGAGCCTAACTTTCTACTTCTATAATTTTTTTGATTCATCGCAATCGAGTCAAATTTGATTTGACTCATTCCTATATCTTGAATAGATTTATTTTCATCTGACTAGAATAAGTCTAGGTTAGATTAATTATGAAAATTAAATTCATTCCTAGTGCAACTAGACTAGGGTCAATAGTTGGCCCAATTGAGAGAATTGAGGGTCATGTGATCAGAGAATTTTAAAAATTTTTTTAGAAATAATTTTGCTTTAATTTTTGGATATGTGATAGGTAACATTTATACTTTGGGTGTGCAAAATTTTGTGATTTTTGGAGATGGCTAGACTGTGTTTCGATAGAGTTTGATTTGGATCAAACTCTTGAGGGAAGAGTCCTAGATGCACATGGACTCTTCCTTATCCTTTCATGCCGCCACCTTCCAGATGGATTTTTGGAATCAAAACTACATGGGATCTAAGGTTTTTCATGGAGATTAGGTCCAAGAGTCCCAATGGTCGAATTAATAAGGGTTTTTGTCAAAAAAGAACTCTTTATGGTGCTATGTCTTGTATAAGAACTCTTCTCACAAAATTATCTCAATGTAATTTATTTTTTCCACACCCAAAGGAGCCTTCTACCTGATATCCATACCCTCTTTCCTCTCTCTCCCTCTCTTCTACATTCCTAAAAGGTTAGGCACAAATCTGAGTTGAAGGTGTAAGATTTTTGGCACAAGATTCAACATTTACACGACGGTGTTTGTGAGACAAATAGGCTACCCTCAGAAGTCATTTTGAAGGCTTTTCAAATCAGATCTAGATCTAAATTTTAGAGGAGAGATTCATGAGGAGAAGATGTTCAAATTCTACCTAAGTAGATACTAGTAGAGGCCAGGTGCATGCGTGGCTCCTTCCAGAACCTTAGAAATCAATAAGATCATTGTAGGATAATTAGATTACCAAATCAGGTACTTAAAATTAAATTAAATTTTATTTTATTTTTAACTTTTAATATCAAATCTCTATAATCAAATCTGAAAAGCCTTAGATCTAATAAGGATTTAAATTTTTTTTTTTTAAAATATTTCTTCAAATCCAATCAGATCTGAACCATCTTATGCGAAAAAATAGATTTTTCTTTCAACTGGTATTAGAGCCAGATTACAATTCTTTAGATCTATTTTAGATCTAATTTTATTTTTATTTTTGATCTAATATAAAAAAATTTAGATGTCACATCAAATGTGATTAGACCTGAAATCAAAAATATTAAAATTAAATCATTTAGTTCTAATATGTATGAGATGCATGACTAGATTGGAAATAGAATAGTTCTATGTGTAGTCTAGTATAATCATGTCATTAATTTGAATAAATACGATTTTAAGTCTATATAATTTTTATTTTTTTAATATTATAATTATTGTAATCAGATCTAAAAAATAGAAAATAAAGTTTTTAATTTTTGATTTATTCATATTTAGAATAGTTTTATTTTTGAATAAAGTTCTATAAATTATTTAGAATAGTTTTATTTTGATATGATCAAATTTAAATTTATTTTTGAGATATTACGTATGATATTTTAGATCTAAAAAGCATGCATGTTTAATTTAATGATGATACAAGAGATGTATGCAAAGCATGTATTAGTTAGATCATTAATTATATATGTGATATATGATCTAGATCTAACTAGTTTTGTAGTTTCAATTATATTTTTGATTAAGATGTTTCCCTTGACCGTCCGATCATAAGAATAAAGTAGGATTTAAAGGCCCTCTCCTTCCATTCAATGGGGTGTTCTTATGGCGTGTAGGGGTACTACGTGTTTGTCCTTAATTAGAAATTAGAACTTATTTTTTTGCAAAATCCGAGATCCTAAAACTCTAGGATTTTGATACATTTTTTTTTTTATTTATGAATCCAAACTTAATTATGAATTAAGATTATAAAACTAATTAGATTTCAAATTAAAAAATTTTAAATCTAAGAAATTTTCATAAAATTAGGTTCGGATTTGGGTAGCTCAATTAGGTCTAGCGGTTGATCAAACTAAATCAAAAGTTGGTTAGGCGGGATCAAGATTGCTTAGAATTGACCAGCCTAATAGTTGTAAGTCTGGGTCAAGGTCGATTCACAACCATATATGATCGATCCAATTAAAATCTAATTTAGCTCTGTGGTTCAAGCTTGGATTGTAGGCTAACTCAATTAGTTCTGGTTCGACAATTTGGTGTCTAAGGTAAGTTTGGTAGATACGATCGATTGATTTTTAATTGGAAGCTAGTCAACCTAAATGCATTCTTGTCGAGTTAATGGCATATCCCTTCCATCGGTCTCACTTACCTGGCCATTTGTGTCAACCCAGTCCTAATTTGAGGTGGCTAACAGTTTGAGCTAACCCATGCCACTAGGCTTGTCATAATCATTATGACTGAGTCAAGTCTAAGAGACCTAAATTGAATCTCCTTAAAAAAATATTAAGTCAATTGGTCTTCCACCATTGTAGATGTGTGGGCCCTTCCTAGGGTTGATTATTTTCAGCTGGTTACAATGGCTCAGTTGCACCAAAAAGACGCAACCATATCTATTAGGCATTGGATGCTATGGGTTGGAAGATGGGTTGGGCTCAATGTTTTGGATATGGTGAGAGATCCAATCAGGAATTCAATTCATGCAAATGATGGATCTGACTTAACTAAGAAGTGGATCAATATTCTGGATATGGTGAGATTTATGAATTAGAGATCAGGATTAGGTACATCATGATTAGAAAATCATTGGATAAGAGTTGTCCACTCATTGGTTGACCCATCATCAATAACTATTAGATGAGGTGGTGAGTCAATCGGTGGGACCATACCATCCACTAGAAATCAATTGATTGTAAAGATTTTTGCATCTCTACAGAGGAAGTGTAGGAATTCAAGAAAATAGTGGAAGCCTAATTTATTTAAAAATAAATTTTTTAAATAAATTGATTAAGTCTAATTATAAAATCTAACAAGCAATTTTGACTCTCTATAGGAAAATATTTGTATCCAATCCACTAGCCCATATCCTGGACACCCATAGACTGATTGGATCCAACTTCAAGGATTGGCTCTAGAACTTCAAAATTATTTTGGATTCTAAGAAGTTGACTCATGTGTTGGAACAAGATCCTCCCACTTTACCAGTCCGTCCATCTGTTGATTAGAGAGCGTCTTTAGAAAAGTGGATAGATGATGATAACAAAGCTAGGTATTACTTGTTGGGCTCAATGTCTAATGAGCTCCAGTGCCAAGATGAAGATATAAAGACTAGTCATCAAATATTGGCTCACCTGTAAGAATTGTTTGGTGAATAAACTCATGCAGCCAAATATCGAGTCACTAGAAGACTTTTTAAGGCTCAAATGCGTGATGGGCATTTGGTCCAAGATCATTGTCTGATGATGATCAAGGACATAGAAGAGCTTGAGAAGCTCGATGTTAAGTTGGATAAGGATTTGCAGATTGATATAATTCTGCATCCTTGATTGATGCATATGGACAGTTCATCATGAACTACCATATGCATAAACTATAGAATACTTTAGCAAAACTTATGAATACGCTGGTTACTGGTAAGCTTTTTATGAAAGATTCTAAAGGCTTAGTACTTGCTATAAAGTGGACTTCTTTCAAAAGAAAGTCTTTTGAAAGAAGAAGAAGTCCATAAAGAAGCAGAAGATAGATGGTGGAAAGAAGAAGAAGGCAGAGTTGGAGAAGAAGGCCACTGATAAAGAAAAATATTTTCATGGCAACATAGATGGTCATTGGAAGCAAAACTGTCCCTTGTACCTGACCAACTTGAAGAACAAGAAGGAGGCAGGTCCTTCTAGAAGTATGCTCGTTATAGAATCTAACCTTATGATTTTTTCTACATCCAGTTGGATGCTTGACTCTAGTTCTAGTGCTCACTTATGCACTTCTATGCAGGTTTTGAGGATAGCAGAAGGCTGAGGGATAGTGAGATGATCCTACACATCGAGAATGGAGCAAAAGTTGCTGCAGTAGCCATGGAAACCTACCATCTATGATTACTGTTAGGATTAGATTTAGTTCTTAGAGACTATTTTTATGTGCATGCAGTAAGCAGAAATTTGATTTCTATTTAATGTTTAGCATAGAAAGGCTATGTAATTAGTTTTCTTAAGGACCATTGTAATATTCTTTATGAAAAAAATAAAATTGCAAGTGGTTATCTTATAAATGATCTCTATCAATTACATATTGATGTTTCTATTTTCAATATCGAGCAAAATGTGAATGCCATAGGATCAAAATGACCTAGGGATAGTCTAAACGATAGGTATTTATGGCACCTTAGGCTAGGTTATATAGCGGAAGATAAGATTATCAAATTAGAGAAATCTAGACTATTGAGTCCGTTGACTTTTGAGTCATATCTAATTTATGAATCATGCCTTCATGGCAAAATGACCAAGCTCCCTTTTGTAGGACATGAAAAAAGGGCTATAGACCTACTTGTCCTAGTACATACTGATGTGTAAGGCCCATTTGATGTACCGACTAGAGACAACTATGTCAACTTCATCATCTTTATCGATGATTATCTCGATATGGGTATGTATATTTGATGTGACATAAATCTGAAGCTTTTGAAAAGTTCAAAGAATTCAGACATGAAGTAGAAAAATAAATCAAAAAATCCATTAAGGTTCTTCAATCAAATCGAGGAGGTGAATACCTTAGTCGAAAATTCCTAGACTATCTTAAGCAAAATCACATAATCTCTCAATGGACTCCATCTGTAACACCTCAACTCAACAAGGTTTTAGAATGGAGAAATTAGATCTTATTAGATATGATCCAATCTATGATGAACTTCATGGACCTTCCTAAGTTTCTTTGGGGACATACTCTAGTGATCGCTATATATTTACTGAATAGGATTTCCTCTAAAAGCGTTCCTACCATACCATTTGAGATATGGCATGGTAAAAAACCAAGTTTGAGTCACCTTAGAATTTGGGATTGTCCGGCTCATATCAACAGACAACAGGCGGATAAGTTAGAGTATAGGTCCTTTAGAGCTCGATTTATTGGATATCCTAAGGAGTCATTAGGATATTTTTTCTATCTTTTGGAAGATCATAATATGATTGTGAGTCGACATGCCATCTTTCTTGCAAAATAGTTTATTCAAGATGGTGGCATCGAAAGGTAGATTAGGCTCGAGGAGAAAGTCTCCCAAGAGCAACGAGCTAAGGACCCTATGAAAGCCAATCAGATTGAGCCAGTCCAATCACTACCTCCTCCACCTTATAGATCAGAAAGGATTTTCCATTCTTTTGAAAGGTACTAAGGTACTATTTTAGAGGACGTAGAGAAAATGTTCCTCATGGGAAACAGGGTTCATTGTGATGATCCCAAAACCTATAAGAAGGCAATATTAGATATCAACTCCAAGAAATGGTTAGAGGCAATGAAGTCAGAGATTGACTCAATGCGCTCGAACCAAGTTTGGACATTGGTAGATCCACCTGAAGGTACAGTACCTATTGAATGTAAATAAATCTACAAGAAAAAGATAGGTACAGATGAGAATGTAAAGACATTCATGGTTAGGTTAGTGGCAAAAGGGTATAGTTAGCACGAAGGCATTGGCTATCAGGATACTTTCTCACCAGTAGCCATGCTAAAATCTATCCGCACATTGCTTGTTGTTGTAGCCTATTTTGATTATGAAATATGGCAGATGGATGTGAAAATGGCCTTCTTAAATGGATATCTTGAGAAAGATATCTATATGGAACAGCTACTAGGTTTCACATCCAGTGATGTTGATCACAAGGTCTACAAGCTGCAAAGGTCCATCTATGGACTTAAGCAAGCATCTTGGAGCTGGCATGCTCATTTTAATGATATGATCAAATCATTTAGATTCATCAAGAATGAGGAAGAATCGTGTGTATTCAAAAAGGTCAGTGAGAGCACTGTTGTCTTCATCATACTGTACGTGGATGACATCCTCCTTATTGAAAATGATATTCCCATGTTAACCATAGTTAAAATATGGTTATCAAAAGAGTTCTCTATGAAAGACCTAGGAGAGGCATCCTTTATTCTAAGAATTAAGATCTATAGGGATAGATCGAATAGGATGCTGGGTCTCTCACAGAATATGTACGTAGAGGAGGTAAAAAAGAGGTTTAGCATGAAAAACTCTAAGAGAGGATTGGTGCCCTTCAGACATGGCATTCATCTTTTCAAGAAGATGTGTCCCAACACACTTGAGGAGATTGAATGCATGAGCAAGATCTCTTATGCTTTGGCAATAGGGAGCCTCATGTATGCCATGCTATGTACACAACCTAATATCACCCATGCTGTGAGTGTCACATGCAGATATCAGTCAAATCCAGATGAAGAGCACTGGACTTCTATGAAATGTATCCTTAAGTACTTGAGAAGGACTAAGGATATATTCTTCATTTTGGTAATGGAGAACTCCAGGTTCAAGGTTATATAGACTTAGATTTTATGTCTGATATAGATGATCGAAAGTCGACATCTGATAGTTTGTTTGTGTGTAATGATGGTGCTATCAGCTGAAAGAGTTCTAAGCAGACTATGATAGCAGATTCCACCATGAAAGTAGAGTATATCGCTGCATCGAAAGTTGCAAAAGAGGCATTCTGGTATAAGAAGTTTGCAGCAAAACTTGGAGTGATGCCATTAGATGCCGTCCCACTGTACCACGACAAAAATGGCACCATAGTCCTAGCTAAGGAGCCGAGGTCTCACCAAAAATTCAAGCACATCGAGCGATGATTCCACCTCATCTGTGATTATCTCGAGAAGGGTTATGTCGAGGTCAAGAGAGTCGACTCTATGGATAATGCGGCAGATCCACTAATGAAGCCTATAGGCCAGCAGAAGATTGAAGCCCACCTTGAGAAGATGGGACTTATATTTGTGGCCAATTGGCTTTAGATGAAGTGAAAATTTGTTAGATGTGTATCCTAGAAGCCAAACTGGCTAACACTTGTAATACACTTTTAGGGATAATTTTATAATTTTAATTATAAATTAATAAAAAAATTATTTTCTATTATAGTGTGTGCTTAAAGTGTATGTGATACATTCTTTGAGTTAATGTTAATGACAATTTATATTTTCAAAGAGTTGAAAATTTAAGACATGAATTTTCATAATTAACTCATAAACCGCTTCCAATCGTAGGATCATTATGAGGATGGCGATTGATTCGAAAGGTTGGTGTATGATTATTTTTTTGAGTAGATGAGTCTTGAGTCTACAGTGTGGAGACACCAGAGCGTGAGTATAGGTACTCATTAGAGAACGAGGGCATTGAGCCTAACCACCTCGAGCATTCATAAGAAAGTCTACCTTCTTGTCAATGACTGGCTCGATGTTGTAGTAATGTGTCTGGTTCTTTGATTTGAGGTGCATCGATAGTTCACCTTGAGGTTGTTATAGTTTGACTACACCATAACTCGGTCTCCTAGCCATTTGAAATTCTGAGGTGTATGTTGGCTATAGTACATTCATTGTAGGAATTGAATTGCACTAATAAGAGATCTATCTATCTCAGTAGATGAGGAGTAGCCCTATGATGATCATGAGAATCAAGTTCATAAGCCCATGGCCATGGTAGTGTGAAGATGATAGAAAGAGTTTCTATAAGGATTTCACATAGGACTCAAATCGAATGATTAATTCATATGACGGATATTGGGTTTGACGAGTTCACCTTAACCCTAATCCTATTAGGGCTTAAGATAGAAGAACCCAACACATAGGTTGCTGCACCGAGAGATTCACTTTCAGTTCTGATTGGTTACCACCATATACTGCTAGGTGTCACTGATGGATTTTGGGAGCAATTAGAATAATTTTGATGATCAATTATTCTAATTACATGAATCAAAAAAGTTCTAGTCCATCGAAAGGTATTTTGATGATGGAGATTATGATATATCTCATTACCATATAGAACTGAACCTAACTGGATCACACAAATAAGAGTTTGGGTCTGGATATCATCAATTGAGCTAACCTAGTTTGATTGATTTGGATTAGATCCAATCATGTTCAAGGTAATCGTGCTAGCACGCGATGGAGCTTGACTTTCTTCTTCTATATTTTTTTTGATTCATCACAACTGAATTGAATTTGATTTGACTCATTTCTATATCTTGAATGGATTTATTTTCATCTAACCGGAATAAGTCCAGGTCAGACTAATTATGAAAATTAAATTCAATCCTATTGTAATTGGACTAGGATCAATAGTTGGCCTAATTAAGAGAATTGAGGGTCATATGATCAAAGAATTTTAGAAAATTTTTTAGAAATTATTTTGCTCTAATTTTTGGATATGTTATAGGACATGAGTTATACTTTCAAAATTTTGTGATTTTCGAAGTTGCCTAGATTGGGTCTTGAGTTTGATTTGGATCAAACTCTTGAGGGAAGAGTCCTAGATGCCCATGGACTCTTCCTTATCCTTTTATGCCACCACCTTCTAGATGGACTTTTGGTGTCAAAACTAGATGGGATCTAGGGATTTTCATGGAGATCAGGTCCAAGAGTCCCAATGATCGAATTAATAAGGTTTTTGATCAAAAAGAGACTCTTTATGGCGCTATGTCTTGTATAAGAACTCTTCTCATGAAATTGCCTCAATGTAATTTATTTTTTCCACATCGAAAGGAGCCTTCTCTCTAATATCCACACCCCCTCTATCCTTTCTCTCCCTCTCTTCTACATGCCTAAAAAGTTAGCTACAAATTTGAGTTGAAGGTCTAAGGTTTTTGGCACAAGATTCAGCATCTATGCGATGGTGTTCATGAGATGAACAGACTGCCCTCAGAAGTCATTTTGAAGATTTTTCAAATCAGATCTAGATTTAATTTTGAAAGAAAGATTCATGAGAAGAAGATGTCTAGATCTTACCAGAGTGGATATTGGTAGAGGTCAGGTGCATGCGTGGCTCCATCCAGAACCTTAGGAATCAACAGGATCATCACAGGATAATTAGATCACCAAATCGGGTACTTGAAATTAAATCTGATTTAATTTTATTTTCAACTTGTAATATCATATCTCTATGATCAAATCTAAGAAATCTTAGATCTGATGAGGATTTTAGGAAAAAAATTTTAAAATATTTCTTTAGATCCAATCAGATCTGAAAGATCCTATGCCAAAAAAATAGGTTTTTCCTTCATCTCCCACTGACCTCACCAAGTCAGCTTAAGGAAAACCATTAATAGGCTGGTCAAGGAGCACCTAAATCAGTCATACTGATTTATCTAGTTGACATGGGTCAGCTCAAATAGTCAAGTGATCCAATCAAAATATAATTTCACCAAGAAGCTAGGTAAGTTCGATCAGTGGAAGGGTCTGCCAAAGCATGACTTAGATACTATCAAAAATAGCCAAGTAAGTGGGCTGCCAATTAAAGACCACCGGTCTGGTTTACCTTAGACACCAACTGATTTAATTAATTTTAATTAGATCGATCTAACAATTCATGTTAGACCTCATAGCCAAAAATCAAGTCCATCTTGGGTCTCGTTAAAGACATGGAATTGACCAACTACAACTATTGTAATTGATCTAGAGATTTCTTGACCTAATCTAAGATAATAATTGATTAAATTTAGTCAATTCTCTAATTAAGTTCATTCTTTAATCTAATACTAGGTCTAACCCAATTAATGGACCTAATTCCGACTAATGCATTTAAAAGAAAAGTGTTATGATTCGTGTCTTAGGATCTTCAATTTACAATTTTAGATCCTGATCAAACAACTTCTTAATTCTTAATTAAGTTTTGGACTGAGGGTTGGGGTTCGACTTTTCAAAAATAATTTTTATATTTATAAAACTTTTTTATAATATGATTTTATCAACCAAATTGCATGTTTGAATCATAATCAAAATGCAAGTAACATAAACATGAATCTACTTTAAATCTAATCTAAACTGGTTCATGTAATTGAAATAGTTTCAATACTAATCAATCATAAATCAACATAGATCAAATCTAATATATTTATGATGATTAAAATTAGATTAAAATATTTTTAATTAGATCATAAAATTTCTTAGATCTAATCTAAAATTTTATAATTAATATTTTAAATTAGCACGTACTAGGACAATCTTTTCACTGTAAGGGGTAAACCTTACAGCAAGATAATCTTATAGCAGTCCGTGCAATCTAAAAAAATTATTTTTAGATCTAAAAATATTTTAAATTTATTAAATTATAAATAAAATTAGATTAAATCTAATAAATTTATAATTAAGAATAGATCATCACGAACTAGGATAATCTTTTCACTATATGGGATAAACCTTACAGCAGGACAATCTTATAGCAGTTCGTGAGATCTGAATTTTTATTTTTAAATTTAATAATTAGATTATAAATTAAATAAAATCCAATAAATAATCTAAATATACTCAAGAAAATCATGTAATAAGAACCTGGCTCTGATACCAATTGAAGGAACCAGATCTAGGGTTTCACGGATAGATTTTGAAATCTTTTCAAGATCATGCAGTGGAAGACTTAAATAAATTAAATATTTATTTAAATAAATATAAAAATACCCTAGATCTATGATTTATTTTATGATCAAGGCATGATATAAAATTAAAAATTAAAAATATAAAGAGAAGATTAACATATTGATCTCATCAACATGTTACAATACTACATCTAATGCAGCTATAAAACCAATAGATCAGATCTATTATCTATTCAACTTAGACATTCTAACTTGCTGATCTAGGCTTGAGGATAAAGTTGTGAGCGGCACATGCATCTGACCTCTAGGAGTCGTCCACACGAGCCCACGAGCACGATCAAAAATCTCAATACAGAAAATCAGCACAGTATGCTAGTACTGTGCTAATCTTTTTTTGATGGTCGATCAGATACCTTCTTCTTCTAGATGCTAGAAACAGACTCTCTTCTTCTTCTCTTTGCTCACATCTAGATACCTAGTTTTGTGTCTATTGAATCTCAACACCCAAGAATCTTTTTCCTTTGAGTTTCACATACCCAAATTCTCTCTCAAAGATCTATGTTCCATAAAAAATTCAAGTAAAAATTTATTTTAAATAATAAGTTATGGAAGATCCTTGTCTAGGTCAAATTTCTAGACAAGGCAGGACCATATATGGCAAATTGTTGGGGCGGCCTTCCCTCATCCCATTCCATGGACCACCACAAAAGAGTGCACAAAAACTCTTCTTTTTCTATAGAAATCAGAGAAGAAATCAAGGTGGGTTAGGCACACAAGGGAAGAGTCAATGTTTGTTGGGATTATATCATATAGAGTCTAGTACCACAACAACTTTCCATCTATTGACTTGATCCTTAACTAATTCCCAAGTAAATAGGAGAGGAAGAGAAGGGCATGCATGAGAGGGCCTGGGGAGAGGATTTTCCATGAAAATATCATAAAAAATAGGAGTGGGGGGGCGTTGGGGCTACGGTGGTGCAAGGAGGGAAGTCCTAGTCATACTAGGACTTTCAATTTGAGTTGGTCAAACAACATCTTTTAACCAAATTAAATTAAATTTATTTCAATTCAATTAGAATAGGTCTTAGTGAAACCAAGATCTTAATTAAATTAAATTAAACCAAATTTAATTTTAATTTAATTTCTAATTAAATTAGAGATTGGGTTGATACAAGTCCTAGTCTCATGAGGACTTCCAATTTGACTTGGTCCAACTTGATCTTTTGACCAAATAAAATCAAAATTTATTTAATTTAATTAAAATAAATTTTAATCTAAATAAAAATCTAATTAAATTAGATTAAATTAAATTAAATTTTTATTTAATTTCTAATCAGATTAGAAATTGGGTTGATCCAAGTCCTAATTGAACTAGTATTAGTTCTTCCTTGCACTTGGCTTATCCAATAAACCAATTAAACTTGATCCAATCAAGATCAAACTAAATTTTATTAAATAATATTTAATTAGACTTAATCTAATCATATTGGCTTAATCAAATTGTTAATTGATCCTCCTGCAATGCTTGCACTATGTTAAACATCAATCGTACTGATTATTTAACCCTAGAATGATTCTTAATCATTGATCAACCATCCAATCGGATCGTGAACTCTAATGTGTGTGTCCTCATAGGTTCAAACATAAGTTGGTAGCAGAGGAATTAATTTCTGTGCCAATCAAAGTAACCATCTAGCAATAGTATCCAACGGTCGGATAGATTGAATGTGTAGAATAACATCCTTAGAATCCATGCGGATATAGTTTCCATATAATTCATCCCCTTGACCATAATGCTTGTAGTGTTGGGAAATATATTCCAAAGCCAATCATCAGCCTGTTGATGGTTGAGCTACTTTATATTTATAATTGATTCATTAATAAATAAAATATATTTTTGATATTTTTTATCATAAAGTATTCATCTTCTAATGAACTCCATTATTGTGATGAAGTCCTTAGGACTATTTAGCTTCGATAAAGAGAGAATTTATTGATTAGTCCTTAAATTTATTCATGACCAAATAATAGACTGTTAATAAGAACGACAGCATCTGTCGAGCATAGGTCACTGTATGCCATATTGGTTGGTTATCCTCTTAACCAAGGAGTATGAAGATACTGGTATGGCATATAGGTGAGATGTATGGATACATCATCATTGAACGTGATCAACTCTAGAGCATTTTACTATCGAGAATGTTTTTGATGGGATATAGATATAAGTATCCCTTAGATCTGAGATCATCTCAGTGACTTGCAAGCAACTCACTATGCTTTGGTACTGGACTAACTGAATTTTTAATTTAGTAATGAAAGGCTTTTGGGCATATTTAAGTACTTGCAAAGTTAGAGCATGATCAAGATGGGATTGACCACTCCAAGAGTTGGAGAAGAATGTATCACTGTATTTCAATATAGCAAAACCTTGGCCAGGATAATCCACCAGATGGATTTGGTATTTTGAAATACAATGTGGACAACCTAATGAGAGTTGATAGTTGAACTCTGAGGTGTCCTATGAGCATTTTGGTTAAGGGGATGAATTACATGGAAACTATATCCAATGGATTCTACGGATGTTATTCTACACATTCGACCTATCCGACCGTCGGATACCATTGTTAGATGATCATTTTGATTGGTACAAAAATCTATTTCTATGGTATCGACTTAGGTTTAGACCTATGAGATCACACATATTAGAGCTTATGATCTGATCAAATGGTTGATCAATGGTTAATAATTATTCTAGGGTTAAACAATCAATATAACTGGTGTTTAACTTAGTGCAAGTGTTGCAGGAGGATCGATTAGCAATTGGATTGCTAATTAGCTAAATTTAATTAAAATAATAGATTAAGATTAAGTCTAATTAAATATAATTTAATTAGATTTAGTTTGAGCTTGATTGGATCAAGTCTAATTGCTTTATTGGATAAGCCAAGTGCAAGAAAGAACTAGTCCTAGTCTAAGTAGGACTAAAATTAATCCAATTTTTTAATTTGATTAGAAAATAAATCAAAATTAAATCTAATTTAATCTAATTTAATTAAATACTTAAATGGATTAGGGTCTTATTTAATTGGGTTGGTTTAACCTTGATTTTGTTTGGTTAAAAGATCTTGTTTGACCAAGTCAAAATAGGAGTCCTAGTATGACTAGGACTCTCTATCACTTGCGCCACCTTAGCCGACACCCCCCTTGCCCATTTTTCTTTATTTTGTGCATGAGATCTTCTCTCCCTGATCATCATGCATGCCCCTTTCTCCCTTCTTTTCTCGTAAGGCAATTTGTTGGAAGACCAAGTCAAAAAGGGAGTTAGTTTTGCTTTAGGATTCTATGAGATAGAATCCTTATTGACCAAAACTTCCCTCTCTTGTGTGCTGCCCCTCTCCTATTTTTCTCTACTATTTCCATGGTGAGAAAGGAGAATTTTATTCATTCTCCCTTGCTGGATTCACAAAAATATTAGAGGAGGGGCACCTAAGAGTTGGGCGCCACAACCACTTGCCAAATCAAGTCCTGCCTTGTCTAGTTTCTGCCCTAGACAAGGACTCTTCTTTTTCTATAAATTTTGGATATATTTTGATCTAATTTTTTTATAAAATATAAAGATTTAGGAGAGGTTTGGAGTGTGCAAAAATTAAAGAAAGAGGATCCTTGGTCCTGCGGGTTCCATAGGCACCGAACTAGGTGTCTAGGTGAGAGAAAAGAGAAGAAAAGGAGGGTCTTATTCTAGGGCTGTTTTATTCTTCATCTCTCCTCCTTCTTTTGAGTTTTGTCTAAGAGAGACTCAGATCAAAAGACTCTACTCTTTCTTTTTCATATTTTGGAGAGTCCATGTTTTAAAGAAGAAAGCATCGGATCGACCATCAAAGAAGGATCAACAAGGTACTAGCATGCTTTGCTGATTTCCTGCATCAGACTTCAGATTAGAGTTCATTGGCTTGTGTGGATGACTCCTAGAGGCCGGACATGTGTCTGGCTCATGATTTCATCCTCAAACCCAGATCAGTAAGTTAGAACATCTAACTTGCATAGGTAATAGATCTGATCTATTGATTTTATACCTACATTAGATGTAGTGTAGATCTAGGTTGATGTGATCAACCTTTTCTTCTCCTTTATGTTTTTAATTTTTGATTTAGTATCATGCCCTGATCATGTAAAAGACCTCAGATCTAGGTGTTTACATATTTATTAAAGTAAATATTTAATTTATTTAAGTATTTTGCTATCTGATTCTAAAAAAGTTTCAAGATCTACCCAAGAAATCCTAGATCTGGTTCCTTCAATTGGTATCAGAGCCTAGGTTCTTATTATATGATTTTTGTACATGTCTAGACTATTTCTTAGATTAGATCTAATTTATAATCTAATTATTAAATTTAAAATTAAAAATCTAGATCTCATGAACTATCATAAGGTTGTCCTGCTATAAGGTTTATCCCTTACAGTGAAATGGTTATCCTAGTTTGTGATGATTTGACTCTAATCATAAATTTATTAGACTTAATTTTATTTTATTTATAATTTAATAGATTTAAAATATTTTTAGATCTAAAAATAAAATATTTTAGATTGCACAGACTGCCATAAGGTTATCCTGCTATAAGGTCTATCCCTTATAATGGAAAGGTTGTCTTAGTACGTGCTGATCTAAATTATTGATCATAAAATTTTAGATTAGATTTAAAAAATTTTATGATCTGATTAAAAATATTTTAATCTAATTTTAATCATCAAAATTATATTAGATTTGATCTAGAGAGATTTATGATTGATTATTATTGAAACTATTTTAATTACATGAACCTATTTAGATTTGATCTAAAGTAGTTTTATGTTTATTTTACTTGCATATTGATTATGAATCAAACATACAACTTGGTTGATAGAACCATGTTGTAAAAATATTTTACAAACATAAAAATCATTTTTGAAAAATTGAACCCCAACCCTCAGCCTAAAACTTAATTAAGAATTAAGAAGTTGATTGATTACGATCTAGGATTATGAATTGAAGATCCTAAGACACAAATCATAACACATTGGGTTAAATGGATTGGTGGGAATTAGGTCCATTAATTGGGTTAGACCTAGGATTAGATTAAAGAATTGATCTAATTAGAGAATTGACTAAATCTAATCAATTATTATCTTAGATTAGGTCAAGGATTCTCAAGATCAATTATAATAGTTGTAGTTGGTCAAGTCCATATCTTTAATAAGAACTAAATGGACTTGATTCATGGCTAAAAGGTCTAGCTCAAACTATTAGGTTGATCTAATCAAGACTAATTAAACCAGTTGGTGTCTAAGGTAAGTTTGGCACAAATGATGGGTGGTTCTTAATTGGTAACCTACTTACCTGGCCATTTTCGATGATGTCTAAGGTAAGCTTTGGTAGACCCTTCCACCGATCTCACTTACCTGGCCTTCTTAGTGAGATTAAGTTTTGATCAGATCACTTGACAGTTTGAGTTAACCCATGTCAGCTAGGTAAATCAGTGTGACTGATTTAGGTGCTCATAGACCAGCCTATTAGTGGTCTCCCTTAAACTGACTTGGTGAAGCCAGTCATTCTCGATTAAGAGAATACTTTATGATGAAAAATATCAAAAATATATTTTATTTATTAATGAATCAATTATATATATAATATGGCTCAACCGTCAATAGACTGATGATTGGCTTTAGTATACATTTTCCAATAATTTTTATTTTTTGCAGTGCGGGGATGTCATTCTCAATTAAGAGAATGTCATCCACGTACAAGATAAGAAATACTACTACTAGACTATTTGCCTATTTGTAAATATAGGGTTCTTCTCCATTCTTAATGAAGCCATACATTTTGATCATCTTATCAAAACACATGTTCCAACTCTAAGATGCTTGCTTCAATTGATAAATGGATCTCTAAAGCTTGTACTTCTTAGACTCTTCTGTGGATGTGAACCCCTCAGATTGTATCATATATACCTCTTCGATCAACTCTCCATTTAGAAAAGCTATTTTCACATCCATTTGCCAGATCTCATAATTCAGATAGGCAGCTATTGCAAGCATTATCCAAATAGATTTGAGTATTGCTATAGAAGAGACTCATCATAATCAATACCATAACATTGATGACATCCCTTGGCAACCAAACGAGCTTTATAGGTCTCCACCTTTCCGTCGGTGCCCCTCTTCCTTTTGAAGATCCACTTAAACCCAATGGGTTTAATTCCTTCGGATGGGTCAACCAATGTCCACGCATTGTTGATCTTCATGGACTCCATTTCAAACTTTATGGTCTCGAGCCATTTCTTGGAATCAAGTCTCCGCATTGCATCTATATAGGTGATTGAATCTTCATCATTTTCATCGAGTCCAATGGGATCACCATCCCAAACCAAGAAACCATAATATCCATTTGGTTGATGCGGTACTCTACTGGATTGCCTTAATGATGCAAGTATATTAGGCTTTGGATTTGATCTAATCAAATCCGACTGGCTAGTCTACAGGTACTCTACTGGCAAGTCTACAGGTGTCGGTCTTTCTACCTATTGAACATTATCAAGTTCAATCTTAGAGATAATAGTTCCTTCACCAAGAAACTTTTTTTCTAAAAAGATTGCCTTAAGGCTGACGAATATCTTTTGTTCTTTAGCATGGTAGAAAGAGTAACCCTTACTTTCTTTGAGATATCCTATAAGCACACACTTATCAGACCAGGGTCCAAGCTTATCTATATGCAAATATTTGACATAGGCCAGACATCCCCAAACACATAAGTGAGAGAGTGTAGGCCTACGTCCAGTCCATATCTTATATAGAGTCTTTGCGATAGATTTACTTAGTACATTGTTCAATATATAACATGCAATCTCAATAGAATAACCCCAAAATGAAATAGGTAGACTACCAAACCCCATTATGGATTGAACCATGTCTAATAAGGTTCAATTTCTCCTTTCTGATACACTATTATGCTATGGTGTTCCAAGAGTAGTCTACTATGAGATAATTAGTTCCACTCTTTTCTAGATATGTCAAGAACTCACTGGATAGATATTCACCTTCTCAATTTGATTGAAGAGTTTCAATACTCTTTTTAGTTTATTTTTCTACTTCACTTTGGAATCTTTTGAACATTTTAAATGAATCTGACTTATGTTCCATCAGATAGATATATCCATACTTAGATAGATCATCTATGAAAATGATGAAGTAGAAATATCCATCTCTAGCACCTATGCTCATTGGTCTGCATACATCAGTATGTACAAAACCTAAGAGCTCAATGGCTCTCTCATCTTTCTTAGTAAAAGGTGACTTGATCATTTTTCCAAGAAGACAAGACCCATAGGTTGGAAGTGATTTATAATTACTGACTTCGAAGATTTCCTCTTGGGTCAACCAGTTTATCTTGTTCTTGTTAATGTGACCTAGCCTACAGTGCCATAGGTAGATATTAGAGATATTATCTAATCTAAGGTATTTTTCAAAAGTATACATTACACTCATAGGTTGTGATAAAATGTAAATACTATTTCTTTATTATCCTTACATTATTGTAACATCATTCATAATGATATCATAATAATCTTTCTTTATAGATAAATGATAACCATCTTTGGCCAAAAGGCTAACAAAGATTATATTCATAAAAAAGAAAGGACAATAATGACATTCATTTAAAGAAACGATACTAGTATTGAGAAGAAGTTGAACTATTCTTGTAGCTAGAACTAAAATAGACCTTCCATCTCCAATATTTAGAAATCGCTCATTATTTTCAAATCTTCTACTAATTTGAAGTCCTTGCAATATTTTGCAAATATAGACTGGACTTCTGATATCTAATATCCAAGTAGAAATATCACAAATAAAAAAATTATAAGATATTATCATACAATATCCTTGATCAGCAACTACTTGCTCATCTCTCTTATTCAACCTGTTGGGGTCATGGAAATCAAGATATTGAGGATAGTTTCTCTTTCAATGCTCCTATTTCTTACAACGGAAGCATTCTTCCTGATCTAAGTTATTCTTGGACCTTATGTTAACTAGCATAGAGGCCCCATCATGAACCACTTCGTGTTGCTGAACAACATTCAACTTCTGATACTTATTATGGAAGTTGGGTCCCATAAGTTTATTATTGTTTAACAGTGAATGGAGCAACTATAGTTTAGGTTTAACTGCATAAAGAAGAATCAAAAGCCTAATTAGTAATGGATTTATTAAACCTAAAGTTTTGGACTTTAATCAAAAGATTTCTCCTACTATTTTATTCGAACTGATAGCCTCTTCCTCTAGTTTGAGAAATTATCCAAATTTCTTGGTGGATACTAGATGATAGGAAACATGTACGGTTTCATGCATAGATTTTCAAACTTTTTCGAAATATAGAGCAGTGGAAGACATAGATTAAACTATTTAATCTACAAGATGTATGTAATCAAATTATAAATCCCTACATCAAAGATCTATAACATGTTATAATGCAAATATAAATCTAAAATTAAATTAATCATAAGTGGTATTGATCATTTCAATACCTAGATTTAGAATAATTCTAGATCTAATCCTAGGTCACATCTAGATCACCAAGAGATCAGATCTCTTACCTTTGCATGGGTCAAGAACTCCATGGTTGAATCCGTTGTTGTCTTTGGAGCCGCACAAGCATCCAACCTCTACGGTGATCCACACGAACCTACAACATAGATCGGAGGATCGTCGAATGAAGATCTGCTCGAAGTTCTAGCTTCTCGTGGATTCCTCATGATGGTTAATCAAATACATGTTCTTCAGATCTCTTGGACAATCGAAGAGATGAAGAACATGAGAAAAAATAAGAAAGAAATTTAACCCTTTGATCTCCCATAAATCAAAAATAAATACATATGAAAAAAAAATCTTAGGAGAAGACAAATCTTCTCCTTCTGAACGTCAACGGTTGATGTCCAAAAAACATCTATTATGCTAGGTTCAGAGGAGACCTTCTCCTCTAGATTTTTTTCTAATTTTCTAGATATCACACTCTCAAATTTTTTTCATAAAAATCTCATAAATAAAATTGAGAAGAAGAGCGCTCAAGGAAATCCTAAGAAAAGACCTTCTTCTCTTCTTCTTCTCGCATTAGGATTTGATCAGATTATGTCCAAAAATGATCACCATGCTCCAATACCTTGGAGCATAGATCCCATGCCCTCTTCCTCTCTCTCTCTTATATCTTTATCATATAAAAATCATAAATAAAATAGGAAGAGAGAAACATAAAAGAAAAATATAAGAGAAGACAATCTTCTCTTACCTTGTCTCTTCAAGATATCAACCTTTGATGTCTTAATTGAGGGATCTTGTCCATGAATCATGGTGCCACGAATCCTCCACACCTTCTCCTCATTTTCCTCTAATTTTTTATGATTTTTTTAGGATTTTTTATATTTTTTATGGTCAAAGAAGGAGGCATCCCCTTTATATTGCAAAACTAGGTCAAAACCTAGTCAAAGGAGGACTTCTATGGGGCGTCCAACTCTTGGATGCTCCTCCCACTTTTTTTTTTCATATAACCACTAATTCTCACATACAAAACTAAGGGAAAAAGGGCCAAATAAGATAGTGGGGCGTGGGTAGAGTTGGCGCAGAAGGGAGGAAGAAGTTTGGGTCAAAGAAGACTCTTCCAAGTAGGAAATAATTTCCAACTTCCTCATAATTTTGACCAAGTCAAAATTTATTCCAAATAATCTGATATGGGGCATGGAAAACCTTTTATTAGACATGGGAAAATATAGAAAAAAGTCTAGAATTAAAATATGGTGTGGGCATTCTTAGGCATGTGTGAAAGAGAGAGAGTCCTAGTCCAACTCGGACTCCTCTTATTTGACTAGGTCAAAATTATTTTAAGCCTAATTTAAATTTTATTTAAACTAGATTAAATATAATCTAATTAAGAGTGATTCTAGTCCAACTAAGAGTATAATTAAATTAGATTAAATCAAGATTTAAATCTAATTTAAATCCTAAGTCAATCAAGTGCACCCAAGTCCTAGTCAAATAAGGAATTATTCTTCCCTTGCAATTGGCTTATCCAATAAACCAATTTGACTTAATCTAATTAAATCTAAATCAATTCTAATTGAATCTAATTAAACTTGACCTCAGTCAGATTGCTTAATCAAATTGAACTAATTAGCAATCCAATTGCTAATCGATCCTCCTGCAACACTTGCATTAGGTCAAACATCAATCGCATTGAATGTTTGACCTCGAAATGATTCTCAATCATCAATTAACTATCTGGTTAGGTTGCAAGCTCTAATGTATGTGACCCTATAGGTTTGAACCTAAGTTGGTAGTATAAAAACTAATTTCTGTACCAATCAAAATTATCATCTAGCAATGGTTTTTGACGTCTGGATAGGTTGAATGTATGCAAAGTAACATTCTTAGAACTCTGGCCCATGGTTACCATATAATTCATCCCTATGATCAATAATGCTCAAGACAACTTTGAGTATGCTGTCAAACACTCATATAAGTCATCTCTATTGTGTCTAAAAATTTTGCAAATCCCATGACACCTCATGAGGATTATCCAGGCCTAGATTTTGCTAAATTGAAACACAACGAGACATTCTCTTTTTGATGTTAATCAGGAGTGATCAATGCTATCTTGACTCATGCACTGACTCTACAAGTACTTGACTATACCTATAAACCTTCCATCACCTATATTAGAAATACAGACAGTCCAGCACCAAAGTATAGTGAGTTGCTCACAAGTCACCGTGGTGATCTCAGGTCGGAGGGATACTTATACCCATTGGCCTTAGCTAGCTACTCTTGATAGTAAAGTTTTTCATTGATCACGTTCAGTATAGATGTACTCTTACATCTCACCTAGATGCCATACCAGTGTCTCCACACCACTTGGTTATGAGGACAACCAACGCATATGGCATACAATGACCTACACTCGATAAGTTATCATCCTTGTTAATATCTTTATCATTTGGTCGTGAACAATTTAAGAATAATCCAATAAATTCTCTTTTATCGATTAATTATGATTCTAAGGATTTCATCATAATTTAGAAGTTCATTTAAAGAAGATAGAACTTTTATGATGAAACAACCAAATTACTATTATTATTAGATAATTCATATACTAATTCCAACCATCTACTACTTAGATGATCGGCTTTAAGACATATTTTCCAACAACTCCCACTTGAACTAAAGCCAATCAAAATGATAGCAAATATCCTATCTTCCACTTGAGTTCGTAGAACTCCTTAGTTTCGAGGCCTTAGCAAATGGGTCGATCAAGTTCTTCTTTTACATCGATCTTCTAAAGGTCGATGTCACCCAGATCAAATATCTAAGATAAAAATGATGTAGAATATGCTGGTCCTTCGGTTCTTTAGCCTGAGCTATAGCTCCAGTGCTACCATAGGACTAGACAATGGGTTGAGGGTGCCACTCCCAACCTGCTAATGAACCTCAGTAACTATATAGCTTCCATGACAGCATCATATGCCATGATGTGCTCTACATTACTAACTGAATAGGCTAAAGTATCCTACTTGGAACCTTTTCAGTAGATTGCTCCTATAATTAAGATATGAGTCGACATTCTCTTGTTGTCATCTTATTCTGACTGAAATCAAAACATCCATATATTTTAAGTCAGTACTTCCATATTTGAGTAACTAGATCTTAGTATTTTCCAAATTCATAGGAATTGTCTATACAATCCTTCAATGGCTCTTACTTGGATCAGACTGATATCTGCTCACTACTTCTAGTGAGTATACCATGTCTAATCTCATACATGAATAAATAAGATGACAGCTAAACCTTTATTCCTTGTAATATTGGATTGCTATTCCGAATTAAGAGAATTTCATCCTCAAGCATCACAAGTAATAACACTACAAAACATTTTGCCCAATAATAAGTGCAGGGTTTGTCTTTGTTCATAACTAAGATATACATTCAGAGTGTATGTTCGAACTCTGAGATGGTACTCAGATGGACTTTATAGGTCCTTACCTTCTCATCTGCGCTACTTTGATCCTATTAAAAATCCATTCACACCTAATTAATTTTATCCCTTCAGGTGATCAACTAGTGTCTATACACTATTGATTTCCATAGACTTTAATTTGGATCATATGGCTCCAAGCCACTTCTTAGAATCAGGCCGTTGCACTATATCTTTATAGGTGATCGGATCCTTGTTGTTCTCATCGAGCTCAACATGATCGCCATCCCGGACTTAGACACTAAAGTATCTATCCGACTAATGCAGTACTTTATCGGATCTCCTTAAAGGTGACACTTTAATGGGCTCCTTATTTGATCTGATCAAATCAGGTTTTGTAGGTTTATCAGATAACGTCGGTTCTTTTCTATCAGTCAAACTTTTACATGTTGAACTTGATAGGCATCATTTCCTTCTCTAAAGAACTCCTTTCCAAAAGGAATGCCCTACTGCTGATGAACATCTGATGTTCTTTAGCATAGCAGAATTAATAACCCTTAAACACTTATTGGACTAGAATCCAAGTTTATTTGTGTGCAAATATACGACATAGGCTGATCAACTCCAAATCCAAAAGTGAGAGAGTCTAGGTCTATGCCCGATCCATATCCCATATAGAGTCAATGCAATAGATTAACTTGATATAAATTTTCAGAGTAAAAAAGTAGTCACAAGAGCACAACCCTGCAATAAGTAGACAAGTATACCCTATTATGGATTGAACAATGTCTAACAAAGTTTAATTTTTCCTTTTAGATACACTATGTTTTGAAAAGAAATCCACTAAGAGAGAATCCTATTCTCTCCTAGATATGTCATAAACTCATTGGATAAGTATTTGCCTCCTCGATCTGATCGAAGAGTTTTAATACCTTATCTAGTTTATTTTTTCTTTTCATTATTGAATCTTTTGAACATTTCAAATGATTCATCCCAAACATACCCATGCTCAGATTGATCATCTGTAATGAAATATTAATGCCTTCCTTTGGCACTTAAGTTCAAGATCCACTTACATCACTATGTATGAGACTTAGAACGTTATCGGCTCCTTTGCCATTTCTAGTAAAAGGTAACTTTGTCATCTTCCCAAGAAGATAAGATTCATAGGCTATCAATGATTCACAATCATTGATATCGAGGTTTTCCTCTCAAGCTAACCTATTTATCTTATTCTTGTCAGACTAAGCGTGTAATGACAAACATAGACATCTATGACATAATCAAACTAAGGTGTGTACATTTCACTTACCTTAAGTCCTTGCAATGAATTGCATAAGACCACTGGTATCTAATACCTAGGTAGTAGAATTACATACAGAGAAGTTTTAAGGTGTTATCATATAACGTCTTTAATGAGCAACTTTTGCTCATTTCTCTTGTTCAGCCTGTTGTGGTCAATGAAAGTAAGATAAATCTTCTTCCTATGATCCTATTTCTGACATTAGAAGCACTATGCTTGATTTGAGTTGATCTTGGACTAATTATTTTGACTAGGCTTAGAAGCTCCAATACAAATCCATTTGTACTACTAAACCAATATTCAACTTTCGATACTAATTATCAAAGTTGGATCCATAAATCTTCACTGTCTAACAGTGATAGGAGCAATTAGGATTTAGCCTTAATAGAGAACAATGACCTATTGTATATGAATCATTTTAAGCCTAAAGATTTGAACTTTAGTCTAAAGGTTCTTCCACTATTTTATTTGAATTGGTATACTCTACCTCCAATTCAAGAAATTACTTTAATTTTCTAGTAAGTACTAGAATCCACATAGACTGCACACGAGCCCAACTTTGGTTGGCTCACCCATGTACATCTAAGGATAGGTTCATAACCAATTATTTTTTCAAATAATCTCTAGTAATTTTAATTTTGCCCCAGGCCCTGATCAGTTGGCTTTGGCCTTCTTAGAAAAGGGTCCAGTTAGGTCCAACCATTAACAAGACCATACTTGGCGCATCCAACCAATGAATGATCAGGCCCAACTTTGGTTGGCCAATCCAACCACCATTAGAGAGACACATCCAAGTCATCATATGATGGATGATAATTCTATTAGTCAACAAGCACCAAGCCTTTGGGCCTCCAATTATTATTGAGTTAACGGATCTATTATCAAACACTTTAATGGAAGGCTATGACTCCATTATCCCCATAACTTTATCATTTTAAGGGCCTAATAATTTTAGATGATTTAAATTATTAGTGATTTAAAGATAGAAAGGATATTGACCAATTTGCTCCCACTGACTTCGTAAGTCACTGATGAGGACTAGGATCAATTACGGTCCATGGGCACCTAAACCAGTCTCACTAAATAAACTCAGTCTCACTAATTTTCTATGTGACATGGGTTAGCATGAATCAATGAGCAACCTAATCAAAAACTTGATTAACCACATTGGCCAGATAAGTGAGATCGGTGGAAGGGTCTACAAAGGCTTGCCTTAGACACCATCAAAAATGGTCAGGTAACCAGGCTGCCAACAAAAAATCACCAATCTGGGATGCCAGACTTACCTTAGACATCAATTGATTTATCAATTTTGATTTGGTCTGCCTAAAGACTAGGGCTCGACCACTGAGCCACAATCAACATCCATTTGTTAGATGTGCGGATCTTGATCAACTACAACTATTGAAGTGTCTGTACAAATGACCTAATTCTAATTAACTATAAATTAGGTTTGATCAATTTCTTAACTTTGTCCATATTTAATCAAACCCTAGGTCTAACCTAGTTAAGGACCTGATCAAAGATAACCCATTTTCCTTTAATCCATGTTTTATGAAATTATCTTAGAATCTTCAAATCACAAACCTAGATCCTAAACAATCACTTAAATCATAATTAAGTTAAACTCTTATGGGTTTAGGTTTATGGAATCTTGGAACTAGTTTATGATTTTATTGTTTGAAATATTTTCGAATTGTATTGAATCATATTCAATATATAGTTTTAGATCTGATTTATTTCATTGTTTAGATCATGTCCTAGGGTTTCAAATCTAGGGTTTTACAGAAAGTAAGTTCATGATTTAATTTCTACAAAATAAATATGTCATACAAATACATTCTAGATTCAAAACAAAAATTATATATCAACATATGCAATAAGAGGATTAGTTCTAAACATGAAACATATCATATGGATCTCATCTAAATGATCAAAATCAGATCATAAATTATTTAAATTTAGATTTAAAATTTAAAAATAAATCATAAATTATTTTAGATCTCATCTAATATATTTATGATTTAGGTTTCTCGGATCATCACATACTAGGACAATCTTTCCACTGTAAGGGATAAACCTTACAGCATGACAATCTTATGGTAGTATGTGTAATCCTAATATTATTTAGATCTAATCTAAATAATCTTAAGTAGATAAAATATCTATTAAACCTAAGATTTAAATTAAAAAATTAAATCATAAATTTTCTTAGATCTAATCTAAATAATTCATGATTTTGATTTAGATCAACACATACTAGGACAACCTTTTCATTGTAAAGGGTTAACCTTACAACTGGACAACCTTATGGCAGTATGTGCGATCTTTAATTAACTTTAATTTTTAGATTTAATCTAAAGCATACATAAACATGTTATAATAGAACCTAGATGCTTCGATACTACTGATAAGAAATATGCAGGGTTTCATGCATAGATTTCAAATTTTTTTTGAAATATAGAGTAGCGGAAGACATAGATTAAACTATTTAATCTACAACATGCATGTAATCAAATCATAAAATCCTACATCAAGGATCTATAACATGTTATGATACAAATATAAATCTAAAATTAAATTAATCATAAGTGGTATTGATCATATCAATACCTAGATTTAGAATAATTCTAGATCTAATCCTAGATCATATCTTGGTCACCAAGAGATCAGATCTCTTACCTTTGCATCGATCGAGAACTCCATGGTTGAATCCATTATTGTCTTTGAAGTTGCACAAGCATCCGACCTCTATAGATGATCCACACGAACTTGCAACATAGATCGGAGGTTCATCGAACGAAGATTCGCTCGAAGTGCTAGCTTCTCGTGGATCCCTTCGATGGTTAATCAAATACATGTTCTTCAGATCTCATGGACAATCGAAGAGATGAATAATATGAGGAAGAATAAGGGAGGAATCCAACCCTTAGATCTCCCATAAATTAGAAATAAGTACATATGAAAAAAATGTTAGATATATGTACCCTAAAAGCTAGAATTGGCCGACACTTGTAATACACTTCTAGGGGCAAAATTATAATTTTGACTATAATCAATAAAATAGATTATTTTCTATCACATATGTGTATTTAGTGTCTATGATACATCCTTTGAGTTAATGATAATGATAATTCATATTTTCAAGAGTTGAAAATTTAAGACATGAATAATCATTATTAACTCATAAAATGCTCCTGACCATAGGATCATCATGAGGATGGTGATTGATCCAGAAGGTTGATGTACAATCACTTCTCTTTGGTAGATGAGCCTTGAGTCTACGGTGTGAAGACATCAGAGTGAGAGTACAGGTACTCATTAGAGAATGAGGGCACTGAGCGTGACCACCTCGAGTAGTCATTAGAAAGTCCACCTCGTCAATGATTGCATCATGCTGTAGTAGTGTGTCTGATTCTTTGACCTAAGGTGCATCGGCAGTTCAACTTGAGGGTGTTATAGTTTGACTACACCATTACTCGGTCTCCTAGCCATATGGAACCCTGAGGTGTATGTTGGCTATAGTATGTTCATTGTAGGAACTGGATAGCATCAAGATGGAATCTATCTATCTCGATGGTGGAGGAGCAGCCCTATGATGATCATGAGAATCAAGTCCAGAAGCCCATGGCCATGGCAGAGTGAAATAATAGAAAGAGTTTTTATTTAGGTTTTCACATCAAACTCGAATCAATTAATTACATCATATGACAGAGACTAGGGTTTGATGAGTTCACCTAAATCCTAATCTGATCGAGGCTCAAGATAGAAGAACTTAATCACACAGGTAGCTGCACCAAGAGGTTCGCATTCAGTTCTGATGGGTTGCCACCATATACTGATAGGTGTCATTGGTGGATTTTGGGAGCAATTAGAATGATTTAGATGATCGATCATTCTAGCTGTTCGAATCAAAAGAGTTCTGATCCATCGAAAGGAGTTTCGATGATGTCGATGATAGAGATGATGACATATCCCATTACCATACAAAACTGAATCTAACTAGATCACACAAACAAGGGTTTGAATATGGTGATCATCAATTGAACTAATCCAGTTCAATTGATCTGAATGAGATTCAATTAGGTTCAAGAAAATCATGCTAGCACTCGATTGAATCTAACGTTCTTCTTTTACTATCATAAATAGTTGTCCTGACTGAGCCAAAGGAGTTTGTGCTTGATCAGACGCCTTCACTTGGTCTGACTGGAGCTTGTCCAAATTAGAAAAGGGTTATCTTATTTTGTAAGATATTACCTGCCATTTTTGGTCACCTGCCATTTCTCGTCCTTTGACTTTAGTCAAAAATTGATATTTGACTGGTCAAACGTTGATCATTGACACTTTGACTTCTGTCCACATGTCATGCACCTATTGGAGAGCTGGTGGGGGCCTGTTCTCCTACCAAAACCTGGCAAGGAGGAGGGCGCATGCCACCCTTGACGTGTGCCCAAGTTGGAGGCGCCTAGGAGTCCCTGTTGGACAAAGACTCCATCTTCTTTTTGGATTCCGATTAGAGTTCTCCTAAGAACCAACTTTGACTTATCTTAGGTGCCATCTAAGTATGAATCCAGGGGACTCTATTCCCACCAATCAGATTTAGATCTGATTTCACAAAGAGTTGTGATTGATTGGGAAGAAGAAGAGTTGGATCACAGAGAGTCTATAAATAAGATCCTATGCCCAACTCAAATAGCATTGGAAAGGAATTCAATTCCCACACCCCAAGGCCTCTTCTCCCCTCTTCCTCCATGCCAAACCCACCTTCTCCTTCTCCTCTCCACGTCCAAAGTGGTTTGGACTTTGGTTGGTGCAATCCAGATGAGAGAAAGACGACTGAAAGCTGGAAGGCTGCGCTACTGCATAGGACAACTGCTGATCTTCGAAAGGAGTTGTGAAGATTCTGCATATCAGATCCAGATCTAATTTTGGAGACGTGATAGAGAAGAAGAGGATCTCCAGATCTAGCTCGAGTGGATATCGGTAGAGGCTAGGCACTTGCGTGGCTAGATCCAAAACCTTCCGCTGCATACAGAATCATCAACGGGTAATAAGATTACCCTACATCAAGATAAATTTAATTTAATTTAATTTATCTAGATTTTATTTTTATTATTAGAATAATAAAGATTAGATCTAAAATATCCTAAATCTGATTAGGATCAAAGAAAAAATTTTTGAAATATATCCCTTGATCCTATTAGATTTGAATGAATCTGATCTGGAAAATCAGGATTTTCCTCCAACCCTTAGATCTCCCATAAATTAGAAATAAGTACATATGAAAAAAAATCTTATGAGAAGACAAATCTTCTCCTTCAGGACATCAACCATTGATGTCCTGAAAATATCTATTATGCTAGGTTCAGAGGAGTCCTTCTCCTCTGGATTTTTTTCTAATTTTCTAGATATCACACTCTTAGATTTTTCTCATAAAAATCTCATAAATAAAATTAAGAAGAAGGGCTCTCAAGGAAATCCTAAGCGAATCTTTTTCTCTTCTTCTTCTTGCATCAAGATTTGATCAGATCATGTCCAAAAATGATTACCTTGCCCCAACACCTTGGAGCATAGATCCCATACCCTCTTCCTCTGTCTTTCAAAGATTTTTATCATATAAAAATTATAAATAAGATAGAAAGAGAGAAACATAAAAGAAAAATATAAGAGAAGACAATCTTCTCTTACCCTGTCTCTTTAAGATATCAACCTTTGATGTCTTAACTAAGGGCTCTTCTCCATGAATCTTGGCACCACAAATCCCCCACACCTTATCCTCCATTTCCACTAATTTTCTATGATTCTTCTAGGATTTTTTACATTCTCTATCATCAAAGAAAGAGGCATCCCCTTTATATTACAAAACTAGGTCAAAACCTAGTCAAAGGAGGACTTCTATGGGGTGACCAACTCTTGGAAGGCCCTCACACTTATTTTTTCATGTATCCACTGATTCTCATACATAAAACTAAGAAAGAAAGGGCTGAATAAGATAGAGGGGCAGTGGTAGAGTTGGCGCACAAGGGAGGAAGAAGTTTGGGTCAAAGAAGACTCTTCCAAGTAGGAAACAATTTCCAACTTCCTCATAATTTTGACCAAGTCAAAATTTATTCCAAATAATCTGATATGGGGAATGGGAAACCTTTTATTAGGAATGAAAAAATATAGAAAAAAAATTAGAATTAAAATATGGTGTGGGCTTTCATAAGCGCAAGTGAAAGAGAGTGAGTCCCAGTCCAACTGGGACTCCACTTATTTGACTAGATCAAAATTATTTTATATTTAATTTATATATTATTTAAACTAGATTAAATATAATTTAATTAAGGATGATCTTAGTCTAAATAAAAGTCTAATTAAATTAGATTAAATTAAGATTTAAATCTAATTTAAATCCTAAGTCAATTAGGTGCACCCAAGTCCTAGTCAAACAAGAAATTATTCTTCCCTTGCAATTGGCTTATCCAATAAACCAATTAGGCTTAATCTAATTAAATCTAAATAAATTTTAATTAAATCTAATTAGACTTAATCTCATCCTGATTTCTCAATCAAATTAAGTCAATTAGTAATCCAATTGCTAATTGATCCTCTTGTAACACTTGCATTAGGTCAAATATCAATTGCATTGAATGTTTGACCTCAAAATGATTCTCAATCATCGATTAACTATCTGATCAAATTATAAGCTCTAATATTTGTGACTCCATAGGTTCGAACCTATGTTAGTAGTATAAGAATCAATTTCTGTACCAATCAAAATTACCATTTATCAATGGTTCCCAACGTTCGGATAGGTCGAATGTATACAAAGCAACATTCTTAGAATCCTGACCCATGGTTACCATATAATTTATTTCTATGATCAATAATGCTCAAGAGGACTTTGAGTATGCGGTCAAATACTCATACAAGTCATCTTTATTGTGTTTCAAAATTTTGCAAATCTCGTGACACCTCACGAGGATTATCCAGGCCTAAGTTTTGCTAAATTGAAACACAGTGAGACATTCTCTTCCTAAAGTTAATCAAGAGTGGTCAATCCCATCTTGACTCACACACCGACTCTACAAGTACTTGACTATACCTAAAAATCTTTCGTCACCAATATTAGAAATATAGGCAATCTAGTATCAAAGTATAGTGAGTTGCTCGCAAGTCACCATGACGATCTCAGATTGAAGGAACATTTATATCCATTTGCCTTAGCTAGCTACTCTTGATAGTAGAATGCTACATTGATCACGTTTAGTGCAAATGTACTCCTACATCTAACATGGATGCCATACCAGTGTCTCCACACCACTTGGTTACGAAGACAATCAATGCATATGGCATACAGCGATCTACACTCGATAAATTATCATCCTTATTAATAACTTAATATTTGATCATGAACAATTTAAGAACCATCCGATAAATCCTTCTTTATTGATTGATTGTGGTTCTAAGGACTTCATCATAATTTAGTAGTTCATTTAAGGAAGATAGAACTTTTATGATGAAACAGCCAAATTACTATTATTATTAGATAATTTATTTACTAAATTCAATCATCTACTACTTAGATGATTGGCTTTAGGATACATTTTTCAACACTAGAATCCACATAGACTGCACATAAGCTCAACTATGGTTGGTCAATTCATATACATCTAAGGTTAGGTTCATAACTAATTGTTTCTTCAAAAAATTTCTAGTAATTTAATTTTACCCCAGGTATCTTTTCAGTAGGCTAGGGCCTCTAATGAAAGTTCCAGTTATTTGGAATAGTATTCCAAAGCTATTCATTAGCCTGTTAATGATTGAGCTAATTTATATAATTGTATATGAATTGTTAATTGAATAAAAGTTATTCTAGATTTTCCATTACAAAGCTTTCATCTTCTAATGAACTCCTATCTGATGTGATGAAGTCTTTAGGACTATTTAGAACTGACAAAGGAGGATTTATTGTTCAGTCCTTAAAATAGTTTATGATCAATGATACATTATTACCTAGGATGATAATGTTTATCGAGTATAGGTTATTGTGTAGCATGTAGGTTGGTTGTCCTCTTAATCAAGGAGTATGGATACACTAGTATGGCATACAATTGAGATGTAGGGATACATCTACATTGAACGTGATCAACTCTAAAGCTTTTCCATTGTCAAGAATTATTCTGATGGAATATGGGCATAAGCGTCCCTCCAACTTGAGATCACCATGATGACTTTCAAGCAACTCACCATGCTTTGATGCCGGACTACCTGAATTTTTAATTCAATGATGGAAGGTTTGTAGGTACAGTCAAGTACTTGAGGAGTTGGTGTGTGAGTCAAGATAGGATTGACTACTCCTAGACTCAAGAGCTGTACTCAATAATATTTTAATTTAGCAAAGTCTTGGCCTGGATAGTCCTTGTGAGGGGTCACAGGACTAATTGCTTTGAGACACGATTTGGATGTATCTTCTAGGGTTAACAGTTAAATCCTAAGTCATCCCATGCATAGAGGTCAAAGGGATGAATTATGCGATAACCATATTCATATAGGTTCTAAATGTTGTGACTGCACCATTCAGCCTTTCTAGATGGCAGGTACCATTGCTAGAGGGTCACTTCGATTAGTATAGAAAATTAATTCCTGCGCTATCGGCTTAGGTTCGAACCTACAGGGTCACATACTTCAGAGGTTCCTACTCGATTTAATAGCTGATCAATAAAAGATTAATTAGTGATTTGATCACTATTTAACTCAATTTGATGGAGTAATTATTTTTTATCAAAATCAATTGAATTGGATTCATTTGGATTTGACTCGATTAGGTTGTGAGATGATCTAATCATCAAGGAAGTTTGATCTCTGATTTGATCAGAGGTTTGGTTTGATTAATTTATGATTTGATTAGGATTTAACTGAGCCTAATAAGCCTAAATAATTTGGGTTTAACCTGGTCTATTTGGGCCTAACTAATTTAGATTGGATTGATTCAATTGGATGTTAAATAAGAGACTAGTTTGACAAATCTTCCCATGCGCCACATCACCCAAATATTGTGCCATCTATTCTCCATAAGAATTGAGAATTCTTGTGAAGAATTCCATGCACAAGAGGGTGCATGCCCTCCCTTCTCATGTCCCAAATGGATAGATTTAATTTGGCTACAAGTTCAATTCAAATAGGATTTGAGTTTGAATGGATAACCACTTAATCTAGATCTCTTCCTCATGCCTCTCTTATATGTGCACATCTATAAAATACCTGATTTTATGGGTGTGTAGATTAGAGCTCAAAAAATAGAGAGAACGTGCAAGAAAAAAAAGAGATAATCTCTTCTCTACATGAGGAATTCTAGGTGCAAGGTTCTTGAGTGAGTGCATACCCTATAATCCATCTAGGGTTTCGATTCTAGATTGTGAGCAACAAGAGTTGTGAGTTCATAGATCTAGAAAAAGAATCTCCTATATTTCTTATCTACATCAGCAAACTGGAGTGTCCGAAGAGCTAGTGAGGTAGATTGAAGGAGTTTGATCTGATATCAACCATCAAAGATTTCTACAGCGAGCTAGCATTCAAAAGAAATTGATCGAGATCAAGGCCTTGTGTGGATCACCTATAGAGGCTAGCCATGTTTGTGGCTGCATCATAGGAATTATTTCCATATTGAGTAGATCAAACTATAAAGATTATCTACCCGTGAAAAGATAACATGTTCAGAACACGTAGAAGTAGTAAAATAGTTTTACTATACTTGATATTTTATTTTTCAGATATGCATGCATATATATGTACATTAGATACTGTATAGTGTGGAATTTTCAAATTAGATCTATAGCTTTTATCATTAATATGATTAATAATCATTTTCGCTATGCAATCTTTGGAAATGTTTTCAAAATCAAAGCTAGAAATTTTGCACGTTCCCTTCAATTGGTATCAAAGCATCACGTTCTTTGATGTATGATATATGTATGTTTTAGATTATTTTTAGATTAGATCTAAGTAATAATATGATTTGAAAAATAAAAAAATGATGATCGCATAGATTGTACATTGTTCTACTGTAAGGTTTATCCCTTACGGTGGAAAGGTTGTCTTAGCATGTAGCAATCTATAACACTAATCATAAAAATTTTAGATTAGATCTAATGATTTTTATGATATGTTTGAACATGTTTAATATAAATTTTATCATGATTTAGTGATTAGATTAGATCTAAATAGTTTCATGACTTTTCATGTAGAGTACATAGATTTGATTAAATATGAACAGGATCTTAGGAAGGTTCTGTATGCCAGTCGAGTCGGCTTGCTTAGGAATCAAGCCAGCTCGACCAGCATGCCAGCTATGATACACCTTCTGGATTGATGCTCCAGCCAGCTCAATCAGGAACCAAGCTAGCTCGACTTGAATTCGGGCCTGCTCGGCTAGGATCCAAGCCTGCTCGACGAGAATGTTTGGCTTCTAGCTTTTTTCAAGTCAGCTATCTCAAAAATCGAGCTGACTCGACTTCTGTTCGGGCCAGCTCAGATGGAATCCAAGCCAGCGCAATTGAGTAGTTGGCTTAATGTCTATTGGCTGGTTTTATGAATCAAACCTACATCTAGTGCTTGTTTATGAAATAAGCTAACCCATTTTTGAGTTGGCTCACTCAAAAATTGAGTCAGCTCGATTAGCATGCCAGCCATGATACACTTTTTGGATTGATGCTCCAGTCGGCTCGATCAAGAATCGAGCCGACTTGGCTTCAATTCAGGCCTACTCGGATAGGATTCAAGCCTGCCTGATGAGAATGTTTGGCTTCTAGCTTTTTTCGAGCCAACTATCTTAGAAATTGAGCCGACTCAACTTCTATTTGATCCAGCTCAGATGGGATATGAGCTAGCCTAATTGAGAAGTTGGCTCAATGTCTATTGGCTGGTTTTATGAAATCAAACCTACATCTACTGTTTGTTTATGAAATAAGCCGACCCATTTTTGAAATGAGTCGACCTATTTAGTAAAATAGTGCTAGGATGTAGATAATCTTTTAAAATTTGAAAAAAATAATTTTGAAATATCGAACACCAACCCTCAGTCTTAAACTTAATTGAGAATTAAGCATGATTAATAAAGCTCTAGAATTGTGAATTAAAGATTCTAAGACATTGATCATAAAATTATGGGTTATCAGGTTAGTCGAATTAGGTTCATTAATTAGATTAGAACTAAGGTTAGTTAAAGAATGGACTAAATTAGAGTAATTGATCAAATCTAACCAAATGTTGATTTAAATTAGGTCAAGGACTCTTTAGACCAAATTATAATGATTGTAGTTGGTCAAGCCCATGCCTTTAACGAGGACCAAATGGACTCGATTCATGGCTTCGCGGTCGAACCTAAAATTGCTAGGTTGTTCAAAATTGAAACTAATAAATCGGATGGTGTCTGAGGTAAGTCTGGCAGCTCAGATCAGTGATTTTTAATTGAGAACTACTCGCATTGGTTCAATCTTTGATGAGTTAATGGCATATTTCTTCCACCGATCTCACTTACCTAGCCATCTTATTGAATTAGATTTCGATTAGACCACTTAGTGATTTGGGCTCACCCATCGCAATTAGATAAATCAGTTTGACTAATTTAGGTGCTCCTAATGCTGACTTTAATTAGATCCTTATTGACATGACTCGATGAAGTCAATGGGAGGATCCAAATTGGCTGGTCAATTTTTTTTAATTTTGGTTAATAAAATCCTCTATAATTATTAGGTCCTTAAAATAATAAAGTTAGGGTGATAACTAAGTCATAGCCTCCTATTAAGATGAGTGATAATAGGTCCATTAGTATAATAATCATTGGAGGTCCAAAGACCTGATGCTTATTGACTAATGAAATTATCATTCATAATATGATAATTTGGTTGTGTCTTTCTAATGATGGTCAGGTTGGCTGGCCAAAGTCGGACCTGATCATTCGTTGGTCTGATGCACCAAATATAGTAATGTTAATGGTTGGACCTAACTGGATCTTTTCTGTGGATGCCAAAGCCTACTGATTAGATTTTTGGGGAAAAATTAAAACTACTAGAAGTTATTTGGTGAAGCAATTGGTTATGAACTTACCCATAGGTGCACATAGGTTGACCAACTAAAGTTGGGCTCGTGTGTAGTTTATGTGGATTCTAGTACCCACTAAAAAATTAGGAATAATTCCTCGAATTAGAGGTAGAGTCTACCGATTCAAACAAAATAGTGGAAGAACCTTTAGACTGAAGTTCAAGTCTTTAGAGTAAATAGTTCATATACTAATTAGGTCTATGCTTTTTCTTTTGTGTAGAAATGGCTACTATCCTATTGCTCCGATCATTGTTGGACAATGACAAACTCATGGGACCCAACTTCGATAATTGGTATTGAAAGTTGAAGATTGTCTTGGAGCATGAATGGATCTTATATATACTGACTGATTCGGCACCTAAGGAGCCGGCCCTAAATGATATTGACGCAGTGAGAGACACTTACCAGAAGTGGCTCAATGATCGTGCCATCATTCGGTGCATTATGCTGGCGGTGATGGATGATGAGTTCAGTCACAGGTTTGAGAATGTCCAACCCGAGTAGATGCTTCAAATGTTGAACAACTCCTTTGGCACACTTGATGATGTTGAAAGGCACAAAACTAGCTGTGTCATTTTCAACGCTCGTATGAGGGATGGGACGTCTATCACTGATCATGTATTATACATGATCGAGTTGATTGAATGCCTGAGTAAACTGGGTTTTTTCCTACATGAGCAGCTCGGGAAGGATGCAATCCTAAATTCATTGCCCAAGTCCATCCTCCCATTCCTTACTCATTTCAGAATGATAAAGCCTGTAGTGAATTACCATGGGTTATTGGGGTTGCTGTAGAACTTTGAGAAGGATCATCAGCTCCAAAAGAGGTCGGTGAATGTTGTGGGAGGATCTTCTTCTGGTCGACCCTTTAAGAAAGGAAAGAAGAATAAGAAGAAGAAGAGCAAGAAGGTGCAGCCGTATGCTGGGATGTCTGCACATGGTTAGGCCAAGAAGTGCAAGCCCGACTAGAGCCAAGCAAAGTGCTTCTTTTGCAAGAAGCAGGGGCATTGAAAGAAGAACTGTCCTCAATACATTGCCATCCTAGATCCAAACAAGCCAAAAAATAAGCAAATAGTTGCTACGCAAGGTAATTATATGATAACACCTTGCAACTTCTCATTTTGTGATACTACTGCTTGGGTATTAGATATCAGAAGTACTTATCATATTTATAATTCGACGCAGGATTTTCAAGTCAGTTGGAGATTTGGTGAAAACGAGAGATTCCTGAACGTTGTAGGTGGAAGACAAGTTCCAATTCTAGCTTTAGGAGTCATAAATCTTATAATCAATTCTCATAGAGTTATTCTTAGTGATTGTAACTTTTGTCAAAGTTTTTTATTAAATATAATTTCTGTAAGCCTTTTGGCTAAAAATAGTTATCAGTTTTCAATAAAAGTAAATTTTTATGATTTCATTTTGAATAGTGCTATAGTTTGTGTTGGATAATTAAATAACAAAATTTATCTATTATCACAGCCTATTAATGTAGTCCAAACTTTCGATAAATGTCCTAGAATAGATGATGTGTCAGATGTCTACCTTTGGCATTATAGGCTAGGTCACATCAACAAGAACAGAATAAATAGGTTGGCTCAGGAAGGAATTCTTGAGGTCAGTAATTATGAATCACTTCCGACTTATGAGTTCTGTCTTGTTGGTAAGATGATCAAGTCATCTTTTATTGAAAAGGGTGAATGTGCTAGTGAACTCCTAGATTTAGTACATACTGATGTATGTGGATCCATTATGCAAGTGCTAGAGGTGGATATTTCTACTTCATAACCTTCACAAATGACGTATCGAGGTATGGGTATGTCTATTTAATGAAGCATAAGTCAGAGTCATTTGAAATATTCAAACTATTCCATAGTGAGGTAGAAAAGCAAACTGAAAAGAGTATTAAAACTCTTCGATCTGACCGAGGGAGTGAGTACCTTTTCAATAAATTTTTGACCTATCCTGAGGAGAATGGGATTCTCTCTCAATGGACTCCTACTAGAATACCATAGCATAATGGTGTGTTCGAAAAGAGGAATTGGACCTTATTGGACATGGTTTGATCTATGATAGAGTTTGTCGATCTGTCGATCTTCTTTTGGAGATATGCGCATGAGTCAACTTGTTATATTTTGAATAGAGTTTCGAGTAGGTCTATTTTTAAAATGCCATATGAGATGTGGATAGGGCGTAAACCAATACTCTCACACCTTAGGGTTTGGGGGTATTCGGCTTATGTCAAACGTTTAATAATGGACAAGCTCGAACCTAGGTCTGATAAGTGTAGCTTTATAGGATATCCAAAAGAGACTAAAAGATATTACTTCTACCTAGCTGATGAACATAAGGTGTTTGTCAGCCTTAACGCTATTTTTTTAGAAAAGGTGTTCCTTGGTGAAGAGACTAATACCTCTAAGGTCAAACTTGAGGAACTTCAATAGGTGGAAGAACCGACACAAGTAGCTGAACCTGAATCGGATTTGATTCGATCAAACTTGGAGCCTACTGAACCTGCACTCTTAAGGTGATCTGGTGGAGTACCACGTCAACCAGACAGATACTACGATTTCTTGGTCCAAGATGGAGATCTTATTGAACTCGATGAGAAAGATGAGGATCCGATCATCTATATGGATGTAATTAAGAGATCCGACTCTGAAAAATGGCTTAAGGCCATGAGATCCGAAATAGAGCCCATAAAGGTCAATGATGTATGGACATTGGTTGATCCACCAGAAGGGGTAAAATCCATAGGATGTAAATGGATCTTCAAAAGGAAAAGAGGCATAGATGGAAAGGTGGAGACCTATAAAGCCCATCTGGTTGCCAAGGGGTATCATGAACATTATGGTATTGACTATGATGAGACATTTTCTCCTATGGCAATCTCTAGTCTATTCGGATCATACTTGCAATAGCTGTGCATCCGGACTATGAAATCTGATAGATGAATGTGAAAATAGTTTTTCGTAATGGAGAGCTAGATAAAGAAGCGTATATGATACAACCTGAAGGTTCTGCATCCATAGATGAGTCCAAGGTGTGTAAGCTTCAAAGGTCCATTTATGGACTGAAGTAGGCATCTCAGAGTTGGAATATACATTTTGATAGGACGATCAAGATGTATGGCTTTGTTAAGAATGAAGAAGAGCCCTGCATATATAAGTGGGCTAATGGTCCAACAGTTGTATTCCTCGTTCTATATGTGGATGACATTCTCTTAATCAGGAATGATGTCCTTGTATTATAAGAAATAAAGATATGGCTGTCATCATAGTTTTCCATGAAGGATGTAGGAGAAGCTTCCTACATCTTAGGGATGAAGATCTACAAAAATAGATCTAAAAGGTTGTTTGGATTGTCCCAATCCACATAGCATGGAGATTTTCAAGAAGGGCTATCTACCGATAGGCCATGAAATTTCTCCATCAAAGAGGAATTATCCAACAACACCTCAAGAGAGAGAGCGTATGAGTAGAATTTCATATGCTTTGGTAGTTGGTTCTATTATGTACACCATGATGTGTACACGATCAGATGTGGCATACTCACTAAGAGTAGCAAGTAGATACCAATCTGATTTAGGAGAAAACCACTGGAGGGTTGTTAAAACCATCCTAAAGTATTTGAGAAATACTAAAGATCAATGGCTTGTTTATGGTGATTCCGACTTGAAACTTGTGGGGTTTACAAACTCTAGTTTCTAGTCTGATCACAATGACAATAAAAGCATGTCAGGGTATATGTTGACCCTTAAGGTGGTGTTGTCTGCTGAAAAAGTTCTAAGTAGGACAGCATGGCTGATTCAATGTAAGAGACAGAGTATGATGCTGCATCAGATGCTGCCAAAAAAGTGGTGTGACTGAAGAAGTTCATCATCGAGCTCTGAGTAGCACCCTTCCTCGATGGACTAGTTTTGCTCTTCTGTGATAGCTCTAGAGCAATTGCTCAGGCAAAGGAACCCAAAGCACACTAGTGGATGAAGCACATTCTATGATGCTTCCACCTTGTTTGAGAGATTGTGGATCGAGATGATGTTAATCTTCAGAAGATCGATAGGAAAGAGAACCTAGACGATCCATTCACTAAAGCCATTGCGATGAATGAGTTTGACGACTTCAAGTCAAAGATGGGTATACGATACAGTATCGATTGGCTTTAGGCCAAGTGGAAGATTATTAAAAATAGTGTCTCAAAGCTAATCATTAGCCTATTAATGATTGAGCTAATTTATATAATTATATATTAATTGTTAATTGAATAAAAGTTATTCTGGCTTTTTCATCATAAATCTTTCATCTTCTAATGAACACCTGTTTGATGTGATGAGGTCCTTAGGACTATTTAGAATTGATAAAGGAGAATTTGTCATTTACTTCTTAAAATAGTTTGCGATCAATGATACATTGTTACCAAGGATGACGATGTTTATCGAGTATAGGTCATTATGTGCCATATAGATTGGTTATCCTTTTAACCAAGGAGTGTGGAGACATTGGTATGGCTTGCAGGTGAGATGTAGAGGTATATCTGCATTGAACATGATCGACTCCAGAGCTTTTCTACTATCAAGAATTGCTTTGATGGAATATGAGAATAAGTATCACTTTGACTTGAGATCACAATGATAACTTCCAAGCAACTCACTATGCTTTGGTGTTGGACTATCTGAATTTCTAATTCAGTGATGGAAAATTTTTGGATATAGTCAAGTACTTAAGGAGTCGATGCATGAGTCAAGATGGGATTGACCACTCCTAGATTCAGGAGCTATGCTCAATAGTATTTCAATTTAGCAAAGCCTTGGCCAGGATAGTCCTTGTGAGGGTCACAAGATTAATTACTTTGAGACACGATTTGGATGTATCTTCTAGGATTGATAGTTAAACTTAAAGTCATCCTATGCACTAAGATCAAAGGAATGAATTAAGCGGTAACTATATTCACATAGGTTCTGAATATTGCGACTACACCATTCAGCCTATTCGGATGTTGGGTAACATTGCTAGATGGTCACTTCAATTAGTATAGAAATTGATTCTTGTGCTACCGACTTAGGTTTGAACCTACGGGGTCACACACACTAGAGGTTCTTACTTGATCTAATGACTGATTAATGAAAGATTAATTAGTGATTTGATCGCTAATTATCTTAATTTGATTGAGTGATTATTTTTTATCGAAATCAATTGAATTGGATTCATTTGGATTTGATTCAATTAGGTTATGAGATGATCTAATCGTCAAGAAGATTTGATCTCTGATTTGATCAGAGATTTGGCTTGATTAATTTTTGATTTGATTAGAATTTAGCTAAGCCTAAATAAGTTGGGTTTAACCTAGTCTAATTGGGCCTAACCAATTTAGATTGGATTGATTCAATTTGATGTCAAATAAGAGGCTAGTTTGACTTGTCTTTCCATGCACCATATCACCCAAATATTGCACCATCTATTCTCCATGAGAATTGAGTATTTTTGGGAAGAATTTCATGCATAAGAGGGTGCATGCCTTTCCTTCTCACGTCCTAAATGGATAGGTTTAATCTGGTTACAAGTTCAATTCAAATAGGATTTGAGTTTGAATGGATAACCACTTAATCTAGATCTCTCCCTCATGCCTCTCTTATGTGTGCGCATCTATAAAATATCTAATTTTATGGGTGCACAAATTAAAACTTAGAAAAGAGAGACAATGTGTGAGAAAAAGAAGAGAGAGTCTCTTCTCTACGTGAGGAATTCTAGGTGCAAGGTTCTTGGATGAGTGCATACCCTAGAATCCACCTAGGGCTTGGATTCTAGATTATGAGCAACGAGGA
Source organism: Cocos nucifera (assembly GCA_006176705.1). Lineage (NCBI taxonomy): Eukaryota > Viridiplantae > Streptophyta > Magnoliopsida > Arecales > Arecaceae > Cocos > Cocos nucifera. The sequence goes on along the minus strand of QRFJ01000525.1, from coordinate 15,755 downwards.
TCATGAGTTCATAGATCTGGAGGAGAATATCCTATATTTCTTATCTACATCGGCAAATTGAAGCATCCGAAGAGCTGGTGAAGAAGATCAAAGGAGTTCGATCTGATAGCAGCCATCAAAGGTTCTTGTAGTGAGCTAGCACTTGGAAGGAACTGATCAAGATCAGAGCCTCATGTGGATCACCTATAGAAGCCAGATGTGTGTGTGGTAGCATCGTGGTGATCAAATCTATATTGAGAAGATCAAATTACAGAGATCATCTACCCACGAAAAGGTAATGTGTTCTAAACACGTAAAAGCAGTAAAATAGTTTTACTGTACTTGATATTTTATTTTTCAAATATGCATGCATATATATATACATTAGATCCTGTATAGTATAGAATTTTTAGAATAGATTTGTAGCTTTTATTATTAATATGATTAATAATCATTTTCACTATGCAATCATTGAAAAATATTTTCAAAATCAAAGCTAGAAACCCCATGCATTCCCTTCACCAGTTAGATCAACCATTAACATGATCATACTTGGTCCATCTAACTAATTAATGATTAAGCTCTACTATGGTTGGTCAATATAATCACCATTTAGAAAGATGGGGTCAAGAAATCATATTATGAATGATAATTTAATTAGCGGATAAGCATTAGGCCAATGGATCTCCAATGATTATCCAACTAATGGACCCATTATCATCCACTTAATGGAAGGCTATGATCTAGTTATCACCATAACTATTTCATTTTAAGAATCTAATAATTTTAGAGAATTTAAATTTAAAAAAGAGAGAAGGTTAGATAAACTAGCTTGTCATGATCCTTCCACTGGCTTCAGCAAGTCAGCTTAAGGAAGATCATTAATTGATTGATCTAGTTACATCTAAATCAGTCACACTAATTTACCTAACTGACATGGGTTAGCTCAAATAGTTAAGTGATCCGATCAAAACATAATTTCATCAAGAGGTCAGGTAAGTTCGATCAGTGAGAGGGTCTGCCAAAGCTTCCCTTAGACACCATCAAAAATAGCTATGTAAGCTAGCTACCAATTAAAGACCACCGGTGTGGTTTACCTTAGACACCAATTGGTTTAATTAGTCTCGATTAGATCAACTTAATAGTTCGTGCTAAACCACATAGCCAAGAATGAAGTCCATCTTAGGTCTTGTTAAAGACATGGACTTGACCAACTACAACTGTTAGGGATAAATCCTTTCCTGCCGAAGTCCGAGAAGGATTCGGGACTTCGGGTGACATTATCCAGTGACAGCAATTATGGTCAACTTCATGCAATAACTCGAGAACCTGCGCGGCCTCATGGGTCTTGCCCAAATGAGCTTGAATAGTGGCGGTGGCTCTCGAAGTAGTTAAGTGACTAGTCATGATGCAATTTGGCATGATCAACCTTGAAGCTGCTTGGACTCTCTCCTTATCGAAATTCATTCAGATTGTTCAACATAGGATTGACACCAAATCGACAGAACTCCTCCTTCCTGGATGAATTTCTATAATCTGCAAGGAGTGGCAGACCTCTACATTCTCACACCAAGAGCTTTGGATATGTGAGCGAAAGAGCCTCGTCTCCACCTTATTAATCTTTGGGCATTCATGAAAGCCGTAGAGCTTTAAAGGAAAGGATTGAGTTGCAAAAGTATCATAGTCATCTACAGCCTTCAACCAAGCTCTCATCGGTCGATCTCCATCCAGTCACCAGATAGGCTCCTTTCGATCGAACTCCTTCCAATCGAACTCCTTTAATCTTCTGAACTCCCTCAGCGATGCCCCAATCGGACCCCCTCCAGCAAATCTTCTTCCGAACTATCAACAGTCGGATTCCTTTCAGACTCCTCCAGTGGATCTTCTCTCAGATTTCTTCCAGATGATCTCCTTTTGAATGATCTTCTAAATTATGCTCTCATCGGACGAACTTCATCAGTCATCCTCCTTCCAGATGATCTCCTCCAGTCGGGTTCCTCCATCCGATCTCCTTCTAGGTGATCTCCTTCAGGCAAAATTATTATGAACGAGCTCCTTTTAGTCACCAGGCAAGTTTCCTTCAGTTGACTTTCTCCTAATCACCTAGAAGGACCTCGTCATCTACATGAATTTGGCTACCAACTTAATACAAATTAACATACAAGCAGATGACCTTAAAGAAGTCCAAACTACTTTAGAATTGATGTAACCCTAAACTCTTCACTGCCAATGCCTGCTCTGTCTGAACTTTAATTATTAAATTTTAGTAGACTAGCACATCACGACAACGAACACTATCCTCCATAACAAACTCCATGTGGCCTGAATGGCCCACTATCAAATGGCTACAGTTGTCACCATCAGTTTATTATAGGCTCCGTCTATAAAAGGAATCCTTCAGATATATTTTTGAAGAAAAATTTAGATTTCCTGGGTCAGGTTCATTCAGATTTGATTGGATCAAGAGAGATATTTTCAAATTTTTTCTTTTGAATCTATATCAGATCTAAGATATTTTAGATTTGATTTTATAGATATAATAAAATAAAATTTAAAAAAATAAATCTAATTTAATTTATGCTTTTTGTTGGGTAATCAGATTACCCTATGATGATCCTGCTGATTGCCTCAGGTTTTGGATCTAGCCACGCAAGTGCCTAGCCTCTACCGATATCCACTCAGGTTGGATCTAGAGATCTTCTCCTTCTTTATCACCTCTCCAAATATTAGATCTGGATCTAATTTGGAGGATCTTCAAAACTCCTTCTGAAGATCTAGAATCGTCTCTTGCAACAGTGTTGCCTTCTTCCTTTCTCGTCACCTTTCTCTTACCTAGATCGCACCAAATTGGAGCCCAAACCTCCTTGGACGTGAAGAGGAGAGAGAGGACCAGAAGATGGCATGGAGGAGAGAGAGGGGCAGCCTTGGGGCATGGGCTATGGATTTTTTCTCTTAAAAGCTAGGCGCAGATAGGGTTTATATAGACCCTGCTGTGCCTGCAATGCCACATCATCCTGGCCAATCACGTCGCTTCATAAAATTAGGTCTAAATCTGATTAGTGGGATCACATCATCTGATCCAATCAGATGAGAGCCCCATTAAATTATCCTTAGGTGGTGCCAAGATTGGTCAAAGCAGAGTCCCTTGGCGCCTCCTAAGTTGATTCCAAGAAGCAACCTGGAGTCCCATCTATATATGACTCCAGGCATCCCTATCATTGGGCGCACACCTACCTAGGTGTGCACCCCCTCGTTTCCATTTTCTAGCAAGGGGACAAGCCCCTATCTGCTCTCCTATGGGTGCATGACACATAGGCAGATGTCTAATTGTCAAAGATCAATGTTTGACCAAAGTCAAAAGATAAGAATTGGCAGGTGATGAAAAATGGCAGGTGTTGTCTCCAGTTTATCTTATAAATTAAGACAACCTTTTTCTGACCTAGACAAGCTCCAGTCAAACTAGGTAAAGATACTTGAGTGAGCACAAACATATTTGGCTCAGTCGAGATAACTTTTAATGATAGTAGAAGGAGAACATTAGGCTCAATCGCGTGCTAGCATGATTTTCTTGAAGCTAATTAAATCTAATTCAAATCAATTAAACTGAGTTAGTCCAAATGATGATATTCAGACCCTAACTCTTGTTTGTGTGACCCAGTTATGTTCAGCTCTGTATGGTAATGGAATATGTCATGATCTCTATCATCGACATCATCGAAACACCTTTCAATGGATCAAAACTCTTCTGATTTAGATAACTAGAATGATCGATCATCTAATTCGTTCTAATTGCTTCCAAAATCCACCAGTGATACCTAGTAGTATATTGTGGCAATCCATTAAAACTAAAATTGAATCTCTTAGTGTAGCTACCTGTGTAATTAAGTTCTTCTATCTTGAGCCCCTGATCAGATTAGGGTTAAGATGAACTCGTCAAACCCTAATTTCTGTCATATGATTTAATCATTTGATTCAAGTTCGATGTGAAAACCTTAACAAAAACTCTTTCTATTATTTCACTCTATCATGGCCATGGGCTTATGGACTTGATTCTCATGATCATCATAGGGCTGCTCCTTATTTATCGAGGTAGATAGATTCTCTCTTGGTGCAATTCAATTCCTACAATGAACATGCTATAGCCAACATACATCTCAGAATTCTAAATGGCTAGAAGACTGAGTCATGCTGTAGTCGTATTATAACACCCTTGAGGTGAACTGTCGATGCACCTCAGGTCAAAGAACCAGACACACCACTATAGCTTCGGGCCTGTCATCGATGAAAAGGTAGACTTTCTTATGACTACTCGAGGTGGTCACGCTCAGTGCCCTTGTTCTCTAACAAGTACCTATACTCTTGCTCCGATGTCTCTACACCATAGACTCAAGACTCACCTACTATAAAGAAGTAATTGTGCACCAACCTTCTGGATCAATCACCATCCTTATGATGATCCTACAGTTGAGAGCATTTTATGAGTTAATAACAAAAATTTATGTCTTAAATTTTTGAATCTTGAAAGTATGAATTATCATTATCATTAACTCAAGGAATGTATCATAGATACTAAGTACACATTTGTGATATACAATAACCCATTTTATTATTTATAGTCAAAATTATAATTTTGCACTAAGAAGTGTATTATAAGTGTCAGCTAATTCTGGCTTCTAGGGCACACATATCTAACAAACTTTCACTTGATCTAAAGCCAATTATCTATAAATCTAAGTCCTATCTTCTCAAGGTGGGCTTTGATCTTATGCTGGTCCAACAGCTTTATGAGTGGATCTATCGCATTATCTATGGAGTCGACTCTCTTGACCTCGACGTAACCCTTCTCGAGGTAATCGTGGATGAGGTGGTATCGCCGTTCGATGTGCTTAGATTTCTAGTGAGACCTCGGCTTCTTAGCAAGGGCTATGGTGCCATTGTTGTCACAGTATAGAGGAATGGCATCTGATGGCATCACTCTAATCTTTGCGGCAAACTTCTTATACCAGAATGCCTCCTTCGTAGCTTCTGATGCAATGATATATTTTGCTTCCATGGTGGAATCTACTATCACTGTCAGCTTGAAACTCTTTCAACTGATAGCACCACCATTCCACATAAATAGACTCTCAGATGTCGACTTTCTATCATCTACATCGGACATAAAGTCTGAGTCAGTATACCCCTGGACTTGGAGTTCTCCATTTTCAAAAACCAACAACATATCCTTAGTTCTTCTTAATTACTTAAGGATACATTTTATAGAAGTCCAGTGTTCCTCTCCTAGATTTGATTGATATCTGCTTTTGACACTCACAGCATGGGCTATATCAGGTCATGTACATAACATGGCATACATGAGACTTCCTATTGTTGAAGCATAAGGGATCTTACTCATGCATTCTATTTCCTCAAGTGTGCTAAGGCACATCCTTTTGGAAAGATGAATGCCATGTCTAAAGGGTACCAAACCCCTTTTAGAGTTTTCCATGCTAAACCTCTTTAGCACTACTTCTATGTACATCTTCTGTGAAAGTTCTAGCATCCTGTTCGGTCTATCTCTATAGAACATAATTTTTAGAATAAAGGATGCTTCTCTTAGGTCTTTCATGGAGAATTCTTTAGATAACCACATTTTAACTATGGTCAACATGGGAATATCATTCTCAATAAGGAGGATATCATCCATGTATAATACGAGGAAGAGAACAGTGCTTCCACTGACCTTTTTGAAGATACATGATTTCTCCTCATTCTTGATGAAACTAAATATTTTATTTACATCACTAAAATGAGTATTCTAGCTCTGAGATGCTTGCTTAAGTCCATATATGGACCTTTGCAGCTTGCATACCTTGTGATCAGCATCACTGGATGTGAAACCTAGTGGCTATTCCATATACATATCTTCCACAAGATATCCATTTAAGAATGCCATTTCTACGTCCATTTGCCATATTTCATAATCGAAATAGGTTGCAATAGCAAGCAATGTGCGAATGGATTTAAGCCTGGCTACTGGCGAGAAGGTATCATGATAGTCAATGCCTTCGCGCTAACTATAACCTTTTGCCACTAATCTAGCTTTGAATGTCTCCACATTTCCATCAGCAACAATCTTTCTCTTGTAGATCCATTTACATCCAATAGGTACTATATCTTCTAGTGGATTTACCAAGGTCCAGACTTGGTTTAAGTGCATCGAGTCAATTTCTGACTCCATTGCCTCTAACCATTTCTCGAAGTTGATATTCGATATCACCTTATTATAGATTTTGGGATCATTACCATGAACCCCATTACCTACGAGGAACATTTTCTCTATTTTCTCTGAAATAGTAACTAAGTACCTCTCAAGAGGATGGAAAACTCTTTTCGATCTACGAGGTGGAGAAGGAAGTGATTGTATTGGCTAAACCTGATTTGGTTCCATTTGGTCCTTAGCTTGTTGCTCTTGTGAGACTTTCTCATCAAGCTTGATCTGCTTTCCAATGCTGCTATCTTGAATAAACTATTTTTCAAAAAAGATGCCATGTTGACTCATAATCATATTATGATCTTCTGGAATGTAGAAATAATATCCTAATGACTCTTTAGGATATCCTATAAATCGAGCTCTAAAGGACCTAAAGCTTAATTTGTCCGCTTGTTGTCTTTTGACATGAGCTAGATAATCCCAAATTCTGAGATGACTCTAACTTGGTTTCTTACTATGCCATATCTCATACGGTGTGGTAGGAATGGTTTTAGAAGAAATCCTATTCAGTAAGCATATTGCAGTTAACAAACTATGTTCCCAAAAAAAATCAGGAAGGTCTGTGAAGCTCATCATGGATCAAACCAGGTAAGTGAGATCGATGGAAGGGATATGCCATTAACTCGACAAGAACGCATTCGAGTCGAGTAGCTTCCAATTAAAAATCATTCGATCGTATCTGCCAAACTTATCTTAGACACCAAATTATTAAGCTAGAATCAATCGAATTAGCCTACAATCCAGACTCTAACCACTGAGCCTAATTAGGTCTTAGCTTGATCGATCACTCATGTGACTTGATCTTGACCCAGACTTAATCCGATTAGGTTGGTCAATTTTAAGCACTGTTGATCCCATCTAACCAACTCTTGATTTAGTTTGATCAACTGCTTATACCTAACTGAGCTACCCAAGCCTGAACCTAATTTTGTGAATATATCTTAGATCTTAAATTCTCAATTTTAGACCTAACATATATTTCATAATCTTAATTCTTAATTAAGTTTAGGATTCACAAACAAAATATGTAAATAAAATCCTAGGATTTTAGGATCTAGGATTTTATAGAAAATAAGTTCTTGATTTTTGATTAAGGATGAACACGCAGCACCCTTACACATCATAAGAACATCCCATTGAATGGAAGGAGAGGGCATTTAAACCCTACTTTGTTCTTATGATCGGACAGCCAAGGGGAACACCATAATCAAAAATATAAGACTACAAAACTAGTTAGATCTACATCATATATCTCATATAAAAATTAATCTAACTTCAAACATGTTTTGCATACATCTCATGTATCATATCATGCATATTTTTGGATCTAAATTATCTCATAATTATCTAAAAAATTAGATTTAAATTGATCATCTTAAAATAAATTTTAATCTAGATAATTATGTAGAACTATTCTACAACTAGTCTAAACAAGCATTCATCAAATCTCATATGACCCAAAAATTAAATAATTTTATTTACTAATTTTTAGATCTTATTATAATATTTATAACATCAAAAAATAGTAAATAAATAGATCTAAAATTATACCTTAATCAAATTAAATTATAAACATGCAAGGCTATGTAAAGAATAATTCTATTTTATAGCTAGTCATGCATCTTATAAAACTTAGATCTAAATTATTTAATTTTAATTTTTTTGATTCTAGATCTAATCACATCTTATGTGACATCTAAGATCACCTAATTATTCAATCAAAAATAAATTTAAATTAGATCTAAATAATTTATTAGAACCTAGCTCTGATACCAGTTGAAGGAAAAATTTAGATTTCTCTGGTCAGGTTCGTTCAGATTTGATTGGATCAAGAGAGATATTTGAAAAATTTTTCTTTTGAATCCATATCAGATCTAAGATATTTCAAATCAAATTTTATAGATCTAATAAAATAAAATAAAATTTGATTTAATTTATACCTTTTGTTGGGTAATCAGATTACCCTATGATGATCCTACTGATTGCCTGTGGTTCTGAATCTAGCAACGCAAGTGCCTGGCCTCTATCAATATCCACTCAGACTAGATCTAGAGATCTTCTCCTTTTTTATCACCTCTCTAAATATCATGTCTAAATCTGATTTGGAGAATCTTCAAAACTTCTTTTGAAGATCTGGAATCATCTCTTGCAATAGTGCTGTCTTCTTCCTTTCTCATCTCCTTTCTCTTGCCTGGATTGCACCAAACTGGAGCCCAAACCTCCTTGGGCATGAAGAGGAGAGAGAGGACTAGAAGATGGCATGGAGGAGGGAGAGGGATAGCCTTATGGTGTGGGCTATGAGTTTTTTCCCATAAAAGCTAGGTGCAGATAGGACTTATATAGACCCTACTGCACCATGCAGTGACACATCATTCTGACCAATCACGTTGCTTTGTACAATTAGGTCTAAATCTGATTGATGGGATGACATCATTTGATCCAATCAGATGAGAGCCCCTTCAAATCATCCTTAGGTGGCGCCAAGATTGGTCAAAGCAGAGTCCCTTGGTGCCTCCGAAGTTGATTCCAAGAAGCAACCTGGAGTCCCATCTGTATGGGACTCCAAGCATCCCTATCATTAAGCACACGCCTTCTAAGGCATGTGCCCCCTTCTTTCCATTTTCTAGTAAGAGGATAAGTCCCTATCTGCTCTCCTATGGGTGCATGACATATGAGCAGATGTCTAAGTGTCAAAGGTCAATGTTTGACCAAAGTCAAAAGACAAGAATTGGTAGGTGACGAAAAATGGTAGGTGTTGTCTCTAATTTATCTCATAAATTAAGACAATCCTTTTCTAACCTGGACAAGCTCCAGTCAGACCAGGTAAAGGTATCTGAGTGAGCACAAACATATTTTGATCAGTCGAGACAACTTTTAATGATAGTAGAAGAAGAATATCAGGCTCAATCATGTGCTAGCACGATTTCTTTGAACCTAATTGAATCTAATTCAAATCAATTAAACTAAGTAAGTCTAATTGATGATATCCAGATCCTAACCCTTGTTTGTATGACCAAGTTAGGTTCAGTTCTGTATGGTAATGGGATATGTCATGATCTCTATCATCAACATCTTCGAAATACCTTTTGATGGATCAAAACTCTTCTGATTCAGACAACTAGAATGATCGATCATCTAAATCATTCTAACTGCTCCCAAAATCAACTAGTGACACCTAGCAGTATATGATGGAAATCCATCAAAATTGAAAACTAACCTCTTGGTGCAGCTACCTGTGTAATTAAGTTCTTCTATCTTGAGCCCCTGATCAGGTTATGGTTAAGGTGAACTCGTCAAATCCTAATTTCTATCATATGATTTAATCATTTGATTCAAGTTCGATGTGAAAACCTTAATAGAAACTCTTTTTATTATTTCACTCTACCATGGCCATGGGCTTATGGACTTGATTCTCATGATCATCATAAGCATGCTCCTCATCTACCGAGGTAGATAGATTCCCTCTTGGTGCAATCCAATTCCTACAATGAACATACTATAGCCAACATACACCTCAGCATTTCTAATGGCTACGAGATGGAGTCATAGTGTAGTCAAACTATAACACTCTCAAGGTGAACTGCCGATGCACCTCAGGTCAAAGAATCAGATACACCACTGTAGCTTCGAGCCAGTCATCGATGAGAAGGTAGACTTTTTTGTGACTGCTCGAGGTGGTCACGCTCAGTGCCCTCGTTCTCTAACGAGTACCTATACTCTCACTCCGATGTCTCTACACTATAGACTCAAGACTCATCCATTATAAAGAAGCGATTGTATGCCAACCATTTAGATCAATCACCATCCTTATGATAATCCTACGGTCGGGAGCATTTTGTGAGTTAATAACAAAAATTCATGTCTTAAATTTTCAACTCTTGAAAATATGAATTATCATTACCATTAACTCAAGGGATGTATCACAGATACTAAATATACATTTATGATATAAAATAATCTATTTTATTATTTATAGTCAAAATTATAAATTTTCCCCTAGAAGTATATTACAAGTGTCAGCCAATTCTGGCTTTTAGGGCACATATATCTTATAAACTCCCACTTGACCTAAAGTCAATTGGCTACAAATCTAAGTCCCATCTTCTCAAGGTGGGCTTTGATCTTCTGCTGGCCCAACGGCTTTGCAAGCAGGTCCACCGCATTATCTATGGAGTCGACTCTCTTGACCTTGACGTAACCCTTCTTGAGGTAATCACGGATGAGGTGGTATCGCTGCTCGATATGCTTGAATTTTTGGTGAGACCTCAGTTCCTTAGCAAGGGCTATGGTGCCATTATTGTCACAGTACAGAGTAATGGCATCAGATGGCATCACTCTGATCTCTATGGAAAACTTCTTACACCAGAATGCCTCCTTTATAGCTTCTGATGCAGTGATGTATTCTGCTTCTATGGTGGAATCTGCTATCACCATCTACTTGAAACTTTTCCAACTGATACCTCCACCATTGCACACAAACAGATTCTCAGATGTTGACTTTCGATCATCTATATCGGACATAAAATTCGAGTCTGTATACCCCTGGACTTGGAGTTCTCTATTACCAAAGACCAACAACATATCCTTAGTTCTTCTCAAGTACTTAAGGATACATTTCACAGATGTCCAGTGTTCTTCACTTAGATTTGACTGATATCTGCTTGTGACACTCATAAGCATGGGCTATATCAGGTCGTGCACATAACATGGCATACATGAGGCTTTCTATTGCTCAAGCATAAGGGATCTTGCTCATGTATTCTATTTTCTCAGGTGTGCTAGGGCACATCTTCTTGGAAAGATGAATGCCACATCTGAAGGGTACCAAACCCCTCTTAGAGTTTTCCATGCTAAACCTCTTTAGCACTTTCTCTTTGTATATCTTCTGCGAAAGTCCTAGCATCCTATTCGGTCTACCTCTATAGACTTTAATTCCTAGAATAAAGGATGCTTCTCCTAGGTCTTTCATAAAGAATTCTTTAGATAACCATATTTTAACTATGGTCAACATGGAAACATCATTTCAAATAAGGAGGATGTCATCCACGTACAATATAAGGAAGACAACAGTGCTCTCACTGATCTTTTTGAAGACACATGGCTTCTCCTCATTCTTGATGGAATCAAACAATTTGATTACATCATTAAAATAAGTATTCCAGCAGTGAGATGCTTGCTTAAGTCCATATATGGATCTTTGCAGCTTGCATACCTTGTGATCATCATCACTAGATGTGAAACCAAGCGACTGTTCCATATAGATATCTTCTTCAAGATATCCATTTAAGAATGTCATTTTCATGTCCATTTGCCATATTTCATAATCAAAATAGGCTGCAACAATAATGTGTGAATGGATTTTAGCATAGCTACTGGCGAAAAGATATCCTGATAGTCAATACCTTCGCGTTGACTATAACCTTTTGCCACTAGTCTAGCCTTGAATGTCTCCACATTCCCATCTGCACCAATCTTTCTCTTGAAGATCCATTTACACTCAATAGGTACTATACCTTCTGGTGGATCTATCCAAGGTCCAGACTTGGTTTGAGTGCATCGAGTCAATTTCTGACTGCATTGCCTCTAGCCATTTCTCGGAGTCGATATCTGATATCACCTCGTTGTAGGTTTTGGGATCATCACCATGAGCACCATTACCTATGAGGAACATTTTCTCTATTTCCTCTAAAATAGTACCAAAGTATCTTTCAGAGGGATGGAAAACTCTTTTCGATCTACGAGGTGGAGGAGGTAGTGATTGGATTGGCTTAACCTGATTTGGTTCCATTTGGTCCTTAGCTCGTTGCTCTTGTGAGACTTTCTCATCGAATTTGATCTGCTTTCCAATACCGCTATTTTGAATAAACTATTTTTCAAGAAAGATGATATGTCGACTTACAAATACATTATGATCTTCTAGAATATAGAAATAATATCCTAATGACTCTTTAAGATATGCTATAAATCAAGCTCTAAAGGACCTAAAGTCTAACTTGTTGTCTTTTGACATGAGCTAAACAATCCCAAATTCTGAGATGACTCAGACTTGGTTTCTTACCATGCCATATCTCATATGGTGTGGTAGAAATGGTTTTAGAAGGAACCTTATTTAGTAAGTATATTGCAGTTAACAAACAATGTCTCCAAAGAAAGTCAGAGAGGTCTGTGAAGCTCACCATGGATCGGACCATATCTAATAGAGTCTGGTTCCTCCATTCTAAAATCCCATTGAATTGAGGTGTTCCAGGTAGAGTCCATTGAGAGACTATTCCATTTTTCTTGAGATAGTTTAAGAATTTTCGACTAAGGTATTTACCTCCTCGATCTGATCGAAGAACCTTAATGGATTTTCTTATTTATTTTTCCACTTCATGTCTGAATTTTTTGAACTTTTCAAAAGCTTCAGACTTATATCTCATAAGATACACATACCCATACCTAGATAAATCATCAGTAAAGATTATGAAGTAGATAAAGTTGCCTCTAGCTGGCACATCAAATGGGCCACACACATCAGTACGTACTAGGGCAAGAAGATCCATGGCCCTTTCCCTATGTCCTACAAAAAAAGTTTAGTCATTTTTCCATGAAGACAAGATTCACAAATTAGATATGACTCGAAAGTCAATGGACTCAATAGCCCATTTTTTTCTAATTTGTTAACCTTATCTTCTGCTATGTGACCTAGTCTTAGGTGTCATAGATACCTATCATTTGGACTATCGCTAGGTCGTTTCATGGTATTCATATTTTGCTCGATATTAAAAATAGATACATCAATATGTAACTGATAAAGATCATTAATAAGAAAACCACTTGCAATCTTATTTTATTCAAAAAGAATGTTACAATGGTTCTTAAGAAAACTAATTACATAGCCTTCTAATGCAAGGCAAGAAATAGAAATCAAATTCCTACTTACTGTAGGCACATAATAACAGTCTTTTAACACTAAGTCTAAACCAGATGGTAATCGAAGAGGGTATGTTTTCCATGGCTGACTGCAGTAGCAACTCTTGCTCCATTTTCGATGCGTAGGATCATCTCACCATCCCGCAGCCTCCTGCTATTCTTAAGATCCTGCATGGAAGTGCACAAATGAGCACTAGAACTAGAGTCAAACATCCAACTGGATGCAGAAGAAATCGTAAGATTAGACTCAATAACGAGCATACCTCCAGAAGGACCTACCTCCTTATTCTTCAGGGTGGCCAGGTAAGTAGGATAGTATCGCTTTTAGTGGCTGTCATTATTATAATGGAAATACTTTTCTTTGTCAATGGCATTCTTCTTCAACTATCTTTTTCTTCTTTCTTCCTTCCATCTTCTGCTTTTTCACAGACTTCTTCTTTCCAAAAGACTTTCTCTTGGAAGAAGTCCATTCCATAGCAAACACTGAGCCTTTAGAATCTTTCATAAAAAGCTCAACAGTAACCAGCATATTCATAAGTTCAGCCAGAAAATTTTAAAGTTTATGCATATGATAGTTCATGATGAACTACTCATATGCATCAATCAAGGATTGCAGAATTATATCATTTTGCAGATCCAAGTCCAACCTCACTCCAAGCTTCTCAAGCTCTTCTAACTCCTTGATCATCATCAGACAATGATCTTGGACTGACTGTCCATTACGCATTTTAGCCTTGAATAATCCTTTAGTGACTTGATACTTTGGCTGCGCGACTCTATTCACCAAACATCTCTTGTAAGTGAGCCAACATTTGGTGGGCAGTCCTGATATCTTCATGTTGGCACTGAAGTTCATCAGACATCGAGCCCAACATGTAATATCTGGCCTTGTTATCTTCGTCCGTCCATTTTTCAAGAGACGCTCTCTATTCAATGGATGGACGAGCTGGTAAGATGGGAGGGTCCTAGTCCAATACATGAGTTAACTTCTCAAAATCCAAAATATTTTGTAGTTCCTTAGAGCCAATCCTTTGTAATTGGGTCCGATCAGTCCTATGTGTGTCCAGGATACGTGCTAATGGGTTGGACGCAGACATTTTCTTATAGAGAGTCAAAGATTCTAGTTAGATACTTGTAATTAAGACTTGAACCAATTTATTTAAAAATTTAATTTTTAAACAAATTAGCTCCCACTATTTTCTCAGATCCCTATACTTTCTCTATAGAGAAGCGAAAAACTCTATGATTAATGATTTTTAGTGGGTGGTGCGGTCCCACCAACCGACTCATCACCTCACCTAATAGTTATGAGTGATGGGTTAGCCAATGAGTGAACAACTCTTGTTCAATGATTTTCTAATCATGGTACACCCAAACATGGTCTCTAATTCATGAATCTTATCATGCTCGGAATATTGATCCACTCCTTAGTTAAGTCAAACCCATCATTTGCATAGATTGGATTTCTTATTGAGTCTCTCACCGTATCCAAAATATTGAGCCCAATCCATCCTCCAGCCCATAGCATCCAATGCCTAATAGACATGGTTGCGTCTTTTCGGTGCAACTGAACCACTGTAACCAGCCGAGAACAATCAACCCCGGAAAGGGCCCGCACATCTACAATGGTGGAAGACCTTAGACTTAATCTTTTCTTAGGAAGATTTGATTTAGGTCTCATTAAACTAGACTTGACATAGTCATAACCATTATGACTAACCTAGTGGCATGGGTTAGCTCGGATTATTGACCACCTCAGATCAGAACTGAGTCCAACAGATATGGCCAGGTAAGTGAGACCAGGTGGAAGGGAATATGCCATTAACTCGATAAGAACGCATTTGAGTCGAGTAGCTCCCAATTAAAAACCAGTCGGTCGTATCTGCCAAACTTACCTTAGACACCAAATTGTTGAGTTAGAACCAATCAGGTTAGCCTACAATCCAGACTCTAACCACTGAGCCTAATTAGGTCTTAGCTTGATCAATCACTCACATGACTCGATCTTGACCCAGTAGACTTAATCCTATTAGGCTGGTCAATTTAAGCATACTGTTGATCCCATCTAACCAACTCTTGATTCGGTTTGATCAACCGCTTAGACCTAATTGAGCTACCCAAGCCCGAACCCAATATTATGAATATGTCTTAGATCTGAAATTCTCAATTTTAGATCCTAATTAATATTTTATAATCTTAATTTTTAATTAAGTTAGGGTTCATAAACAAAATATGCACAATAAAATTCCTAGGATTTCAGGATCTAGGATTTTGCAGAAAGTAAGTTTTTGGGTTTCTGATTAAGGACGAATGCATAGCACCCCTACACATCATAAGAACACCCCATCGAATGGAAAGAGAGGGCCTTTAAACCCTTCTTCGTATTCTTATGACTGGACGGCCAAGGGAGGAATGCCTTAATCAGGAACATGTAAATCTACTAAAACTAGTTTTAGATCTATATCATATATCTCATATATAAAATTGATCTAACTTAATGGCATATTTTGCATACATCTTACATGTATTATCATCATGCATATTTTTTAGATCTAAATTATCTCATAATAATCTAAAAAATTAGATTTAAATTGATCTAATCAAAATAAAT